>BTPG01000008.1:24308537-24666242 GCA_036245525.1 Semisulcospira habei | reverse complement strand
TAGCACACACATCTATAAATACTTTTAAATCAGGCCTCTCTCAGTTTTTGGGTTGACTATGGAGACAAGTATGTTAACCTACAGACTGTACCGAAAGGGTAACAACACATACATTAGTAAGCAGGACGACAGGCCCATTCGCCAAACAAACAGAGCGACGACATTACCTTGAATATTATGTCTTTACAATTATACATAAATCTTGGAGCCCTCCAGAGCTCGGCGGCAGAAAATTCAAACTGAATTGATAATCTTGCGTTGCTCGTCGGCAAATGATCACAGTTTTTTTTCAAAAACCCTCAGTCTACTCATAATGTGAGTCCTGAAGAGTAGCAGCGTGAGACTGAGGAACGTTCTTTTACAACCTAGGTCAAGGCCTGGAGTCCTTGGCGGCTCTTGAGGATCTGTTGTTTATCGCACTCCGTCAGGGTGACTGAATAAAAGCAGAGAGTAATGTGTCTATTTTCAGGCTTGAAAGCATAAGTAACAGACTAAAACATGAACACTCAACCACAGGGTCCGGTGGTCTTGCGCGGTGTTAGAACTTAAATTTGCTCGACGTCAAGGACATCAGTTATGCGCACCCAAAGAGATGATATTATCTTACGCAATACTGTTGGTGTAGTTGTGTGCGTTGACTGAGCACTGTGCGGGCCCTGTGTGAGAATGTAGTGTGCTCTGAGTAGTTGTGTCTGATGCCGTGTGTGTGTGTGAAGCTGTGAGTGAGTGTGCGTGTCGGGGGTCGCGTGTAGACCGTGCGGTGGTGTCAAGTACTGGTTTATAAATAAAACGGTTGAGTTGTACTGACAGATGTATGTACAAGAGCACTATTTCGGCGCTAGCACGCAGGTCAGAACGGTCAGTCCCGCCTTTTCAGAAATTGTACTGCAGTAAAATAGAATATGTAGATAAAGACCCGCCAACATACTCGCTAGGAGAAGAGCTAACAAACAAAAGTAGACTAATAGTTGTAAACACGGGTTATGCCTGGTAGGTCCGACGAGACTCTGAGGATCTGACCCGTGTTCCACTTATAAAAATCTAGGCCTCGTGTGAGAGATCTTAGACTCATTGTAAAACTCCCATGATCTACTCGGTGCAAGGCAGTCAGCTACTGTGGGATTTTAGGTCTGGTAATCGAATTATACTTCCTGGTCCAGTAGCTATGGGTTCAGAGCTTGTAGGGTAAAGTTCATAAACATTAAAACAAAATTAACAGTACATGTTTAAGTGTTGTCAGAGACAATAGTTATAGAGAGATATACTAAGAGAGTACTAATGTATCAAAAATCAATAAAGGCTGCACTAATAATTGGTCGCCACTTTTTCAAAAAACAAAAGGGTGATTATGTGATGAATAGAGAGGCCATGGTGCGACACAGGAGTGTGCCATTAGACAGATCAAAGTCACGTGAGCGCGTTGTACATATCTATTGATGTAATGATTGATTGCATTGGTGCATCACTTTCCATTGTGCCCAATTCCAGTCATCGTTCCATTCTCAGGTGCTTTAAATATCTTTGTGTTTATAAATGTTAATGGCAGAGTGATTTGATTGGTTATGGCGAATGATGATGACGATTCAATTTGTGTTCTGTGACTTGGATTTTATGTCATGAGGCCGTAAGATTCAAAATCACAGACTAACACACACTGGCGACTATGTTGAGGATAATGATGACGATGCTGATAATGGTTAACTCATTCTGCCCGCGACACACCACAGCAAGATATAGCTCGACCATGATAGTTCAAGGGTGGTGGCAGAATAGCTTGGCGGCTATAGGTTCCAAGCTATTCTGCCACCACCCTTGAACTATCATGTTCGATCTGTCTCCTGAATTGTAATGCAGTCCTCAGAGGATAACTCCAAAATGTGGGTATTTCGAACCTCGGGCACAATGAGTTAATGTACTTGCAATGTATATAAAATTGAGGTCCGTGAGTTCACGTGACTGGCTCTGGTATTTTGTGTCCCCTGATTTTCCCACGAATGTGCTGATTCTTTGAGTGCTAACTTATTTATAACGTGTAAATATGAAAACTATTTTTGCATTGAGGCTCAGGATGTCATGAGCTTGTGCTTGTTAAATATTGGACTTCGTTTGCAAATCTGTTGTGTCTGTAAAGTTTTGACTTAAAAATAAAATATTAAATAATATTGGACGGGCTTAGTGTGTGTAGTGAAAGAGGGATATCTTATCAAGATCCCGAAGAAAGGATACATTAGTAACTGCACGAATTACAGAGGGATCACGCTGTTATCAGTGCCGGGGAAAGTATTCAATAGGGTTCTGCTGAACAGAATGAAAGACCCGATTGACGCCCTACTTAGAGACTAACAGGCTGGCTTTCGCAAAAATCGATCCTGCACTGACCAGATTGCAACACTGCGAATTATAATTGAGCAGTCGTTAGCGTGGAACTCATCCCTGTACATCAATTTCCTTGACTATGAGAAAGCATTTGACAGCGTGGACAGAGAGACCCAATGGAAGCTCCTAAGGCACTATGGGATACCTGAAAAAATCTCCACCATTATCAGGAAATCATATCAGGATTTAAGCTGTAAAGTGGTACATGGAGGGCAACTCACTGAGGCATTCCAGGTGAGGACAGGCGTCAGACAAGGATGTCTTCTCTCGCCATTTCTCTTCCTACTGGCGATTGACTGGATTATGAAGACCTCTACAGCTCGGAGAAGAAATGGAATCCAGTGGACACCTTGGAAGCAGCTAACTGACCTGGACTTCGCAGATGACTTGGCCCTACTATCACACACCCAGCAGCAGATACAGGAGATGACAACCAGTGTAACAGCTACCTCCGCACAGGTTGGCCTCAACATTCACAAAGGCAAGAGTAAGATACTCAAGATAAACACAGCCACCACTAACCCGATTACGCTTGACAATGAAGCACTGGAGGAGGTGGATGCCTTTACTTATTTGGGTAGCGTCATCGACAAACAGGGAGGCTCAGATACAGATGTCAAACAAAGGATAGGGAAAGCACGAACAACATTTATACAACTGAGAAACATCTGGAGATCCAAAGAACTATCAACCAAGACCAAAGTCAGGATCTTCAATATCAATGTCAAGGCAGTTCTTCTATACGGCCGCCGTGAGATGGCCTTAGTCGCCTGCTCGGCGTTAAACCCAAATAACTAATCTTCTATACGGAGTAGAAACTTGGAGAACAACAGTTGCCATCACAAGGAGAATACAAGTCTTCATTAACAACTGCCTGCGCAAGATTCTAAATATCCATTGGCCAGAGACCATCAGCAACAAGGAGATCTGGAATAAAACCAACCAGCTGCCTGCAGAAGACGAAATTAGAAAACGACTTTGGAGATGGATAGGGCACACCTTACGTAAGCCAGCGGACAACATCACCAGGCAAGCCCTAACATGGAATCAGCAGGGCACGCGGAAAAGAGGCAGACCAAGAAACACATGGCGCCGAGAACTGGATGCAGACCTTAAGAACATGAAGATGACCTGGAACCAACTGGAAAGGAGAGCCCGGGACAGAGACTCTTGGAGATCCTTTGTAGGCGGCCTATGCCCCAGTAGGGGTGCAAGGCATAAGTAAAGTAAAAGTAAGTTAGTGTGTGTAGTGGCTTTGGTTTGTGCGTGCGTGTGTGTGTGTGTGTGTGTGTGTGTGTGTGTGTGTGTGTGTGTGTGTGTGATTGGGTGAAGGTGGGTGTGCGCATGTGTGCTGGGGTGCGTGCGTGCGTGTAATCAATGAGTATTACTAGCTGTCACGGGTATTTTTCCTGAAAGCTTCAAGACTGCACTTGTGAAACCTTGTTGAAGAAACCATCTTTGGACCCAAATGTACTTGAAAAAACTATCGCCCAGTTTCCAATCTTACATTCCTATCAAAGATTCTTGAGAAAATTGTCCTTGCCCAAACTTTAAAGCATGTCAACTCTAATAGTCTGATAGTCTGTTCAGTGTATTCCAGTCTGCATATCGTCCCCATCGTAGCACTGAAACACCTTTGCTGAAGATATTCAATGACCTGCTTTGTGCTTTGGACGAGCGCCGTAAGATCACAGTCCTTGCTTTGCTGGACCTGCCCAGGGCGTTCGACGCTATTGACTATGAAATTTTGCTGTGCCGTCTTCAGTCTGTATTTGACATTGAAGGCACAGGCTTGGCACGGTTTAGTAAGGGTTCATACCTGATTGAACGATCCCAGATTGTTTCTGTTCAGTGTTGACGGCTGGCATTCTGAGCCATCACCTCTTCGGTTTGGTGTACCCCAGGGCTCGGTCCTAGGACCTGTATTGTTCTTACTGTATTTTCAGCCCCTGTCCGACCTGATTAGTAGTCGCTCAATTTCCCATCATAAATTTGCAGCCCTGGGGGACTTGGGTGGGGTTAACTACTTTTTAGTTCCCAGGGTCACCCTGGTCAGCCCCACAGGGTGGGGTTTTCCCTCTATTCTGGGGCATGTGTTTCTGTCTAGCCATGGTCCATTCACCTGTATTTGCCTTTTTAAAACTCTCCCAACTGTCTGCACTGCCTGTAGCTCTTGATATTGGATGTGTGTTGCTAAATGGTCTTAGCTTTATTTAGGCCACATGTCGTAGGTTTATTTAACGTGTTGGACCGGCTGGCGACATACATTCAATGTTCTGTTTAGTTTTTTTTCACAAGCAGTGCAGGCACGTCCTGAGAAAGCCTTGTTGCTGTCGGGACGTTAAGCAATGTACAATCAATCAATCAATCATAAATTTGCAGACGATACGCAGATGTACAAAAGTGATACTGTCGAGCGAGCTGCGAATGCCGTCCAAAGTATAAGCCAGTGCATTGACCATGTCAAATCATGGATGACCACCAACAAACTGATGTTAAATGATGGCACAACTGAAGCAATGTTGGTAGCTAATCCAAGATTATCTTCGTCCATACCTTCACCGTCATCATTGTCTGTGGATGGAACACTCATTGGCTTCTCTGCGAGTGTGAGAAACCTGGGTGTTACACTTGACAGTGGGTTATCTATGTCACAGCATGTCGGTGCAGTGTATAGATCAGCTTATCTGGAACTACGTCGCATTAGTTTAGTTCGTCACCTGCTCACCGTGGAGGCCACTGAAACACTAGTTTGTGCATGTGTGCTGTCCAAGCTAGATTATTGTAACTCATTGCTTTGTGCCTGCCCTCAGCATCTCATTGATAGCCTCCAAAAGATCATACTCAGAACAATGCAGCCCGGCTTGTTGTGAGAGTCCGTAAGACTGAGCATGTCACACCCATCTTGAAGTCCTTTCACTGGCTACCTGTGTTCTCACATATTCACTACAACGTTATATCAGTCAATCTGTTTTAACCGCCTTTCAGGCACTAGCCCAGAATACTTGACCACTTTGCTGCACGTGAATACACTCTCTCGTGAGCTCCGCTCCTCTTCTCACCCCACTGATAAACGGAAGTTGTGTGTACCTTCTGTCCGAACTAAAAGATTTGGTCAGCGCACTTTTGTTTATCAAGCCCCAGTGTCATGGAATACACTTCCTCTTGAGGTCAAAAACAGTGAGTCTGCCTCTGACTTCAAGAGGTCGTTGAAAACTCAGCTTTTCAAGCTTTACTTTGAATAACTGCCAGCGTTTGATGCCTTAGTTGTAGTTCTGAAATCCTACTTGTTTTAGACTGAATGTTAATTAGAACATATTATGGATGCATTGTTGTTTAGTTCATTGTAAAAGTGGTGTGTTCGGGTATTGTGTTTTGTTTGTTATGTGCTTATGTCATTTTATTTTTAAGTCCCTTTTTTTTTTTAGGACGGGTCGGGGTGGGGCGAATTTATTAGCATGTCCATGATGTCAAAGGCGGGCAGGCTAAACCTCTAACAATTGAAGTAACAAGATAAAAATTACGTCATGTCTAGTTACGCCGCTCGCTGCTGAACGCACATTTAGCGCGAAGCGCCGTATGTGCGTAGGTATGTGTGTGCATATGTATGTAAACAAGAGAATCTCCGATATTTCTGCACACACAAGCTTGAAACTTGGCGAAATACTTTCTTAAGCGGGTGGCTAAAAGAGCCTCCGAGCATATTGTAATTGAATGTCTCATTGAAGACATAAACAACCGTTTCATAGGAAGTCGGTTGACCCGGATTAGAGTCCGTACTTTTCGTTATATTTACTTGAACGCGGTTTGCATATAGCTAGTTTGGAGAAAGACATTGGATGAGTTCGTTAGCCAGCTTTGTATCCTTTCAGCTTCTTTAGTAAAAATTAATTCTTTTCAGAAAATAATTAAAACAGTAAAAAACATTGACTTCTAGAGAAAGTCAGACAGTGCCGGTGACGTAAAAGAAGCAACTCCTTCACGTGACCACGCAGATATATGACGTAATTCTCTCTCTCTCTCTCTCACGCTCGCTCTTTCTCACACATATGCGCGCATCTCCAAGAGGCATAGATCCTCATGTGCCCGTAGGGCGCATGAACATCTATGCCTCTTGAGGATGTTTGAAGCGCGCGCATGCACTCAGGCACACGCATACACACATACACACCGACGCGCTTTCAGAACAGTATGCAGGTGAACTTAGTATAGCATGTAGGCTAGGTAAAGTCAACCTGATTTCACACAAATTATAGCAAGACTGAAATTGTACCGTGAAATTCTAGTTTTGTCACCATTTTCGAAAGTCTTGAAGCGAAAACGAAACTCATATCACGTTAAATATAAAATTACGTAAAAACAAACAAACAAACAAACAAACAAACAAACAAACAAACAAACAAACAAACAAAAAACAACCTCATGACAAATGACGTTTGACAAACCAAAGACGCGTATGCACTGCGCGCGCCCCTTATAGAGTTCATTATGACGCATTGACACATCTGCGAGGCTTTTTCAAAACGAGATATTTCAAAAACAGAATCAAGTCAAAGACAAAAGGTAGAGACCCTTGACAGCGAAGACAGCTCTCATATAGAAGGGACTTTTGGGTTTTGGTTCATCCCATCTTGTTTATGTTTGTGTACAGATTGTAAAGCGCTTAGAACTTTTGATTAAGATTAAGCGTTTTATAAATACGTATTATTATCATTAGTACATCACCAGCATCTGACTCGTACTGAAAGTGGAATAGCCACATACAATAAAGTATTATTGTATTGTATTGTATATCTGCTGCAGAATCACTTGCACGCGCCCGTGATAGACAGATATATGTGCTGGTCTGTGATTTTTTTTACCTTACTGTCGTAGGCCGTATTGATCAGAAAATCAGACACCAGCCTACGTAAGGATTCCGAGGTGCCCTCTAGGGGGTTTATTTATGACTTGGGCTGTTTGCTTAGGTGGGTACGTTGCACCTTCTGTTAATTACAGTGTGCAAACACTGACGCCACGCCGCGTATTCCCAGTGAGAAAAGCCGCCTGTCCTCGAGACCACGACGGCCGCACGACTGCGCGGGCCCACTGCGGCCGTCGTGGGCCCGAGGACGTTTTGCTACAAGGGTTCTCTTCAATATCGGCGACTTATCACAGCTTGAACTGTAAAATGATACAGACGCGTTTTCGTCATCCTGTTTCTTATTTAACTCATTCTACCCCAGACACACAACAGCAAGATAAGGATCGACCATGATAGTTCAAGGGTGATGCCAGAATAGCTTGGCGCCTATGGGCGCCAAGCTATTCTGGCATCACCCTTGAACTATCATGGTCGATCTGTGTCCTGCACTGCAATGCAGTCTTCTGAGGACAAAGGCGAAATTTGGGGATTGCGGTGTTGGGGTAGAATGAGTTAAAAAAAAAAAAAAAACCTTACAACGCATACACATGTAGAAGTCTTCCCAAGCAGCACAGCGTTCTTCGGGTTCACGACGGCCACAGTGGGCCTGCGCACAGCGGCCGTCAAGGGCTCGAGTACCAAGTTGACTTAGTCTTGAAATCTTGCTAGCGCTACAGAGAACAAAACCTTTTTGTCTACCGTATTGAAAATACGGTAGACTTTGAAATGGGGCTGGTCGGAGCGCATTCCGGAGCATACACATGACGTTTTTGTCGTGCGGGGCAAAAAATCTGGCAAACAAGTAACAAGATAAAAATGACGTCACGTCTAGCTACGTAAACCTTGCTAGAGAACGTCTTTTTGGCGCCAAAGCGCCGTGTGTGTGTGTGTGTGTGTGTGTGTGTGTGTGTGTGTGTGTGTGTGTGTGTGTGTGTGTGTGTGTGTGTGTGTGCGTATGTGACAGCGACTAGAGCCCGCGTTTGAGGACGGACAAGCTTGAAATTTTAGGATATTGTCCCTGAAAGATTTATCTCGTGACCTTTTATTTCCATGTTTGATTAAGATGCTCACTGGCGAGAAAATGGCCGTTTCACAAAAACCGGTTGATCCGCACTGGAGTCCGTACTTTTTCTTATTTTTACTAGATATTTTACTTATAGCTAGATAATAGGGACATATTAAATAAATTCGTTAACCAGCATTGTACCTCTAGAACTTTCTGAGTGATAATTAAATATTTTTTGAAAAAAATATATTTTTACGTTTTGGGGATTAATTTCATGAATTATATGGGTTTAATCTTAAAACAATTGAATCTTTTTTTAAGAAAAAAATAATCTTCTCATTAATACTCGCATCGTTTTTCATAAACAGTGTTTGCATAAGCCTGCTGTTTGTCCCGGCTCTGGGGTAGGATTAGGTCAAATTGTGACCTGTAAGCCCTAGGCCTGAAAATCAGCAAAGAAAATTGCAAAGTTGATTCTCTGATACGTCAAATGTTAGTACTGCCCTAGGTGACGTATAACATCGAGTCGTCACTATGAACACGGCGTCGTGGGACTAATGATGCTATGACGTGAAGCTTGAGTGACATCATTTCGCTGCTCGTGCTGTTATCGTTCTTCTTCAGACTATGCTAAGCCAGACCACAGAGTTTACGAATGGCGGGATTCGCCGTGTGTCCGTCTTTATTTCTGTGCGCCAGTGTGTGTGGATCATATGGTGGGTTAGAGTAGAAGGAGATGGATCCCTGTCGATACACGATCTCACAGAGCGTACTAATGGCGGGAAGCGCCGTGTGTCCGTCTTTATTTGTGTGCGCCGACGTGTGTGTTGATCAGAGGTTGGCTTAGAGACGAGGAAATGGATCAGCATTATAAACATAAAAATACGAACAACTCTGAATGTTCCTAAAAGATAAACGCATTTGAGCTGCAAACAATACGGTAGACTTTGGGATGAAATCCTCATCTTGTTATTTTTACCGTGTTTGTTTCAGTGTGAAAGAAATGTTTGTGGAAAAAAAATCGGGCTAAGTGACATCTCGATTTATAGGTGTACTTGAGTCTTTGTTCGACAAAATCAGTGGGTAGGTCTGATACAGGTTCTATGCTTTGCAAATCGAGTTTACGATGCTTCAAAATTTTTTATTCCAGTCGTCAGTCAGAATTTTTTTTTCTCAAATAGGTCAACGGTCATATTGAACCAAAGATGTGGGTGTGAGAAACACCCACCATTTTCAGAAAGCGTCATTTTAAAATTTCAGTCAGGTCCACCTACGGGCAATTTTCCTGAACTTGTCATGCCCACATAAACAAAGAAATTAAATAATTGTTGTTTCCCTTTATCATATTGCAGACCACTGATAAGAAGTGGTCACGAAATCTGCGGTATGTAACACTGACGCGGTAGACAACATAGATACAGTCAGTTGGGCAGGTCACAGATTAAAGAAAAGTATCCTCTGCCGATTCCATTGTATTTTGATAAAATTTGCCAAAGAAGCACAGAAGGTACTTAGTGCATGTGCATACAACTTAGCCGGTATCGGTTATTCAGTCGCTCAGCAATGGCTCCAATTTTAAATTTCAAAGTGTGCTATTCAGTCGCTGGGATCAAGTAACTTGATTGATTGATTGTACATTGCTTAACGTCCCGACAGCAACAAGGCCCTCTCAGGACGTGCCTGCACTGCTTGTGAAAAAAAAAAAAAAAAAAAAACTAAACAGAACATTGAATGTAGTCGCCAGCCGGTCAAATACATAAAAACCTAACACATGGCCTAATAAGCTAAGACCATTTAGCAACACACATCCAATATCAAGAGCTACAGGCAGTGCAGACAGTGGGAGAGTTTTAAAAGGCAATACAGGTGAGGGACAAGGGTAGACAGAACACATGCCCAGAATAGAGAGACAAACCCACCTGTGGGCTGACCAGGGCGACCCTGGGAACTAAAAAATACCCAACCCCACCCAAGTCCCCCAAGGCAGACCCGGGTTGGGGTGGGATCAAGTAACAACTCATGAGAATATGCCTCTCGCTGATGTAACTGGACCGGCAGATTGACTTCGTACGTTTCCACGTTTCTCACCCAGTCCATTACATTCTCAATGTACGTTTCCACGTTTCTCACCCAGTCCATTACATTCTCAATGTACGTTTCCACGTTTCTCACCCAGTCCATTACATTCTCAATGTACGTTTCCACGTTTCTCACCCAGTCCATTACATTCTCAATGTACGTTTCCACGTTTCTCACCCAGTCCATTACATTCTCAATGTACGTTTCCACGTTTCTCACCCAGTCCTGCCATTACATGCTCAATGTACGTTTCCACGTTTCTCACCCCGTCCATTACATTCTCAATGTACGTTTCCACGTTTCTCACCCAGTCCATTACAATCTCAATGAGAAGCACCTCCTCATTAACCCACTGAGCTTTGCGACATACCAGAAGATAAATGTCGACCATGATAGTTCAAGGGTGGTGCCAGGATAGATTGGCGCAAAGGCGCCAAGCTGTCCTGGCACCGCCCTTGAACTACCATGGTCGAACTACTTCCTGAACCTCAATGTAGTCTTAAATTGTATAAAAGAGGACAATTTTCAATATCTGGAATTGCGAGCCTAGGGCTCAGTGTGTTACCAACTGCGTCGCGTCTGGCTGTAAGAGGCATATACAGTTCTCTCGAGTGTAAGGGCTCATGAGAATCTTTGCCCCTTGCAGACCAAGATCGGCTCTTGCCGTTCCTGAAATCGAGGTGACATGTTGAGTCGTGTAGCATTACGTACGGCATGACAGAAACATGCCCCAGTTCTACGACCAGCGTGTTACGTGGTCCTCGATTGTGCATTGTATCCAACAGTTTCCGTGTGCTGTGTAGTCCTAAGGCCACTCTCCACGCCTGGAGCGTACTGCAGCCCAGTACAGTTATGACGAACACATGACGTCAACAGGCGGTACATCGTGGTTATCACTGAGCGAGCAGCACCAGGTAACATCACAGGAACACGAATCTCAAAAGAGTTAAAGTCCACTGACCGCGGTTCTTAGGCCGGTCTAAAATAAGTACCGAAGGTACTTATTTCAGACGTAAGAGTCACGGTCAGGGGCTTATCTCTTGTAGGTTCCCTCTTCCTGTGTCAATAGCTTCTGATAGAGAAATGGAGATAGTGCGATGGGTGCAACGTGCACGTGTCTCAGTGTTGACATTTGACAGACAGTTGTGACTGTCAGTGCTGGAACCAACTGGATACCAACTCGAACGGACGTTTTGCGTTTGTTCTGACGTCGATGTCGTGCGTTTGCAGTCTTTTCCTTTTTACATTGACGTCGTTGCTATGAAATTGTAAGTCATCATTTTTACAATATTTCAGTCAATCAATCAATCAACTGTATTGTTCCAAATACATGTTGCCACGTACAGGGTTCTTCAGTGTTATCAACGTGGGACGGAAGTTCAACATTGATTTGACATCGTTGTTGCTAATTAGTACATGTTGTTTTGGCAATCGTCATCGCCTCTTGTGAACCTGGGAGTCGCTATCGTGTTGTGATTCAGTCTTGTTTCAGCATACTTCAATATAGCTATTTTCGCGTGTCACTGCGCTGCTTTCAATGCAAACGTATATTATATACTTGAAAGTCACTCTGAAGTGTTTGCTCCCCGGAACAGTTACGACAGCACTAACTTTGCGTACGCACTTTTGGGTGCGGATAAGCGTAAGTGTTGTCCTTTCGCCAAACTTTGTGTGAAACGTCATTGTCAACGGTGTAGGCCTAAAAAGTACCCAAAATATGTATAGTGTTGTGCGTAATAAATATACATAATATATATATATATATATATATATATATATATATATATATATATATATTATATATATAAATATAGAAAACGGTGTCATATTATGAGGGCTTATGGATTAACTCATTCGAGACGAAGCCGCGTATCCGGATGCAGTTCGTCTCGATTGAGTTAACATCACAGTTGATGCCTGACGTTACAAACTGTACACGTCTTCAGACAAGTATGCAGAGAATAACCGAACGCAGAAAGAAGCACGCTTAGAAAAGACAGTTACAACGCAATTTATTTCATTGTGTTGTTACTGTCTTTTCTAAGCGTGCTTCTTTTTTCGCTGGGTTGTTCTCTGCATTTTACACGCTTGGCAGTCACCAGTTTGGTCAGGATTTTAGAAAGCATGCGCCAGAGACAAAGCAGTGTCTGCACCGATTTCCTTTTTTGCTGACGGACAGACTGTAGGACAGATTCGGCCCACAACGGGAATGACGCTGCTATGGCGGACCAGGGGCCAGTTGCATGAGCGAGCTTAGTGCTGCACCAGCCACTAAGCAAGGTGCGCCGCTCGCTATAGCGGCGCATCTTGCTTAGTAGCTGGTGCAGGACTAAGCTCGCTCATGCAACTGGCCCCAGTTCTGACGCAAGATTCTGCAGGTCCTATTATCTGCTATCTTTTCAGTCGTATTTTGGTGGTATGGTTTAGTTTTGTAGGGACTAAAACTGGCACTGAAACGTTTTTATTTTAAGCTGCAGTATGTGGGGCAATGGAATTCCCTTAATCACTGTTACAGCCAAAAGCTGCGCACATGTTATGTGCGCAGCTTGTTGGTTGTAATCGTGCATTACATTCGGCAGCTTTGAAAATCTCCCGCGAGTTGTAGGAACATTTGTGCGAGCCAGCAACCGCCAACAAACTGTCCCGCTGAGATACATATTGATTTTTGCGTAGGAAATAGCTGAAAGCAAAACCTGTAGGACTGTGGCAGGCAGGTAATGGCTATTGAAAATTACGTGCAACGCGACCCTGGACTTTAGGCTAAATAACTAACATTTGGAGATGACCATTGGCAAGTGAATCTTAGTCAACTTTACTGCGCTCGCATTATGTGCGTGACTGATATTTTGCAATTATGATTACATAGACGCTTCGGGAATCTCGAATTTAGGCGTAAGTCTATCACTATACTTATATACTGACGAGCAAAGTGTTTCCGATGATTCTAAAAAATTCGCATTTCTTTTGCTCGTCAGTATAGTAATAGACTCATGCCTTAGGTTAATTAACTAACATTTCAGATGGCTCTTGATGAATGAGCTCACACAGGTCTTGTGCGTAGAATACACAACAAAATGAGTGTTTTGCTTTTTCCAGACGTTTGGTTTCTGACGTACAGCTCCAAGGACATACGCGGTACACTGACGCAATAATGCGTTTGTGCACGCTCCTACTTGATCGTCCAGTTTTTCTCACCATTGTGGATCACATACACGTCATGGATAAACGGACAGACAAGCGTTGTGACAAAATGTAGTGCCGCGGGAGCATCTAGACATTTAGACTTACGTGTGTACGCTCGACATTGAAAAGATCTGCAGCAAGATTTTCTGTGTTTTCATAAACTGAGATTAAGCTGGATTTTAAGAAGATAGTCAAAGTTCCTCCTTTCGCTCATACAGACACCATATGACAATGGAAAATACATACTGAGCAGCATTTCATGCTTATGTGGACCGCCAGACGAACAAGTGAACAAAATATTTGGAACAACATCATTATTGCCCGCCACTGTCATCAATCGCGATAACAGCTGCATCAGAGTGGCTACAACAACGACAACAATAACATCAACAACAAGAAGACTGCAATAGCATCACCGGCCCAACAACAAGGTACTGCCACCACCAAGACCACCAACAACAAGACCACCACCACCACCAATCATATTACAAAAGCCATCACCATGGAACAACTTCTGCCTGACAGCCTGAACGATACTATGCTCAACATGTCTGCCTACGATTACCACACGCTGTTCGTGCATACACCATCTCCGCTGGCCAACCTGACGTGTTCAGTGGGGGAGCCCGTGCCTGACGAACAACCCATGGACCTGAATGTCTTCAAGATCTTCAACTCCCCGACCAAGCCACCAGAGAGACCGTGGTGGGAAATAACTCTAAAGGTGAGGCAGGGACCAGCAAAGAAATGAAAACGCTTTTAACCCTTTGTCTGTCGGTAGCGCATTTTGTCGAGGTGATTCCTGTAGGAATCACCTCGACAAAACGCCCGACCGACAGCCAAATGATATCCTCCTTCTGACCCCCGCGCCCCTCCTCCCTCCCCAAAAGCGGCCCCCAAACAAGCCCCTCCCCCCCCCAAACAAACAAACAAAACCCACTAAACAAACAAATAATAATAATAATAATAATAATAATAATAATAATAATAATAATAATAATAATAATGATTATTTATATAGCGCTTAATCTTACTCAAAAGCTCTAAGCGCTTTACAATCTGTACACAAAACTAAAAATACAATGACATAATTATGCACATAACAAACAAAACACAATGCCCGAACACACCACTTTTACAATAAACTAAACAACAATACATACATAATAATTTATATTCTAATTAACATTCAGTCTAAACAAGGAGGATTGCAGAACTACAACTAAGGCATCAAACACTGGCAGTTATTCAAAGTAAAGCTTGAAGAGGTGAGTTTTCAACGACCTCTTGAAGTCAGAGACAGACTCACTGTTTCTGACATCAAGAGGAAGTGTATTCCATAGCACTGGGGCTTAATAAACAAAAGTGCGCTGACCAAATGTTTTAGTTTGGACAGAAGGTACACACAACTTCCGTTTATCAGAAGAGGAGCGGAGCTCACGAGAGGGTGTATACACATGCAGCAAAGAGGACAAGTATTCTGGGCTGGTGCCTGAAAGGCAGTTAAAACAGATTGACATAACTTTGTATTGAATACGTGAGGACACAGGTAGCCAGTGAAGGGACTTCAAGATGGGTGTGACATGCTCAGTCTTACGGACTCTCACAACAAGCCGGGCTGCATTGTTCTGAATTTTTTGGAGGCGATCAATGAGATACTGAGGGCAGCCACAAAGCAAAGAGTTACAATAATCTAGCTTGGACAGCACAAATGCACAAACTAGTGTTTTAGTGGCTTCCACGGTGAGCAGGTGACGAACTGAACTAATACGACGAAGTTCCAGATAAGCTGATCTACACATTGCACTGACATGCTGTGACATAGATAACTCGCTGTCAAGTGTAACACCCAGGTTTCTCACACTCGCAGAGAAGCCAATGAGTGTTCCATCCACAGACAATGATGACGGTAAAGGCAGGGACGAAGATAATCTTGGATTAGCTACCAACATTGCTTCAGTTTTGCCATCATTTAACATCAGTTTGTTGGTGGTCATCCATGATTTGACATGGTCAATGCACTGGCTTATGCTTTGCATAACAAAAACCCAAACAAACAAACAAACAAACAAATAAACAAATAAACAAAACAAAAAACAACACACACAAAAACAAACAAACAAACAACAAACTACAAAACAGTAAACCAACCAATCAACAAGTCAACCAACCAATCAACCAATCAAAAAATCAACCAACCAACCAACCAACCAACCAACCAACCAACCAACCAACCAACCAACCAACCAACCAACCAACCAACCAACCAACCAACCAACCAGCCATGCAAACAAGCAAATAAACAAACAAAGCACGCTTTTTGTCGATTCTTGTCAGAGCATCTTACTGTTTTATCCCTGTTTTTTTTTTCAAATCGTTTGTTTCTTTCTTGGTTATTTCCCTTGTACTGTTTAGTCCTTGTTTTCTCTGAAGCGCGTTTGGTATTTTGATGTGAAAGTTTTGTCCTTGATCTGCGAAAACGTATTGTCTTTGTTGCTTATTTTCACAGGCTTGGGATAATGTCTCCTGTATTACACGGGTAGAAGGAAATCTACCAGTGTTATAGAGTTGATCGATTATACACCGACCTGTCATTATTTTGTCTCCTTGGCCCTTCCCAAGTACCAATATGTCTCCAGGCCCACGACAACCGCAGTGGGCCCGCGCACAGCTGTGCGCGGGCCCATTGCGGCCGTCGTGGGCCGAGAGGACCTTCCCTTACTGGGTTGTTCTTGCAAAATTGCTTGCTTTTTGTGATTTATTTGCCTGCATTTTACACGCTTGGCAGTCACCTGTTTGGTCTTGATTTCAATAATGATTTCACTCTGAAGGTTGTCTTCTACGTCCTGGCCTTTCTCCTGGCTGTCGTCGGTAACACCATGGTCATCCTCATCATCTGCCTCAACCGGCGAATGCGGAGTACCACCAACATTCTGCTGCTGAACCAGGCTGTGTCGGACCTGCTGGTGGCCCTGTTCTGCATGTGGGTGCACTTAGGGAACCAGATCACAGCGGACTGGCCGTTCGGACCCTTCGTCTGTAAGTTCAACACCTTCTCACAGGGTAAGAATAGTCCGTCTTTCAGAAGTAGGTCAAAATTTGCACGTTTGACGCAAACAGTGGATTAATCTCTTCATTGCTGAGAAAAAATTATGAAAATTAAACTGCAAGAGGCATACATCCTCATGAGCCCCCCCCTCCCGCAGTTGCGGGAGCTCATGAGGATCTATGCATCTTGCTGACACTACTCTGTATCCAGATTAGTTGGATGACAGTGGATTAGTCCTTTTATTGCCGAAAAAAATGAAGACAATTAAACTGCAAGAGAAACAGCTCTTCATGCGCCCCCGCAGTTGAGAGGGCTCATGAGGACCTGTGTCTCTTGCTGACAACACTTTGAATCCATGTTTCTGGGACATCGATTTAAAAAAAAAATGTTCTTGAATTAACGAAGATTACAGAAACACAGTCTGCGTCAGCTGGCACTGAACGGGTTAACTCTTTACGCCGCGGCACGTCTCGAAAGAGTTAAGCTTAATGGACGTCTTCAAGGCCATGGCGTGCAGTAGGACTCTAATACGGCCACGGCCACTTTTGATGCTTGGTTTTATTTTAGATTGGTGTGGCGGCGCCTACGTCACTATCAAACGAGGTCAAAGTTTGTACATCCAAGTTATGGGGCATGCTCACTTCCAGGTCAAATCAGTCATCCAACCAGTCCCGTCCTTCTCCACTAGGCATATTCATGCCTCATGCCCTCTCAGCTGTTCGTAAATATCGGCTACATTTATATATGTGACTCTCAGACGGAAGAACATTGAGGTGGCGCAATAGGTTGGTTCTCTTTGTTTTGTGTTTATATCAGAACATGCTTATCTGTCGCTAGTTCTCATAATCAAGCACCCTGGTATCGGTATGTACTACTAAAGCTGTGTTTCCATATCGCGAGGCTACAGCGACCGGAAAGCGATGGCGAAACAGACAATAATCGAGAATATAGAAATAAAGGAGTGTTTCCAAAAGCGCGACGCGGAAGTGGCGCAACAGCAGGGCGACAAGCGACAGCGGCTGGACAAAATTGTATCGCTCAGTCCACCGATTCAGGGACAATTTTGCTGCAATTTCACAGCTTAGTTTTCAGTAAGCGACAAATTTGGGCTATTTTTCCAAATCAAAACAAAGGTTCGAAATCACTTGTCGCGCCGCTATTATGGAAACACACAAAGCCATTTTCCGGCTGCCGCCCAGCTACTTGGAAACCCAGCTTAAACGTGGACTCAGATCCCGCGGGTACCTCTGTTCAATCACTATAGATTAATGAGTGAGATGAGTGGGCAGTGGGCAGATGTTCACATCTGCACGGGACATAGACGACCCCGCCCTCCACGAGTCGCCTGCTGCCTTGCAGGCCTGGCCGCTTGGCTGCGGAAAGGCTAAGGGAGGAAACCCCTGACATCAAAGCCCCCGTGTCTCCGGGGAAGGCTTTTGAGCCAGAGACTAGGACAAGGACAGTCTGATATAAAACCTACGACCCGAGGACCTCGATGCCATCGTCCCAGCTTGCTAGGCCATGGCAGATGAACCAAGGGTTTAAAGGGTGGGGCCAGTACTGCGCACACTGCACTCCACCAAAAAGCTCCACCGCGCAGGCTTCAGGAAACGTCCACGGACCATGACACTGACCATTCCAAGTCCTGTAGCGACGGGCGAGGGGCGAAACGGCAGGTGAAAGATGTCACTGGAAGCCGCAGTCTCAAACCTGCATGCAGGCGGTTCAGGATATTGGTCGCCTGATGTTGACCTGGGGATGACAACATCACTCGGCACACCCTGAACGACCAAGCAGCCTTCTCTAGGGACAGCACTGCTTGCTCCACACGGAGAGGGGCCTAGAAAAGGTGGCCTAACCAAAGCTCGTCCCCTCGCAACCCCAGTTGGCTAGCCGCAGTCAACGGGCATCTTCTCCTGCGGTCAAAAAACAAGAAAGAATAACGGATCCACTCTCATGACGACCACGACCGGACTCAACGTAGCATGCTGGAACGTCCGAACCATGCTCGACAAAGCAGACAGCGGACGCCCTGAACGTCGCTCCGCCCTCATTGCCCATGAATTGCGGAGGTTAAACATCGACATTGCCGCGCTCAGCGAAGTACGCCTTCCGGACGAAGGCAGCCTCCAAGAACTTGGTGCTGGGTACACCCTCTACTGGTCAGGCAGGCCTGCATCAGAAAGACGGCTTTCAGGCGTGGGTTTCATGGTCAAGACATCCATTGCGACTAAGCTGGAAAACCTACCAACGGGCCACTCAGACCGCATCATGTCCATGCGCCTCCCACTGAGACACCAGCAGCACGTCACCCTTCTCAGTGTGTACTCCCCAACCCTCCTGGCAGAGCCTGCTGAAAAGGACAAGTTTTACACTGACCTGCGCAGCCTCCTACAGAGTACCCCTGCAGACGACAAAGTCATCATCCTTGGCGACTTCAACGCCAGAGTGGGCCAGGACTCTGAAGCCTGGAAAGGAGTCCTCGGCAAGCATGGCGTGGGGAACTGCAATGACAATGGCCGCCTACTGTTCGAGTTCTGTGCGGAGCAATAACTTGTCATCACCAACACTACTTTCCAGCAAAAGGACAGTCGAAAGACCACCTGGATGCATCCTCGCTCCAAACACTGGCACCTTATCGACTATGTCCTAGTGCGTTAGAGGGACCGCAGTGACGTCCTCCTCACCAGAGTGATGCCCAGCGCAGAGTGCCACACTGACCACCGCCTTGTCCGCTGCAAACTCAGGCTCCACTTCAAGCCAAAACCCAAGAAATGGGGCCCCCCCCAAGAAAAAGCTTGATGTTGCCAGCCTTCAGCGTGACGATGTGAAAGCTGCCTTTCAGACAGATTTACAGCGCAGGCTCAAAGACACAGCGGACCCAGTAGACTCCTCCCCTGAAACACTTTGGGAACAAATGAAAACTGCTATTGCAAAATCCTCTGCAGAAGTCTTGGGTTTCGCCAGAAAGAAGAACAAAGACTGGTTTGACGAAAACGATGTAGAGATCCAGGAACACCTAGCAAAAAAAAAGAGCCGCCCATCAGGCCCACCTAGCCCAGCCTTCCTGCCCTGTGAAGAAGTCTGCCTTCCGCCTCGTCTGCAGCAGTCTCCAGCGCAAGCTCAGAGATCTCCAGAATGAGTGGTGGAACAGACTTGCACAGAGGACCCAGCTTTGTGCTGACAATGGTGACTACAGGGGCTTCTACGAAGCACTGAAAGCAGTGTATGGCCCCAGGCACCTGGTACAAAGTCCCCTGCGAAGCGCGAATGGCCAGGCACTCCTCACAAATAATACCTCCATCTTGAACCGCTGGTCGGAATACTTTCAGAGCCTCTTCAGCGCTGAGCGCACTGTTCAAGAAGCAGTCGTCCTACAAATCCCACACCTCCCAGTAAAGGTTGAATTGGACGAACCGCCCACCGCTGAAGAGACCCTCACAGCCATCCACCAGCTCAAGAGTGGCAAAGCAGCAGGCATTGATGGAATACCGCCAGAGATCTGGAAACATGGAGGCACAGCACTGCACAACAAGCTCCATGACCTCTTTCTCTGCTGCTGGGAGGAAGGAACACTACCAAAAGATCTCCGTGATGCAGTCGTTATCACCCTGTACAAGAACAAAGGCGAGAAGTCTGACTGTTCCAACTATCGGGGAATTACCCTGCTGTCCATTGCTGGGAAAATCCAAGCAAGGCTGCTCCTGAATCGGCTGGTACCTGCCATCGCTGAAGACCAACTCCCAGAGGGCCAGTGTGGCTTCAGAGCAAACAGGAGCACCACCGATATGGTCTTTGTGCTGAGACAGCTACAGGAGAAGTGCCGCGAGCAGAACAAAGGGCTGTAGGTAACATTTGTCGACCTAACAAAAGCGTTCGACACTGTGAGCAGGCAAGGCATGTGGCAGATCCTGGAGCGACTTGGCTGTCCCCCAAAGTTCCTCAACATGATTGTCCAGCTACACGAGGACCAGCAAGGCCAGGTCAGACTCAACAATGACCTCTCAGAACCATTCCCTATTCTCAACGGCGTAAAGCAGGGCTGCGTGCTGGCACCGACCCTCTTCACCATCTTTTTTAGCATGATGTTGAAGCAGGCCACAGTGGACCTCGATGATGACGATGCAGTGTACATCAGGTATCGTCTCGATGGCAGCCTGTTCAACCTCAGACGACTGCAGGCCCACACGAAAACCCTAGACCAACTGATTCGTGAACTGCTTTTTGCTGATGATGCTGCCCTCGTTGCACACACAGAGAGAGCCCTGCAGCGCATCACGTCTTGCTTCGCAGATGCTGCCCAGCTCTTTGGACTCGAGGTCAGTCTGAAAAAGACAGAGGTCCTCCATCAGCCGGCACCCAAGACAGTGTATCGCCCTCCTCACATCACCATTGGCGAGTCTGAACTAAAGTCAGTGCACCAGTTTACTTACCTTGGCTGCATTATCACGTCGGACGCCAAGCTGGACAAGGAGCTTGACAGCAGGCTGGCAAAAGCGAACAGCGCTTTCGGGCGACTTTTCAAGCGGGTATGGCACAATCAACAGCTGAAAACAGGCACCAAGATCAGCGTGTACAGAGCTGTGGTCCTCACCACCCTGCTGTATGGTTCCGAGTCCTGGGCCCTCTACCGCAGCCAACTACGACTCCTCGAACGCTTCCACCAGCGCTGCCTGCGTACCATCCTGGGCATTCACTGGAGTGACTATGTCACCAACGTCGAGGTCCTTGAACAGGCTGAAACTGTGAGCATCGAGGCTTTGCTGCTGCAGACACAGCTCCGCTGGGCGGGGCATGTCTCCAGGATGGAGGATCATCGCCTACCAAAGATCACCCTGTTCGGCGAGCTTGCTACTGGACACCGTGACAGAGGGGCACCAAAGAAGAGATACAAAGACTGTCTCAAGAAGTCACTTAGTGCCTGCCAAATCGACCACCACCAGTGGTCTTCGCTTGCTGCGGACCGTGACACCTGGCGCTCCACCATTTACAAGGCAGCTGTCTCCTTTGAGGACTCTCACAGAGCTAGCCTTAAGGACAAGCGGCTCAGGAGAAAAAACAGAGATGCCGCAGCTCAGAACCCTGGCCATACCTTCCCCTGCAGCCACTGCGGTCGAACCTGCCTGTCTCGGATTGGCCTCCGCAGCCACGAACAAGCCTGCAGACGTCGTGGGCAACTCCTATAAAATCTTCGTTCGCGAAGTCAAGCCAAGACATACAATGAGTGAGAGTAGGGATCCAGAGAGCAAAGGAACCTAGGACCCACATCGGCCGTGGAGTGGGGGTTAGGGGTGAGCAACTAGTGAGGTTTCGTTTGCGACGAACGACTGACTCGCAACAACCAACGAGAGCGAAATCAGGGTGGACTGACAACACTCCTAACATCTCCACGAGGCATAGACCCTCCAAACATCTCCAAGATGCATAGATCATGAGCCCGGAGGGCTCATGAGGATCTGTGCCTCTTGGCGATGTTTGGAGTGTTGTCTATGCTTATGGTAGAAGCTGGTTAACGGCCGCTGTGACTTCTCTCTCGTTCGTTGTGGGGAGTCAAGCGCTGAAAACAAAAGAGCTCACTACTGTCACTAATTCACGAAGACTTCAAGAACAACATTTGAGCAACTTTGTGAAAACATTTTCGCACGAATCACGTATAACTATTGTAGCACATCCTATCTCTCTCCTACACATTTCATTAACATCTTGACTGCCTGAGGACGCGGATTTCGTGGCTGAAACCACTGCATACTGATTTACATTCTCGTGAAGAACTCAGATGAAATGGGACCGAACTTGGGCACAAAGAACACATGACTAACAAGAGACATAAATCCTCATGAGCCCCCCCCCCCCCCCCCCCCCCGCGACTGCGGGGGACTCAGTCATGAGGATTTATGTCTCTTGCAGATAGACAGCGTTCGTCTTGAGATCAGCAAAGGATTTAACTCCGTTCTATTTAGTTTTTACCGCTGTGTAAAGTTCCGGAGATACGGACTAACCTTGTTAGTTCAAGGGCAGTACCAGACGCGTACGCGAACTTTAATTTTTAGTCGACCATTTTGACGTGTCACGCTGGACACGATGCACGTCATAGTTACGCCCCCAAACAGTGAAGTTTTACATTGGATCATTCTTGCTGATAAATAATATGTGTTGGTATGTGATTTTGGACCTTACGGCTGAAAGCCACCAGCACACATATCAATTTTCACATCGCTCCGTGTGTGTGTGTGTGTGTTTTTTTTTCAGTGCTAGCGGTAACAGCAAGCGTCCTAACTTTGACCGCCATCTCCGTGGAGAGGTTTACCGCCATAGTCTTCCCGCTCAAAACCAGATGGACCGCAACTGTCAGCGGCGCCATCATAGCGGTTACGTGGGTCTCGGCGGTAGGGGTCGCCTCCCCTCACCTGTTCGTGCGCATCCTGTACGAGCAGACGTGGAAGGACAGAGACGAGAAGTGGTGCGACGAGAAGTGGACGAAGGTGTTCAGTGATGCGCATTGCAACGCCTGGGAGCCGGGAAAGGTAACCGCCATGGTCGCCTCACGAGTGTGTGTTGACGGATCTGATTACGCGGCACATACACTCAGAAGTGTTCTGCTGCTGAGTGTGTTCAGTAGTGTGTTCTGCTACTGAGGTGCCTGACGCCTGGCGAGTGTGTGTTGACAAATGAGTGCTTTGCCTCATACTACGCGCGGCACATACACTCAGTTGTGTTTTGCTACTGAGTGTGTGCCACTCGTGCGAGGACACACTGGCAGCTGAAAAGCATTTGCTATTGGGTGTGCGCTACTCTTGCGAGGGTACACTCAAAGGCCTTCAGCAACAGACTTTCTCCAAGCACTAACAAGATAATTTAGCGAATTGTATACTTGTTTGTTTGTCTATTTTGAAAAAAAAGTCTATAATATCAATAAATATCAATAAATTATATTGTAATTGTCTTTTCTAAGCGTGCTTTTTTTTTCTTCGTTGCGTTATTCTCTGCAAACCTTCAGCACTTTTAGGTCGCGACGAGTGCTGTTTGTGCTTTTCAGTTCTAAAGACCTTACGGCCTATGAAAATCACAGCACACTGACAGCACACAATGGTTGTTTGTTTTTTGGTTCTCTAGGCTAATAACCTTAGACCCACATTAGATCTGTGCAGCTTAGGTCACAGATCTATGAATATTTCTTTGTGATGTTCAGTGCTTTTTCCTACCTTAGGATGGTTGCATGAGTCAGCTTAGTCTTGCGCCCGCCACTAAGCAAGGTGCTCCGCTATGGCGGAGCACCTTGCTTAGTGTCTGGCGCAGGACTAAGCTCACTCATGCAACTGACTCTTTATCTATGACATTGTGAAGCCTTGGGAACCTAGAATGAATATCTTGCTTCATCTTAACTCCTCCACTTCCGTGAAAAAGTGAACGCGATCCAACCGCAAGAGGAATAGATCCTCATGAGCCCCCGAGGCTGTTCGCCGCGTATCAGGATGCGGCCCATCTCAACTGAATGTGTTAAAAAGGAATAGAAGACTAGAAACTATTTTTGGGACAAGATTGCATCACCCTTGTTGGCAGGTGTTAGTGTTCAAGCCCAAGTACGTAGATAAGCGCGTGCTGAATTTCAAACGGAATCTTTCGGAATAGACAGATATAATAGGTTTGAAAAAAGAAACGCATAATTTCGGAATAGACAGATATAATAGGTTTGAAAAAAGAAACGCATAATTTCAACATATGTTTCTTGGACGGATTTGGCTTTTGGCCGTTGAATGATCCCATATTTCAGAAACAAACATTGTGCGTACAGTGGTATGGAAGGGGTTAATGCATACAATTAATTGTTATCAAACGCTCAGTGTAAACCGCTGGCGAAGGATCGACCACTGTGACTCATGGGTAATTCCTGTCAAACTCCTTCTATTGAAACAGATAGTACAGTTCTGGGTCTGTGGCAAACGGTAATACACAAACATGTACTTACATCTCGTCTTCTTATTTCGTGGTTACCGTCCACAGCAATGGCCTTTTAACCCTTCGGCTGTCAGTAGCACTTCTTGTCGAGGTGATTCCCGTAGGAATCACCTCGACAAAAAGCGCTACGGACAGCCAAAGGGTTAAATCTATTACCACATGAACCACGTTTTTTCCCTGCAGGTAGCGTATTACTGTGTGGAAGCAATCGTCATGTACTTTGTGCCCGTGTTAATTATGATCGTGGCGTATACCATCACCACGGTCAAACTGCTCACCCGTAAAACACCGGGTACACTCATCAGTTCCACGGCATCAGCACAGGAAAAAGCAAAACGAAAGGTACACAGTCTGCCCTATAACGTCAAAGGCCAGTATGCCTATATTTGTGAAAAGCGAGATGTTTTAGTGTTATTGTTTGCACTACTATGACAACAAGGAAGTATGTGCATTTTATTATTATTTTTTTTTTGAAAAGCGGGATTTCCAATCTAATACATTGAAAATTTCGCTTTTCAGAAAAAAGGGCATACTTCCTTTAGCTATTACAAAAAAGTCAGTGTACATATTTTTGTTGTTGTAAAAAGCGAGAACTGAAATTTCGCTTTTCACAAAAATGGATATACATGACTTTGAACGGCATATGTGAGTCAGACTTTTATACAATAGACCATATCCACACGTTCAGAAACATGTGATGGATTATTTGTGATGCATCTTTAACAGTTTGTGTCCCAAGGTCTAAAACCCCAAAATTTTAAAGAAGTACCCAACGGAGAAAATTTACCCAAAATTTTAGAGTTGGAGTTGTCCTCTGAAGACTGCATTACAATTCAGGGGACAGATCGACCTTGATAGTTCAGGGGGTGATGCCAGAATAGCTTGGCGCCCATGGGCGTCAAGCTATTCTGGCACAACCCTTGAACTATCATGGCCGCCGTGAGATGGCCTTAGTTGCCTGCTCGGCGTTAATCCAAAATAACTAAATAACCATATTGAACGATCATGGTCGATTCAATATCTTGCTGTAGTGTATCGGGGACTAAATGATGTTAATGGAATACAACTAACTCAAAATTATTCTCGTACTTGAAGACTTTTTTTTTTGACGCCTTGAGCACGGAGCACATCGTTTTTCCTAGGAAACCGACTTTTTTCCTCTCAGATTCTGGTTTTTGATGTGACAGGGAAGTGAATGTTGTGGGGAAGAGATGAGGTCGCTTAAAGTAGTGTAGGATTGTGCTTGCATCTGAGAGAGAGAGTGTGTCCTCCTGTGCATTGTGCATGCACAGTAAGTCCAGTGGGTTTTTCTTCTTCTGGAGAACAGCGCTTTATATGAACTATTTATTATTATTATTATTATTATTATTAGCATTAGCATTATTATTAATTGTTTTACACATCGTATCGTGCCCATTCAGGTGATTAAGATGCTTGTGGCCGTGCTAGTGTGTTTCGTGGTCTGCTGGACGCCCCAACACGTCATGCTTATCTGGGACCTCTTCCGACCCAGATTGCCGGTACGTACGTTGTGCACTGAAGGTCTGTTTTATTTCTGTTGCATGCAGGTGAGGAGGAACAGATCCTTACCCCTTCACTGCCACTGTGATTACACTGAACATCTGAAATCTGTGTACTAGATACAAAGTGTTTCAGCAAGAGGCATAGATCTTCAAGAACCCCCGCAATTGCGGGGGTTCTTGAAGATCTATGCCTCTTGCAGTAGTGTGGTGTCCATTCATTCTTGGCAGTGACGGGATTAAGACGGGAATTTTGCGGGAAATCATGAAAATCTGTGCCTTTCATTTGACGAATCCGTTCGCTTAATGGCTAATAATAATAATAATAATAATAATAATAATAATAATAATAATAATAATAATAATAATAATACCGGTCATTATATCGGTTCTTTACCTAATCGACTCAAAGCGCCGCGAACTAGGGAACCCAACACGCACGTTCACCTGAAACGCACACAAACACAGGACATTCACGTGGTGCGAAGGATCAGCTATTTGAAATTATAAAGTGACCTGAAACCGGTACCAGAGTGAAGAGCTGAAGTATCCGGAGAAAGAACCCCCGACGGTCCGCCCGAATTAACGGTGAAGCTTACTAGAGGAGAAAAGTCCGACGCCGGAAACGGGTATCGAACCTCGCACCTTTAGCACTGATGGCAGACGCTTTACCACTGCGCCACGGACTGGCCCTGTGGTCAGATACATGTATTTCGAAATAAGCCTCGTATGTTTCCTTCGTGCCACTGTGTACAGGATGTCCGCTAGGTCTAGGCCTTGGTATACCAGACCGTTGACTGTCGGCTACACTTTTTGTGGAGGCGATTCCTGCAGGAATCTCCTCCATAAAAAGCGATACGGACAGCTAAGGTTAACTTATTCGAGAAGGGCCGCTTCCGGATACGCGGCTGCTTCTCCGCGTACCCGGATGCGGCCCGTCTCGAATGTCTTAAAAAGGAATAGAAGGCCTTAGAAACTTTTTTGGGGGACAAGATTGCATCACCCTTTTTTGCAGGTGTTAGTGTTCAAGCCCAAGAACGTAGATAAGCGCGTACTAAATTTCGAACGGAATCTTTCATTTCACAGATATAATACGGTTTGAAAAATAAAGAAACGCATAATTTCAACCTATCGATTATTCAGTTTGATTTCATTGATGTACATGTACAGCGGTTGGCTACACTGCTCAGGCAGGTGGTGCGGTGGGCGGGCAGAGCAGAGTGCGCACTCCATCACATCACATGCTTTGTAAAGCGCTTTGAGCCTAGCAATGGGGATTTAGAGCTATATAAAAGCATTTTTATTATTATTATTATTATTATTATTATTATTATTATTATTATTATTATTATTATTATTATTATTATTATTATTATTATTATTATTATGTTGTTGTTGTTGTTGTTGTTCTTTTTCTTGTTATCGTTCTCTACAGCACATTCACTGATATCGGGCATTTAGCAAACCGTGACGTTACAAAACGTACATCGAGCATTCGCGCTTACACGACAATCATTTTTGTTCATATATGGGTCACTTCCGGTTTGTCACATTTTGAAATTCAGTATGGCTTATACACTTACTGACAACCCGGCGCCTTTTACAACAGAAGTGATGAAATGCATTCTTACTCTTGGTGCAGCTACCAAGGCTTTCGACTCACTCGGGGTTGTTACTTCTGCACATCTGTATTTCACCTTAGGAGACAGAATAGTTCTAGAACAGATTGGCGCCTAGAGGTGCCAGGGTACTCTGGCAGCACCCTTGGACTACCATGGTCGATCCATATCTTTTGGTAGTGTAATAGGACACAGGAGGGAGAAAACCGAAATTATGGCAATAGTTTCGTGCCCCTGACTCGGAGCGTCGGCAACACCCAATGACGCTTTTTTTAATTTCTCCCCCATGTGACTGATTAGGGCTCAATGGCTTTGAGGCACCAAGCAAACCTTCTGGCACCACAACTGAACTGCCATGATCAATCTCCATTTCGTGGCAGCGTGACCCTAGTATACACGAGACCCCTGGGCCGATGTCGGCCGCAGTTGGCGCGCGCACAATAGTGCGCGCGCCAACTGCGTCCTACATCGTCTCAAGGGATTTGTGCTTACTGGGTGAGGACTGAATGGTTGACTTCCAGGTTCCACGTTTTGTGCGTCATGTGAAGTTTGCGGCAGTGTACGTGGCCTATCTCAACTCGGCACTCAACCCTATTCTGTACGGCGGATTCAACGACAACTTTCGGCGGGGATTCCACGATGTGTTCCGGTGTCTTATCTCCCGGCGAAACAAGGTCCATCCAGGTACGGGACTTGAATAGAGGGATGAGCTCTTAAGATTATTTTCATTTATTTGTACAACGTTTCAATTTGTGTATGTTTTTTTTTGTATTAAAAAATTTAAATGATTTATTTTTAAAATTCTTACAGTACTCTCTCTCTCTCTCTCTCTCTCTCTCTCTCTCTGTGTCTGTGTCTGTGTGTGTGTGTGTGTGTGTGTGTGTGTGTGTGTGTGTGTGTGTGTGTGTGTGTGTGTGTGTTAGAGAGAGAGACAGAGAGAGAGAGAGAGAGAGAGAGAGAGAGAGAGAGAGAGAGAGAGAGAGAGAGAGAGAGAGAGAGAGGACTTGCGGCTTGACGGCTTGAGATGATACCCGGAGATAAAAGTATAAAAGTTTCCTTTTGTTTTATTCATCGTATGGGCCTGAGGAAGTTGAAGGGAGGGGGGGGGGGGGGATTAATATTTTTTGTTTGGGACCGTTAAGTTCAGACAGATGGCGGTAAGTGAGCAGACTTTGCTTAATTCCCAATGGCCGAAAAATGAAAAAAAAATGTTGGTGGACTATGGAGGGGGGTGGGGGTGCGAGGTGTGTGTGTGTGTGTGTGTGGGGGGGGGGGGGGGGTGAGGGCTTAAAGAAAATCAAAACAGATGAGTGAGCTCTTATGCCTGTTCTGCCTAGTATCGCACTTGAACATGAGATATACGGACACTTGGCAGATTTTAATGGAAACTGAATCGCGGAGCCGGCAGATCACATATATACTTTTTTCGCCTGTTCCAGCGCCACCGCCAAACCTGGACCTGGTGGAGCGGGGAGGGGAGGTAGTTCCCAATCTCGCGACCACGCCAGACGTGTGTCAGCAACCACGTGACACGACTGTGAAGAATACAATTACAGGTTATATGAATCGAAATATAGCTACGTCATTGGATATCAGCAAGAAAGATACTGACACCAGTAGCGGCAAAACGCTTTCGGGCCGACACCAGCCGCAGTGGGCCCGCGCACAGCCGTGCGCGGGCCCACTGCGGCTGGTGTCGACCCGAGAAACTTTGCTTAATCTGTTGTCGGGTGTCGCTGTCACCATCGCTATATCGAACCCATCTCCATTTCACGTGTGCGCGCAGGGTGGGCGAAACACGGTCAACATCGGCCCGAGGACCTTTTGCTTAGTGGGTGCCCCACTAGCAAACGTTCTTCGGGGCGACGACGGCCGCAGTTGACCCGCGCACAGTCGTGCGCGAGTCAACTGCGGCCGTCGTCGCCCCGAGGATTTTAAGTTTGCTACTGCGGCAGCCTCGCTCATTTCAAGTTTATTTCGTTCATTGTGTCACGTGTCCATTAATGTATTCCTGCGCCTGTTGCAGTGACCACGTTGACAAAAAACGCCGTGCGGACCGCACAGGACTCCGGGCGGCCGACGACAGCCAATGTATTAAGCGGGTCCTTGCGAAAGTCTGTCACCTTACCGCACGCGAGACAACCTAGTGTCAGCTCGGACGACACGACAGTTGTGCCATGGCAGTCGTTTCAGTCATGACTATAAAACGACAGTTGACAGTTTTGGTTGTTGTCTGTGAAATTCTCAGATTTGACAATAGTCTGTGTACGTAAAGCCCATCGGGCCCAAGTCTGCCGCAGTTGGCCCGCGCACGACTGACTGTTCGAAGGCCCACTGCAGCCGACTTTGGTCCGATAACCACTGTCATGGACTCTAAGCCGATTGGGACATTTTCGTAATGACTATTAGTATGACACGCCAGTTGACATTTTTGTTCTCAGTGATATTATTTGACAACTGACATGGTACTGTAACGGCCTGTGTGTACTAGATAGCGATGTACTCAACCACCGTCAGAAACACACGACGATTGTCTCGATTTTCGCCAAGAATGAAACACGGGAAGCAGAAAGAACGGGCAAAATAAATTTTTTCGTAAATCAGAAGTAGGTAAAAACAAATACGCACGACTTTGACACAATCACCAAATTAAAAGTGTGCACAAACATGCAATAGTGTCGCAAGTCTGTCCGTCTTTTTAATCCAATGATTGTGTCGATTTCGTACAGTGTTTCGACCTTCTTCCCAATAACATTACGGAAATCGTTTATGTCCAACTTTCTCATGCTGAAGCTTTGACTTGTCCACTACAGGGAGAGAAAACTGAAGTTATGGCAGTTATGGCAAGAGTTGTGTCCCTGACCTTGTTAACGGAACACTAACATCCTAACACTAACATTGACACCCTGAGTCAAAGACACAACTCTTGCGTAACCGCCATAACTTCGGTTTTGTGCCCTTGTTGTCTAAGTTTCAGTAGAGTCTGCACTAGGTGAAACGGACCTTAAAGCCACAAAACAGTGACTGCAGTGCAGGAGGTGGTCCTTCTACGAGGCGAAGAAACATACACAAATTATGTCCCCTGACAGCGGCTCAAAGTCACTGCACAGGCATGAGATGATGGTTGCGTCATCCATCGCCTCTATAGGGCTCGGAAAGCTGACGTCATCACGCTTGTCGTGGCGGCCATCTTGAGATGATAGGCGACTAATGCGCTCTTCGGGAAATCGCTGTCAGGACAATGTCAGGAACGTCCTGACTGACGTGCTACAGGCAATAACAGCAAGTCTTGCCGGCCATTACCGTGGCCGGGAAACCGCTAACCAGAATCTGTTTTTGTTTGTTTCCAAAGAGGAAGAAACATGAAGAAAAAAGTGGTGAAACACTTCTTCGCTACTGACTATCTGAAGACTTTCGCCAGGCTGGCGTGTCCTCTCAAGATGGCGGCTCGGCAGCTGACGTTTCAATCTAGGCAACGCGGGCCGGAACTTCCCGAGCCCTATAACCACGGGTAGTGAGAAATTGCACGAATGTGCTATTTCCCACTATCCGTGTTATAGAGGTGATCGATTACGCAACGATCGACGCCATCACCGATTACGCAATGATCGACGTCATTTTCCCATTGCCTGAGTTCTGTCATCTATAGCCCATTAAGCCCCAGTGACATGCCACAGCACAGGCTGTCGATCGACTATGATAGTTCAAGGGTGGTGTCAGAATAGCGCTTGGCGCCTACCGGCGCCAAGCTATTCTAAAACCACCCTTGAACTATCATGATCAATCCGTCTCCAGTACTGTGACAGAGACGTCAAAGGAATTAGAAATAATTGATAATTTCATCCCCAGAATGTAATGAGTTAGATAGAGGTCACGTTAATATTTAAATTGGGCTGTTCAGGCAGTGCAAGGACAGGTGTTTTTAAAAATAACTTTTTGCCTTGTTTGAAAATCTCAGTGTCACTTTTAGTAGGGCTGAATGTTGGAATTTGCTGGAAATTTCTGGTTAGATAAGAGGAGACATGTTTGGTGCTTTGATTCATACCATCCTGAGCTTATCCAGTGGACCATTGTGGGCCTATGTTGAGTTGCCGTTGCCATGGTGATTTGAGGGTCACGCTGGTTTCAGTTGTGCTAAGGAATCAGGTTCATAGCCAAGAAATGAGACAGTCAATATGCCGGTTTTGTTGTTGTTGTATTTTGTGCATGGCAAATGTGCAGCTAGTAGGCGGTAGTATTTTTTAGGGGATTGAAATATTAGGGGATGACTGGGATTGACTAAGGCTAAGAGACTGGGCAGTACGGAAACGGCAATGTGTTCCTTGGCCTAGAGGCTTTCCTGTCAGGGAAGATAATTCATGTTGGATTTCTCGATCTGTTACCGTTTCTTCCCGAGATCCTCGGCATACAAGGAAACGGTTGTCATGAAAAATGTGACAGTTGTGTTGTCAGTGACAGTCATGTTTTGCCAGCTGCCAAGACAGCCAGCGGCATCGACAGCGATTCGTTTTTTCAAAACGTGACATTTGACTACTATACTCGTAGTGTGATCTTGTCCGCGAGTTCATTGACATCGTCATTCACACAGCCATTTTACAAACCTGCCGTTTAGTTCGGAGCAGTAACCTGGCAAAGATCCTCGAGCCCATGACGGCCGCTGTGGACCTGACTGCGGCACGGCTGTGCGCGGGACCGCTGCGGCCGTCATGGGCCCGAAGACGTTTAGCTACTGGAGGCAAAAGCACTGGCTACCAGACAACATTTTATACATGACAGCACATATTCAATATTCCAAAAGCAAAATTTAGACTTGCATTTCTTTTTTGTGGCCGATTACCCGGCAATTGACGATCTGTGTCATCGACTACTGACACCTTGACATTACATTAGGCGTTATTCCTAAATCAGACGTGTAACAGGAATGTTCAATGTTTGTCAAAGTTGTGCAGTTTATTAAACCCCTTCACTGCCCCTGGTCGAGATCGAGTTTCTAAGTTCATCTATCGCCCAAGCTGAGGCCCCAGCCGTCCAGGGAACATTGACACAAAGTGGCGTCATCAAGAGGCATAGATCTTCATGAGCCCCCGCAACTGCGGGGGCTCATGAGGATCTATGCCTCTTGCGGTTGGACGGTGTCATGGTTTTCCCGGCAGTGAGACTGATGCGGGGTTAGGTACTTGTATTATTGGTCTCACGCAGAAGTTCTGTTTGCACCTTTGAACTAATGATGTTTTAGTGCCTGTTATCTGTTTGCATAATGCAAGTAAATAAATAATAATAATAAATGCTTCGCTCTAAAATGGATGTGTTTCTTCTGTCACGCTGGCAAGTTGTTCTTCAGCTGCTATTCTGCAAACAAATGGAAATAATTCAGCCTGGACAAACAATTAAGCTGATGAGTTGCACCCCTTTGCAGCCGCACCTATCTCGTCCCACACTGGGAGAAACACGGCAGTATGAAGACTTTGAAGGTTTCCTCATGCAGACTTATACGATTCGGACATTTTGATTCGGGTCTCGTAGTCACATCTGCCTGTTAGCGGCACTATATCAAGCAAAATGCTGCTCAATATAATATAATATTGATCCAAATTATGCTGGATTTCGTTGATGCCTCGGACTGACATTTACATTGGCGAGTCTTGCACGTCTGCCGGCATGGGCGGATTGGAGGGGGGAGGGGGGGGGGGTGGATTTCTACGGCTCCCCCCCCCCAAATGCTATAACAAAGATGTTGGAACCGCCGCCCCCCCCCCCACCCCCTCCCCGTTGTTTGATTTTTTCCGGTCACTCGGAAGAGCACGGGTTTGCGTCGGGAGGCGTTTTCCGTCAGGTTGAAGCCTGTCTCAAACAAAACGTTGGACCCCACTCGAGGTAACTGATCCGCCCCTGTGCTGGTTACTATATCCCTGGACTATATCCAGCTAAATTTGGCTTAATATAATATAATATAATATAATATAATATAATATAATATAATATAATATAATATAATATAATATAATATAATATAATATAATATAATATAATATAATATAATATAATATAATAGGCCTATAATATAATACAATATAGTGTTTATGGTTAGTTAGCTAACGTTAGTTGACGCTAAAACAGATCTGAACAGCAATTTTATAATTCAGGAAAGTTGATGTTACATCCAGGCTGGCAGTATCTTTCTGATGGTGAGGGGCCCAAGGCTCATACAGCAGCTCGAATGTTCACTTCATAGTAGAGACATGCCACTTAGTACATAAGTAAACAGTACCTCTCCGAACAATTTTAGCGTCAGAAACACATTGACAGTGCTCTAAGATGGAAACGGCCATCGATTAAGTAGGTCAACCTAACCCATAAACTCTTTTGTTCTTGTTCTTAGCCATAACTATTGCACATACAAATGGTTTGAACTAAAAGCAGCATGGAAGTTCAATCCCGTATGCATGCAAAGGAACCTTCATGATATACCATGCAGTCAAAATTTTGCCGGATGTGATATCTGATTGGCCACAATTAATTAGGTCATGACCATCTGCCCATTTTATCGCGATTACAGATTGATCATTAAGGCAGTTACTAAAAAAACTGTGATCAAGCACAACTTTAGACCGCTGAAGTACGTTTCCTTTCTTATCAGTATTAACAGCATTTCACAATATTTTCTTAAGCAGTAATTAATTAGGTCAACATGGCCCTTTTCAGGTTTATTGCTTTCTTGTTGTCTCTGCCTTACGGTATGGTCTGGTTAGGTTTTTTTGCACACATGTACAAACGTAAACTGGACTTGGAAACCTCTGAGATAATCAAAAATGGACATTTCCTAATAACACTTTCTCACATTTTGCTTTGATTACTCCGCCTTAACTCATTCTACCCCAACACCGAATCCCCAAATTTTACCGTTGTCCTCTGAAGACTGAACTCTAGTGCAGGCCACAGATCGACCATGATAGTTCAAGGGTGGTGCCAGAATAGCTTGGCGCCCATAGGCGCCAAGCTATTCTGGCACCACCCTTGAACTATCATGGTGGATCCTTATCTTCCTGTTGTGTGTCTGGGGTAGAATGAGTTAAGTCCACGGTCATACCTGCAGCTGTGTCCCTTCAGCGTCACTTCTATGTACACATGTACAACCGCAGTGTGCCAGTCAGTCACAAACATTTAAACATAAGTCAGTGTGTTCTTGTTTGCGTTCAGATGCACAAGATGTTTTCATTTTTGCACTTGTATTTTAGAAGTGTTTCGAGTGTCTGCTATGATCACCCGACAGATACCTGTAATAATTATGAGGTCACCACTGTTAATTTTAAACATTCTGTGAACAGTCTCCACCACAGAAACACAATCCTGTACATTGCAAGTTGGCCTTCAGGCATGTGCAGCGACCACGGCAACCTCGTTTGCACCCGCAGAGTATGAGTTCATAGCACGAGTCTTGTGCATGGGGCAGTGTTGTCCAGACAGGTCTCCATAGCTTTCCATCCTCCCTCTGCCATCCCCAGTTTGACGGACTTGAAAGCTGAGGCTCCTTGACAAGACTCTTTCCCCAGATGTAACCACACTGATAGGCTGCTCGCAGAATGTGCTGTCTCAGTGCAGCTGCTGTAGGAGGAATGTTCTCTAATGCCTTGCTATGCTTGGAAAACATTTTTTGCCTGGCCATATCAACCTTGCTGAGCTCGCTGTGCGTTGATACATCAGAACGACAAATCGTTCCAGTGTGGCGACAAGTGTCTCATCCACCTCTGGTTCTTTCATCGTGGTAAGGAAAACTTCCGTTGTTTCTGGGAAGACATTCCATGTATTCGCCCATGCCATTGTTTTCCCTTTGCCGGCGAAGAAAGACACAGTATCACAACCGGTAAAGGCATGGAATGCTGGGAGAGCACATGCCTTTCTTGGTCCAAGCCACAACGCGATATCTGAACTGTTTTCCAGAACCAAAGGCAACCCAAATTTCCGTTGCTGACGTTGTCTGGACATGTGCTACAGCTAGGACCAAGACATCAGTGTCAATTGTTCTGATGATCGCATGCAAAGTTGAGGCATCGTCCTCTTCAGGTTTCTCCCGTGAACGTCTATAGAAGGCTGTGAGACACTTCAAGTGATATTTGGATTCAGAGGCCACCATATCTTTGTCAGCAAGTTTTTGAAGCAGATGCCGGTCATTGAGTAGTTGGGCATGACTGCGGACCTTGAAATCCAATGTTAATGTCCATGCTTTATGTAATCCGGCTGAGCCTGGGGGACCATCATAAAACAAGCACACAGCCTATATCGCGTTACCCTTCCCGAGTGATTCTTCTCTTTCTGCAATGCCATGTGTCGTTAGTGCTGAAGATGTGCTGACTGCTTTCCCAGTTTTCACTAGACTTGCAGAAGGTTCTGTTGTCTTTCTTTTCCGCTGCAAAATTGTGTTGTTCGGCATGATTTGTGCCAAGATGCATTATGTTTTGGGAATGTTTCTTCAAAGCCATCGCCTTCATTAAGAAGGTTTAGGCTGACTGACAGAGGACAGCATCCAAGTTCTTGACGTGCGATAGCATTAAGCGGCCATAGTGTGTGTCTACGTCATATCCGCGGCCGTGCAGTGCTGTTCGTATGGAACGATAAAGCCCGCTTTGAGCCCAGCGATTCACACGACGCTTTACCTACCATCTTGGTGAAATAGATCGACGATGATTGCTCAAGGGTAGTGCCTGGCTAGCTTGATGCCAATAGATCGAGGCGCGCCACGCTTGACTTAGAAACCAGTTAACCCCTTCTCTGCCAGTTGACGCAGATTGAGTCAAGTTCTTCAAATCATTGTAAATTCAACGCCAAAGCCGTCCAAGAAACATGGATACATAGTGGCTTCAGCAAGAGGCATAGATCCTCATGAGCCCCCGCGACTGCGGGGGCTCATGAGGATCTATGCCTCTTGCAGGTTGGGCAGTGTTAATTTTTATCTCAGTAGTGAAGGGGTTAATGTAATGAAATTACTCGCAGTCAGGCTTTCCGGTGGCTTCAAAGTTTACCCGCAGTTATGGTCGATCCACTGAGACCCGATGCCGGAGTGAACCTGCCACTTGTGGGTCGTTAAAACCACACTGGTTGTCTCCCTCGATTCGCTGCCGCAGCGAATCGAAGGAGACAAACAGTGTGAGTTGACAGCAGACGATCATCATGAAAATTGGGCTGTGCGTGATTTTGGACCTCACGGCTTTCGAGTCACCGTCATCATTTCACGGAAAGTGATAAAAAATATCATAACAGATGGCGTTGCCATGGTTTCGCACCGCTGACACGCCAGCGAGGCCATATTTGCAGAAAGGGCAGGTAACCCATCACTCACTAGCTCGGCCGCCGCTAGAGGGCAGCAGGGGTTGGCGGGAAACAAATGGCGGACGGCCGTCGGCGGCACCCAGAAAAGTATTGCCCAGGGTTATGACAATCATTCAATCAAATCCCTTCTATCTGCAAGAAGCATATATTTTCATGAGCCCCAGCAGACGCAGGGGCTCATGAGAATATATGCGGCCTCTTGCTTTATATAAAAAAATACTGAAACTAGTAAAATTTAAAAAAAAATCGGCTTTAAGCCTATCACTCAAAGCTTTTGCCGGAGCGGCAGTGGGCATTTATAAAACATTGTGTACTAATATGTTTATGCCGAGGTTCTTTGAGGGTATGTGGTCGAAGGCCGAGAGAAAGATTGTGCTTCTTATGGATTGAAACAAACCCAGGAATTTCTGCGTCTCAGAGTGAGGAGGTTCAAGGGGCATCAGCCTGCCAGTCACTGCCAATAGATTATGTGATATGAATTATCCTGACATACCGTGTTTGCAAGGTGGGACGCTCCGAGAGGAAATAAAAACACTTTGGGAAATTAAAATCAATTTTTCTGTCTCTCGTTCAGTTTACACAAATGAAAGGCCAGAATCAGTGAGTCCGTGACGTCAGATAATCATCTTCCTTGAAACTTGGTGGTTTATATGGTTGGATGTATAATAAACTCCTAGAATTTCGTAAACAAACAAATTTAACTGATGCACATTCACCCCTTTACTGCCAAAAAAAAGTGAACGCGATCCAACTGCAAGAGACATAGATCCTCATGAGCCCCCGCGACTGCGGGGGCTCATGAGAATTTATGCCTCTTGCTGATACCAATTTGTATCCATGTTTCTTGGACGGTTGTGGCTTTAGGTGCTTGAATGAACACAGATTTCAGAAACAAAAATGTTCGTAGGACTTCAGGAGAAGCGATCACTATAGTCATCTTAGTCTGCATCAGTTGCATTTGTTTTTGTTTATTTCAGAATTCTAAGAATTTATTTTATATCCGGTTAACCATTCCCTTGTTTGACTTTTTGTGTTCTTTCTCATGGTCGGGTGGGTAGCTTAGCGGGAGTGGCGTGGGGATGGGGGTTCAATTGGTCACACTGGGTTTTCATGACAATATGGAATCACTATTAAAGATATAGTTACCATTTTCATCGAATGGTACGACCAATAATACCATAAGAATCCTACATGGCCCAGGAATCCTACTCAAATCCTAAATGGCCAGGAATCCTACATGGCCAAGCATCCTTCACAAATCCTACACTGATGGCCCAGGCATCCTACTCAAATTCTAAATGGCCCAGGAATCCTACACAAATCTTACATGGTTCCGGCATCCTACACAAATCCTACACGGTTCAGAAATCCTACACATCCTACATGGCAAAAGCAGCCTACACAAACCCTACATGGTCCAGGTATCCTACACACATACTACATGTCCCAGGTATCACTACATGGTTCCCACATCCTACACGAATACTACATGGTGCAGGCATCCTACACATCCTACATGGCATAGGAATACTACAAAAACCCAACATAGCCCAGGCATCCTACACAAATTTTACATGGCCCAGGGAACCCTTCCCCCGCCCTCCCGCCGCACCCCCCCCTTTCCCCCTTTCCCCCGCCCCCCCCCCCCCAAAGAAAAAACAAACAAAAACAACAACAACCTTACATGTCCCAGGCATCCTACTGAAATCATGTAAGGCCCAGGCATACTACACAAATCCTGCAGTGGATGGTGCAGGAATCATACACAAATCCTACATGCCCAGACATCCAGACATTCTACACAACTCTTGCATAGCGTAAGCATTCCACACAAATCCTACCCGGCCCAGGCATTTATCACAAATCCTACATAGTTCCGGCACCCTACACGAATCCTACATGGTGCAGGCGTCCCACACGAATACTAAATGGTACAGGTGCAGGTATCCTACACGAGCCCTATTTGGCTCATGGCTGAAGCTACACGAAGAAATATGCCCAGACACAACCGGAAGAGAACCGTCAAAGGTCATCGGGCCCATGTCGGTCGCAGTTGGCCCGCGCACGACTGTGCGCGGACCAACTTTGGCCGACATGGGCCCGATGACCTTTTGCGTAATGCATGCGTAATTCATGGACCTGCGGTACTGGAAACATAGTTGTAACAAGGCAGACATCTTCACCTGCAGGTCAAACATTACTTATCTCTTTACTTACTATTCTGTATGATGTAATATCGTTAAGATTTAATTTCTGGATCTGGCGCGCGTGCCAAGTAATTGCTTGTAACGACACATTCAGTGCTATGAATAGCCAAGCACACGCGCTGAAGGGAACCTTGGATGGGCAGATATCGCCGCTGATAGTGTTTAAGGGTAAGTGATCTCGCGGCGGCTGAAGTGGACATCCATAGGCAAAAAGTTATTTTCAACCCAAGGTAAACGGGTGCGGTAGAGGTAGGGGGTGAAGGGGTTGGTGTGGAGTGGAGGGTGTGTGTGTGTGTGTGTGTGTGTGTGTGTGTGTGGTGTGTGTGTGTGTGGGGGGGGGGAGTTGGAGGGGAGTTGAGTTTGGGATAGGGGGCGGGTGGATGGGGGTGGGATCGGAAGGCAAAACGGCACAAAGCAGCATTGTTCAAAACGCACAAGCTGTTTTCAGTGGAACGGGATGCGTTCGTGGGGTGCTGTTGAAACGTGAATAGGGTAATTGCAATCCAACTGAAGTGTGGGTGACATCAGTTATGATTTGAATTCTGTCCTTATTTGCCGCTGTCTTCGTTGACCCTTGACACCTCCTCCCCCTCACCTTCAAACATCCGCTCCTGCAACTATGTACGCAAATATACAAAAGCGCAGTAGGAGCCAGAGCGACGCAGACATTCACTAGTGAAATCACCCCGTTGAAAAATTGCTGAGACACAAAGTATTTTCCTGGTGTGGGTCTTCTCAAATTTCCCCGTTGATTAATAACATCCTGCACCGACATCGGTTTACCCATTGATCCATTCCCTCCATAGCTGGAGAGTCACGTTATCACATCCATTGTCGGTAAAACGGCAGATTCCTTACTAATTGTGAGACCGCCGCCCATCTGCAGAGGCATAGATCCTCATGAGCCCCCGCTATGCCTCTTGCTAATGTATATATGTAATGTATCCCAATCACTTATCAGACAAAGGTTTACCAGAGATACAAATCACAATGTGGTGTTCTAGATGGAATTTATTAGTAAATGTACAACGAAAGATCGCAGGTGGTTTGTTTTCAATAAGTGGTGAAAGCCTGCCGATGAAAACGTGATTTGTCATTGCTATCAAAGAAAAAACAGAAAGTTAAGAACGTTAAAATGCACTTTGCAGATGGGCACGTATGACACGAACAAACAAATAAAGGAAGGAAAGAGCGAGGACGCGAGCGAGCGAGCGAACGAATGTACAGGTAGCGAGCGACCGAGCGAGCGAGCGAGAGAGCGAACGAATGTCACAGGTAGAGAGCGAGCGAGCGAGCGAGAGAGCAAACGAATGTACAGGTAGCGAGCGAGAGAGCGAGATCGCGAACGAATGTATAGGTAGCGAGCGAGCGAACGAACTTGTACAGGTAGCGAGCGAGCGAGCGAGGGAGCGAACGAATGTACAGGTAGCGAGCGAGCGAGAGAGCGAACGAACTTGTACAGGTAGCGAGCGATCGAGCGAGGGAGCGAACGAATGTACAGGTAGCGAGCGAGCGACCGAGCGTGAGAGAGCAAACGAATGTACAGGTAGCGAGCGAGCGAGAGAGCGAACGAATGTACAGGTAGCGAGCGAGCGAGCGAGGGAGCGAAGGAATGTACAGGTAGCGAGCGAGCGAGCGAGCGAGCGAGAGAGCGAACGAATGTACAGGTAGCGAGCGAGCGAGAGAACGAACGAATGTACAAGTAGCGAGCGAGAGAGCGAACGAATGTACAGGCAGCGAGCGAGCAAGCGAACACGAACGAACAAACGAACGAACGAACGAACGAACGGACGAATGGACGGAGGAAGAAAGAACAATGAACAAACAAATGAACGAACCAACCAACCTGTCAGCCAACCAACCAACCAACCAAACAACCAACCAACCAACCAACCAACGAGCAAGCAAGCAAGCAAACAAACAAATCATGCTCTACATATACAGCCTTTCAGTACACTAGTTTTCCAGACACCAGCTGGCAGGCAATAACGGGAGTGATTTGTCTTTTGTATTGTTATCATCACAATCTCCTACAAGCATAGCTCTAACCGCCACTAGCAGCAACACTGATACCATCAGCAGTACACAGCCAGTGTGCATACGCCGCCCTCGGTTGTATACACCCGCAGGTATGCAAAAGGCTATAGGGCCGAAGTCAGCCGCAGTGGGCCCGCGCACAGTCGTGCGCGGGCCCACTGCGGCTGACTTCGGCCCCTACAGCCTTTTGCTTACTGAGCCTGGCCATAACTCAGTTGGCTAAAGGTCCTTGGGCCGACTTCGGCCGCTGTTGTCCCTTCTGGGAAGCAAACAATTAATAACTATTAATTCAGTCTGTAGGTGCGCCTTTGCTGTCCATAGCCAACAGACAGTTAGTGGTGAACTGCCCACTTAACCCCTTCGCTGCCGAGAAAAATGGAACACGAACCAAGTGCAAGAGACAAAGATCCTCACGAGGCCCCATGTGGCTCACGAGGATCTATGACTCTTGCTGAGACCAGTTTCTATTCAAGTTCCCTGCGGAGGGTTGTGGGTTTCGGTCGTTGATCAAAACAGATTTCAGAAACAAAAAGTATGTCCAATGGCAGTGAAGGGGTTAAGCATCGACATTAATCTTTTCACAACCAGTGCACGCAGATTGTGTTTCGTTAACACATTCTGCCCCAGGCCCGAAATCCCCACATTGTGAAGTTGCCCTCTGAAGGACTGTAGTCTTACAATTCTAGAGACAGATCGAGGATGATCAGTTCAAGGATGATGCCAGAATAGCTTGGCGCCTATGGGCGCCAAGCTATTCTGGCACCACCCTTGAACTGTCACGCTCGATCCATGTAGTCTTGCTTTGGTGTGTCGGGGCTGAATGAGTTCAGTAATATATTCGTTATATTCGTTAATTTAATTCAACGCCGGATAGCCTCAGCCGTTCAAGGAACATTGACATAAAGTAGTGTCAGCATGAGTCGTAGATTCTCAAGATCACCCGCATCTATTAGAAGGGGTCTTGTGAGGATCTGGATCGTGTTCGCTTTCAGTCTCGGCTGTGAGTGAAACAAAGCGTTTTGTGTGCACCAGGGCTGCATGATGATGACGATGATATGATGATGATGATGATGATGATTATATTATTATGCAGAGCGCATCAACTTCGGTACTGGATGCGTGATCAGAGCTCTTTCTCCAGTCGCAACACGTCTTTGGACCTACGACGGGGGCAATGGGCTCGCGCACAGCCGTGCGCGGGCCCACTGCAGCCGTCGTAGCCGGGCCAGAGGACCTTTACTTACTGGGTTGCGGGGAGAGAGTTTGAACAGAAGAGGCCAATTTTGAGAGGAGAAAACCACAGTCTGTTCGCTAAACGTATGTCAGCATGACAGACTGAAGAGGTGCTTCTGCGGAACGATACAACTACAGACTCCACTCACAGACCGTACATAATTTAACAGCTTTGCTCCACTCAGTCTTCAAAGATGCTGGCAGAGCCGCGTTCTGCAGTTATGATGCAGTATTTTTCACAAAGCCACAGCATCCGGAGTGCTGGTGTCTGAGATGGGCAAGCGGTGTAGGACTGGGACGAAACATGGACCGGAGCCGGGAAGCTAGCGGGGATGTAGGCAAGGACAGTATCTAATCTACCCCGTTGACTGCCGAGAATTGAAAGGTGAAAAAGATCAACTGCAAGAGACATAGATACTCATTAGCCCCCGCAACCGAGGGGGCTCATGAGGATCTATGACTTTTGAGGAAACTTATTTGTATCCATGTGCCTTTGACGTCTGGTGATCGTTGACGTTGAATTTACAATGATTTCAAACTAAACTCAATCTGCGTCCACTTACAGTGCATTATTTATTTACCGTGCCACCTTTGGGGACAGAAAATTAACGATGATCAGAACCGGCTGACGTCGCAGTCCAATCGAGTCGACCCTGATACACTATGTAAAGCAAGAGATGGTTGACCGTGACAGTTCATGGATGGTGCATGTAGGTAAGCTTGGTGCCTTGATGCACATTGCGAATCAGGCACTTCTCTTCTGCTTTCAAGGCGCCCGGCCTAGCGGCGCCAAGCTCATCAGTTATCTCCTTTGAACAATCATGGTTTATCTCCCTTGAACTGGCACATCATAGCGGAGGACATGTAAAACTCCCAAATTTGGGAATTTATAACTCTTTCGAGACGTGACGCATCCGATTACGCGGCATTTGCCGCAGTATCCATAAATTTATTATGTGTCACATCTCGTTTAGAACGCTGCCAGGGTGTTAAAACAGCAGCAAATCACAGCGTACCGTGGTCCGCTGTTTAACTCACTCAAAACGAGCAACTCACGCAAATCACGCAAATCCGGCTGCAGCGTACTTAGATGCGGCACATTTCCAATGAGTTAACACATTCTACCCCAGGACCGAAATCCCCAAATTTTCAAGTTTGCCCTCTGAAGGACTGTATTACAATTCTAGAGAGAGATCGAGCATGATGAGGATGGTGCCTGAATAGCATGGCGCCTATGGACGCCAAGCTATTCTGGCACCACTCTTGAACTACCATGCTCGACCCATGTCTTGCTGTGATGTGTCGGGGCTGAATGAGTTAATAACAAATTTAGCCTACCGGTTACTGGATCTGTATGCAACTGCGTCATTTTGACCGAGGCCGGCGTGTATTAGTGAGATGACATAAAAAACGCATATCATCCATGTTATATTACTCCGTCGCTGGCAGCGGTTGCAATAAGCGTTTTTGAAATAATAGTAAATTCAACGCTCAAGATCCAAAGCCGTCAAAGAAGCCTGGATACAAAGTGATCTCAGCAAGAGGCATGGATCCTCATGGGCCCCCGCAACTGCGGGGGCCCATGAGGATCCATACCTCATGCAGGTGGGTGGTGTTCGGGGACTGAGAACGGGGTAGATGTAGAACTTTTAATTAATTTTATTTTTTATTTTTGCATGTAGGCCCTATTTCTTTCAAAGTGACGTATATTCGTAGTAGAGTGGATTGCGTGTTGTCGTGCACTTTATGCAGTTTTGACCTAACAGCACTAAACAGAAAACGTCAAAACAAAATATATGCATTGCGGCACTTTCTTAATGGAAACATGCAAACACGTTCGCACGTTCGCACGCACGCACGCACGCACGCACGCACGCACGCACACACGCACACACACACACACGTCTATATTTGTGTCTGCTGTCCGCTTCAGGATGACTAATTTATCGTGAAATTATGAGAATCACCAGCATTTCACTTTTGCTCATGATTTTCGACAAGGTTGGACACAACTGTTTGATTTGTAATTGAGATATTATGTTTTTAACCTTGACCTACGCTCGGCAGGATGCAGATGTCAGAGCACGAATCGGTAAAGCCAGAGCAGCCTTTCTCCAGTTGAAAAAAGTGTGGAGTTCCAGAGAGCTGTCACAACACACCAAAGTCCGGATTTTCAACTCCAATGTAAAAGCAGTTCTCCTATATGGAGCAGAGACATGGAGATTGACAAAAACCACAGTCAACAGAGTACAGACCTTCATGAACAGTTGCCTTAGAAGAATTTTGAAAATCCACTGGCCAGAGAAGATCAGCAACGTCAGACTCTGGGAGAGAACAGAGCAGATAACAGCAGAGAATGAAATTGGGCGAAGAAGATGGGGATGGATCGGTCACAGTCTGAGAAAGCCAGCTTCCAGTATCACTAGGCAGGCATTGTCATGGAACCCCCAGGGAAAGAGGAAAATAGGTAGGCCGAGAAACTCCTGGCGTCGAGACCTCCAAGCAGACATCAAGAGACTGGGAACCACCTGGAGTAGAATCGAAGGAGAAGCACAGGACAGGAGTTGCTGGAGGTCTCTCGTCGACGGCCTATACCCGGGTAGGGGTGACAGGCGTAAGTAAGTAAGTACGCTCGGCAGGCAAAGACAAATATCCTTTAATGGACAATAAATTTCTTGAATCTTGAATCTTGAATCAATCACGGTTCACGACATTGATGAGTCGAGCACCCCCCCCCCCCCTCCAAAAAGAAAAAAAAAAAAAAAAAAAAAAAAAAAAAAAAAAGAAAAGAAAAAGAAAAACAAAAAAAAAAAAAGAAAGAAAAGAAAAGTCTTATATATTCTTAAATCGTAATGGATTTTTTTTTTTTTACCAATCGCAGTTTTCGACGACGCTACACAAGTCACGGTAAGTCACGGTATCAATATTTGTACACTATTGTCCAAAGTGGCTGATGGAGAAAATGTCAATTTCGTCACGAATAACCGATCACGACAATACTTTGTCACGACTCACAGAAATAAAAAAACAAAACCCGGCTACAATCACGTCAGGTGTCACGATTTTTACCTGTATCCCCTGATGAAGTACAGCGGAATTATTGATTGCTTTTGTGGCACGGACATGACTCCCCATTGGATCTGGGACATCTTTTACCCTTTCATCGTCAACTGCAGGGGTTAGGTGGACCATGATAGGTCAAGGGTAGTGCCTGATTAGCTTGGCGCCTGAGGCGCCAAGCTAATAAGGCACTACCCTTGGCCCATTGTGATCTCTGGAGAGAGAGAGAGAGAGAGAGAGAGAGAGAGAGAGAGAGAGAGAGAGAGAGAGAGAGAGAGAGAGACTGAGAGAGAGAGAGAGAGAGAGAGAGAGAGAGAGAGAGAGCACAATAGTTAAGTCTAAAAGTTCCCGTCATCTGAGGATGCAGGTGAGGTCCATCTATGCCAGTAAGAGACGTAGATTATCATGAACCTCTGCGGCCTGCAGGGGCTCATGAAAGTCTATGCCTCTTGCAGATGGGCGTAGAAGAGCGAATGTATTAGCCAAGCCGGAAGAGAAAGTGTGTGTGTGTGTGTGGTGTGCTTGTGTGTGTGTGCCCGGCGGGAGACAAACTAACATTTCAGTCAAATCACGTGCCGGATAAAGCATCCCAGTAGCACAGGTTTTACATCAGTTTGGATTCGGGGCTAGCCGGCTGTGCCTGTAGTGTCCATTTTCCAGTTCAACATTTTCAGACTTATTTCTAGTGGTCATGGTGTTGTCAGCGGGAGTTTTCTGAAGGCGCGAAAAGTTACGTCAGTTTTGCAGACTTCAAAACGTTTTCACCAGGGCTGACGAAGTTCAAGCCAATTTGAACAGTGGAGGATACTGTACAGCAGAAACATTTTCCTCGTTTTGTGTCAGCAGTGTCCAACAAACTGAACTGAATTTGGTTAGTCACAAAGACCGAAAACAAAAGAAAGTGCGAGTATCAGTGTCTATTTTTGAGAAATGTGAGATTTTCATAGTAAGATTTGGCGAAAGAAAAGTGTGTCCATTCTTATTGCCGGTATGATTTTTTAAAAAGGCAATACTTCCATTTTTGAGAAAAGCGATATTTTCTTTGTATAACAACGAAAATCTCGCTTTAAAAAAAAAATGGACATACTGGTTTTAGCAAAATCACGACAGTGCTGGTCTGTGCGTTTGGACCACTGATATGGCTTTGAGACCATAACGGAGGCCTAAACTCATAGATCAGCACATATTATCCATTTTACCCATCAGCGTTATGGCTGGTCCTGTTGTGTCATGCGCATTTATAAATCAGTAGTATGTCGAAGCACAGCGAAGTCATTGAAGATTTTCTCTGGATTAATCGTCGGCAAACAAGAAGAAAGTTTTGAGTAGTTAACCCTCTGTGTTACGGTAGCGGTTTTAGTCGCGATGATTCCTGAAGGAATCATCGCGACTAAAATTCCTACAGACACCCTAAGGGTTAATCCCTTCACTGATAGTGACTGTGTTTCTAAAATCACAAAGAGCAAAACAACTCACGGTACTGGAGGCCGAAACTTACCGAGATCGGCGAACATGAGAGCTGTAATACTTAAATATACTCCTCACATTAACTCGTAATCCCTTCACTGATAGTGACTGTGTTTCTGAAATCAGCGTTAATTTTACGCCAAAGAAACGCAGCCGTCCAAGGATCTTTGATACAAAGAGCAAGACAACTCACGGTACTGGCGGCCGAAACTTACCGAGATCGGCGAACATGAGAGCTGTAATACTTAAATATACTCACATTAACTCGTAAAAAACAGACCGAACATTCATCTTTCCCTTGTCGAATTTTACAATAATTTCGGTAGCGAACATGAAGTTTGTCTCAGACAGCAATACTAAAATATCCATTAACTCCTACACTACAAGATGTTTCTGAAATCTAACTTCAAATTCTTTTAGTACCACACCATCTCTATCAAGTTTTGGTCTAAACTGAACATGCAGAAGAACAGACGATACATTTATTAAAGATCAAAATAAATAAATTCCGTCGAAGTAAAAATAACAAGTCTGCTATAAATCGCCATGTTCGCCACATCGTAAACGCCGATAGCTCCGCAATCACTTGGTATGTTTTCTCCAAACAAACGTTAACTCATTCAGCCCGACGCACGTATTTCCCAAATTTTGGAGGCGTCATCTAACGACTATGCACCTGTTGCAGGAGATGGGTCGACCATGATAATTCAAGGCTAGTGTCAGATTAGCTTGGCGCCGACAGGCGCCAAGCTAATCTGACACTAGCCTTGAATTATCATGGTCGACCCATCTCCTGCTGTAGTGCATCAGGGCTGAATGGGTTAACGGAGAGTGTATTGCTCCAACTGTGCATCACTTCAGTTACAAACGGAGAGATTACATCCTTTTGAAATCATCTTGATGCAAAATTTTCACAGCTGATTTGATTTCCAAGTAACATGAATCCTGCCAACCTGCACAGATCTTCATGAGCCCGCGTCTGCGGGGGCTCACGAAGATCTGTGTCTCTTGCACGAGTGATGTTTACTTTGTCTCGACAGCGAAGGAATCAACTTTTTTCTAGCACGAACCAGTTCACTGCCTCTCACTTGATTCTTCTATTGTCGCCATGATTAAAATAGAGCTACTTTTGCGTTCTGCGTCACCACGCTGTCGTTAGAGGCAACGGTGAATGACTTATTTTTCACTAAATTCGTCATTATTCTATACACATTTAATAGATGCATTCTGCTACACTAAAGCATGCAAAAAGAGAAACGTGTTTTTGTGTGTGTGATCTCGTGAGATTTACAAACTCAAAGAGCACGTATTCGTTTTCATTGAAGTTGATGAATGTTTGTTTCATTAACGAATGAATGTTTCATTAACGGGTGGAATCAAATACGTACCTATTTTAATATTAAAGAATATAATGTATTCATTGTCTCGCATTCTTACCCGCAGATCATACCATGTCCAACGATACAGGAAGTGGAGTTAGCGCAGTCAGATGCACGCCGGGAGAGGAAGTGGTGACAGCAACACTTCCGGCCAGTGTGTACAAAAACTTTCAGTCGCCAACCCCTGCTCCAGTGTTCCCAAACTGGGAAATCGCACTCAAGGTAAGTCAGCCTGAGCAAGCAACAGGTCCTCGGGCCGTTGTCAGCCTGAGTTGGCCCAGCGGGCCAACTCAGGCTGACGCCGGTCCGAGGACCTTTTGCTCACCGAACTTGAATCTGAAATACATTTCAGCCTATCCATCCCCCACGAAAGAAACTTGCTGAAATTTTGCTACATCCATTTACTACAACTTGTATAAAGCAAGGGCTCGGTGCTCCATTCTAGAATTTCTAGAACAGAGCACCGAACCTTTTATACAAGCTGTAGTAAATGGATTAAATGTGATAACTCAGTAGTAGTGGCTGATTAATACGGCGTATCCACAACTGTGAGAAATGTATAGGGCTCGGGAAGCTGACGTCATCATGCTAGTCGTGGCCGCCATCTTGAGAGGATTCGCGATAAGGCGGCCCTCATTATATAGGGAAATCGCTGTCCGGCAGGACAATGTCAACAAAGTCCTGACGTGCTATAGGCAATAACAGCAAGTCTTGCCATCACCGTAGGAAACCGCTAACCAGAATCTGTTTTTGTTTGTTTCCAAAGAGGAAGAAACATGAAGAAAAACGTGTTGAAACACTACTTCGCAACTATCTTAAAACTATGGTATCCTCTTAAGATGGCGGCTGACGCGCCGACGCTGCTAGGCCGCAACGCGGGGAACTTCCCGATCTCTATGATAGCTCAGTGATCGTACCAGTTAACCCGTTCAGCACCGAGAAAATTTGAACACCACCCAACTGCCGAGGTCTGAATTGCAATTGCTGAGGCTCATGAGAATCTATGCCTCTTGCCGACTCCAATTTGAATCCATATTCCAGAGACAATTAGGTGATTTTTGGTCTTGAATTAACAAAGATTGCAGAAACACAGCCTGCGTCCGCTGACACTGAACGGTTGAACACATTTTACCCCAGGACCGAAATTCCCAAATTTTAAAATTACCCTCTGAAGGACTGTATTACAATTCTAGAGACATATCGAGCACGATAGTTAAAGGGTGGTGCCAGAATAGCTTGACGTCTATGGGCGCCAAGCTATGCTGGCACCACCCTTGAAATATCATACTCGATCCATGTCTTGCTTTGGTGTGTCGGAGATGAATGAGTTAAACTTGGTCCCCCTCTTTCTTTCTTGGTTAGGTTATTTTCTTTTTAAGAAATCTGAACAAAGAAAGAAACACACTTTTGATAAATTATATGACGCTTTTAAAAAAAAACTGCCGAGGTCTGAACATGAGGAAAAAAAATGAAAGATGAAGTTTTTCAAACCTACAGATTTGTTACGCCAAAAGATTCTTCGTTTATTCAAGTGCAATAAAATTAAACAATTTCAATCTAATAAGAAAAACTTACTTTAATATTTTCAAAAAATATCGTTGACGTCATCAACAAATTCTTTGCTGTTATCAGACGTGAAATTGTATAACAAGTCTGATATATTGGGCCTTACGGAAACAAACACTACCGAACAAAAGCCGTCTAAATGCCTCACACATATGTAAAATCAAATCAGACAAATCGAATGCGATTTGCTGTTTTATACATAATAAATCCGCGAAATTACAACAACAAAAAAAAGAAGAAAATACCGTTTTTGGTTGATAAACTTTAACATGAAAAGATAAGGCGTCATTAAAAAAAATTTGGACCAATGTTCATGTAAAGTCTTTGCTGAGAGGTACACATCCCACACAATGTTTATTATAAAAAAAAAAAAAACAATTTTGCTAAACTGCTAAAATAGAATTGTAACAGGAAGGATATTTTTGTAATAAATAAGAAAAAAAAACCTATAACAAAATATGCAGCATTCATATCTTGTCTTTGAAAGTAGGCCTACGTTAGGTCAAGTATCGACACAAACGGACGTCGAATTCCTCACACTTTAATGTAAAGTTTAAACGGCTGAATTGTACACAATGCGTTTGTGCCCGATGTAACAGACTCATCACCGAAAAATCTCCGCGTAAGCATGACAAGCACTGATCCATAAGCTAGTTTACTATCCGACCATTACTGACAGGTGTCGAATCCATTTTCCTATCCCTGATCATACAATCCCACCACCTCTCCCCCTCCCCCCGAACACGCACACACCCCATGTAGATATTGTTATAGTTTTGCGTCTGACGGTAACACAAGATGTGGTTTGTTTGGACGCCAACATCATGCATTTTAAAGTGGGGTGGTAGCTGTGGAATTGACTGGACGATCCACCGACCTGTACGTCATCATTATAGTCTTTTAATCTTTAAAGCGCGCGAGAAAAAACAAACACCCAAGCAAATAATAAATCACACACCACAAAACACTACAGACTTTATTCAATCAACGCTATCAGTCAGATGACCAGAATTATGATGATGATCGGGACATTTTTTAAAGGATTCAAGCATACAACAACACGAAATGTTCTTACAGTCGTTGGGAACACAGTAAAACGGGCATACATCTAAGAGGGGCAAATCAAAGACATAATATTACACAGTTTGCGTGTATGTGTGTGTATGTGTGTGTGTATGTTTGTGTGTGTGTGTATGTGTGCGCGCGCGTGAGTGTTTGTGTGTGTGTGCATGTGTGTGCGTGCGTGCGTGCGTGTATGTGTGTGTGTTAGAGAGAGAGAGAGAGAGATAGATAGATAGAGAGAGAGAGAGAGAGAGAGAGAGAGAGAGAGAGAGAATGCGAAGACGGTGTGTGTGTATGGTGTGTGTGTGTTTGTGTGTGTGTGTGTGTGTGTGTGTGTGTGTGTGTGTGTGCATGTGTGTGCGTGTATGTGTGTGTGTGTTAGAGAGAGAGAGAGAGAGAGAGAGAGAGAGAGAGAGAGAGAGAGAGAGAGAGAGAGAGAGAGAGAGAGAGAGAGAGAGAGAATCAATGAATCAATGAATCTTTATTTTACAACGGTAAAGATATTTACAATGCCAGAGGCAATGCCATTTTTCAAATCTGCCGTTGCTACATCTACAGACAAACACAACAATTACATTACATTAATACATGTATATGACCAACGCCTATGGGTGTGGTGGGGGAGGGGGAGCAATGGTAAGGGGACAAAAAAACACCAAACAAAAAACAACAAAAAACAAACAAACAAACAAAACCCCACAGCAGCACTATGCATACACAGCAGTAGAATTGGTACTTACTAACAATGATATCTACGTATAGAAAGCAAAGCTTGCAGATAGTTATGGCTGCGAAGATAAATGTTTAAAAAGATTTTTCTTGAAACATGATACCCTTGGAGTGGTCTTCATGTGGGATGGAAGAGAATTCCACAAAGTCGAGAAGGCTAGACTGGTTTTAAATAAGTCTATTCTGGTTTTGGGTAATACATACAGGCTTTTCTTATCGCAATAGCGAGACTGAGACCGGACTAGCAGCTGGGTTAGATATTCTGGTGTGTTGTCATTCCGAATCTTCAACAGGAGAACAACGGCCTTTGTTGAATGCAAACTGATTCTTGAGAGAAAGAAGTCCCGCTTTGTGAATCTTATCATCCGTTGTCAATGTAGGATCGGGTAAAATTAATTTCGCTGCTCGTCTGTGTAAGGAGTTCAGTCTTTTTAAATGTACATCTCTGCAGCCATCCCACACCGTCGAAGCATAATTATCGAGGCGTTATCCTCGATTCCTCTCTTTCCATGATCAGCTTTGTCTCTGCCACGGCCCGGGCATTCTATTTCCATCTCCGTCGCATCAGTCAGATCAGAAAATACCTCACCGCCGAAGCAGCCACCAAACTTACTGTCTCTCTCATCGACTATTGCAACTCTCTCCTTTCCGGCCTCCCTCACTCCACCACGTTCACTCTCCAGCGCGTCCAGAACAATGCTGCCCACCTCGTCCTCAGAAAGAAAAAATCCGACCACATCACTTCCCTGCTCAAACTCCTTCACTGGCTCCCCATCCCCCAACGCACCCAATACAAGATTCTGTCTCTCTGCTACAAATCCCTTAACAACTACGCTCCTGCCTATCTCTCCAACTTACTTCACCCCTACACGCCTTCTTGCTCCCTCTGCTCCGCCTCCGACCCTCTCCGCCTCTACATCCCCCGCACCAAACTCAGCACTTTCGGCCCCCGCTCCTTCTCTGTCTACGGTCCATCCGCCTGGAACACTCTCCCACTCTCTCTCTCTCCGTCATAAATACTCTCTCTCCTCCTTCCAGTCCGCCCTCAAAACTCGCCTCTTTGAACAGTTCTAGCATTATAACATCATCACACTCCCCACCCCAAGCTGACTGTCGTAATGTATTTGTGGTACGTGAGTACTCATTGTCAAAACCGTGCGCATGTGTGCGCGAGTTGTGAGTTATAATTATTATAAGATAAGCGCATCATACATACCGTAATTATTATTTTTTTTATTATTATAATTAATGTGGGACTGAATATGTGCATAATACAATAATTTCCTGGTTTCAAAGTCAGTGAAGTGCTTCAGTTTGGACAGCATGAAAATGTTTCTTGAAACAGTTTTACACACTTTATGTGTGTGCCTGCCACTTGAGCTGATCATCTATGATAATCCCAAGGAGGCGGTGTTCAGACACTTGCTCAATAGAATTGCCTTCGAATGACAAATCAAGGGAAAGGGGGCTTAGTTGGTGTTTTTAGCGTGTCGCAACTACTATTGACTTAGTTTTTGCTGGATAGATACTCACTGAGTTACGTTCACACCAGGCGGACACTTCATCAAGGCTCTGTTGTAGGTTTTCTGCAACCACATTAAGGTTTTTATTTGCTGTGTGTATTGAAGTATCGTCAGCAAATAAGTCACATTCGACAGATTCGGACGTTAGGTGAAGAGGTAGATTGTTGATGTATAAACAAAATAGCAGAGGTCCTAACACCGACCCTTGAGGTACTCCAAACGTAACCTCCTTCAATTCAGAGTGTGATCCATTAACAACAACCTTTTGCTTTCTCCCCTTTAGGTATGAACTAAAGAAGGAAACCGCTGAGGCGGGTTTTAAAAAAAAAAAAATAATGTCGTGGTTAACCAGATCAAACGTCTTCTTAATGTCAAGGTAAATAACACCCAGTTGAGAATTGTTTACGTTAGATAACCACTTATCTGCAAGACTGGTTAGCGCAGTATTATAGGAATTCTTCGGACGAAACCCAGCCTGGAAGGGATGAAGCAAATTATTTGTCTCTAAATACTGAGGCAAATGTTTGTGTACATGTCGCTCCAGAGGTTTGCTTAACACGGACAGTAACGAAATCGGTCTATAATTATTCAGATTTCCCCTGTCCTTGGATTTCGGTAGTGGAATTACTTTTGCAAGTTTAAGGTGTGTAGGAAATACACACTGATGGAGACACAGGTTATAAATTATGTCAGCGATTCAACAATGTAAGGTAGAGATAGTTTCAGAACTTTAGGATGTATATCATCATGGCCTGATGACTTCTTGTTCGCGAGACTACTTATTAAATTTACCTTCTTCATATATTGCAATCAATGGAATGCTAAAAGGAGACACAGTTTTCTGATTGCAGTAGTCAATTAAAACATCAAAACACTTATCATTGACATTGCCTTGTGTTGAAAAAACGTCAGCAACAGATAGGAAGTGATTATTAAACATGGAGTCAGGAGATAGATCACTAGGGATTACCGTGGATACACTAGAGCCTCGGGTAAGGGAATTCAGGACGCGCCAAATAGCTGACCCGTCTTTTTTGTTCTTAATCGTATTTCTTACAAAGGCTTTTCTCGCTTCGCGTAACATATACTTGACGCGATTACACTGCTTTTTAAACTCGTCAAACTTCTTTTCTCTTCTGAGGGTGTTCCTAAGCTCCGCCTGCATCCGTTCTTTTGTAATCCATTGGGGTAGTACCTCGCATTTGACACGCCTCTCCCTGAGGGGTGCGTGTTTGTTGAGTACCCCAAGGAAAATGTACCATGCAGACAGAGCAATCTCTGGGTCGTTGGACTCGGTTACTGCGTCAAAGCACGCATTACTAAGATCATGTAAAAATGCGTTTTGGTTAAAATGTTTAAAAGAGCGATATGTTAGGGTGATATGACCTTTCTTTTTAGACTTTGGAATTTGCGCAGCCCAGTTACACACTACAGGGAAATGATCGCTAATGCTCAAGTCGGGAACAGAAACGTCAGTCACAGATTTAGGGTTATTGGTATAAATATGGTCTATGAGAGTGGGCAATGCAGCAGTAATCCTAGTGGGTGACTGCACCAGCCCAAATAAGGAAGATGTTGTTTCCCATGCGGTGTGGGGTTTCATAGAGTAAATTTATATTGTCAGAGTTTACTTTATAGACTTTATCTAAGTTACAGGTAAAATCGTCGTACCAACTAAAGTCAGCCGCCGGCCGGTTACGGTACAAGAAGCCTACTCGTATGATGGAGCCAAAAAGGGACGTTTTACTTCAATCCACACGCACTCAACAACTGCGGTTTCTAGATCTTGCCGTCTACGGACTAAGTGTTGAATAGACTGATGGATGTAGACGGCAATGCCTGTTTGGCCTGGGGAGGAAGGATCTCTTCTAATTACAGAAAAGTTAGGGATACTGATGGCTTCATCACTGATGTTCTAGCTCAAGCGTGTCTCGGTGACGCCAAACAAGCGAAACGGTCACGGTGTGGGATCGTTAAGAAAACAAGCTAAGTCAGGTGAAACTTGACAGGTTAAGATGACCTACACGTAAGGTACATTCCCTTTTCATATGCCCGCTTTATCCATTGAGGCTAGCACAGGCATAAGAGACTATAACACAAAAAGAATATAAACTGTTTCACAACACATACCAAAAAAACCCACACACACAAAAGCAACAATCATACACACAGTGCAAACCGGACAGGTAAAGGTGAACCGTCACACAGAACTACACAAAATAATTTGATAAACTGACAGCGCAAGAAAAGAAATTAAAACAATAGCGCGTTTTCACTGCAAACTAGATAATGTCCAGATCTGCGCTAATAATGTCAAATGAGAGACTAGAGAGAGAGAGAGAGAGAGAGAGAGAGAGAGAGAGAGAGAGAGAGAGAGAGAGAGAGAGAGAGAGAGAGAGAGAGAGAGAGAGAGAGACTCGAGAGAGAGAGAGAGAGAGAGAGAGAGAGAGAGAGAGAGAGAGAGAGAGAGAGAGAGTGTGAGAGAGAGAGTCGGAGTGTGTGTGAGAGAGAGAGAGAATGAGAGAGACGATGTGTGTGTGTGTGTGTGTGTGTGTGTGTGTGTGTGTGTGTGTGTGTGTGTGTGTGTGTGTGTGTGTGAGTGAGTGTTCTATCCTGTTTCATAATTCCGTCAACAAAAATTTCATAAATTTCATAAAATGTTAAAAAGAGTCAGTGCTGTTACCAACCCCTTTCTCTACTGTTACCCAAGTCAAGTTATAAAATAGAAAGTACCAAGAAAGAAAACCGCCGGGTTCTCATGGTCTAAATAATTCGAAATCGCATTGGCAAGAGAATTAATGTAATTGGTCACGAACATGCCCAAAGTGCCTAACATAGCAACAGCATATGGTATAAGGAAACATTAATGTTAATATTAACACACAAAAGAAGCAAGCAACAGGTAGGAAACATTAAACATACATATACCAACTCTCAGGTTTTGAATGAACCTAATTTTGTGCACATTCAACAACTTGAAACCACGTAGCTGATGGCGGCCTCGACTAGTGTGAAGTAAAGCGGCACGACGTGTATCCTCACTGAAATTCATTGTCTTTCAGCTATATTTTCAGGTAGTTTTGCTAGCTCATTGCTGATAACAGCCGGCAAGGAGTAAAATCCGTGGGGCAGACACATTTAGTCATTAATTAATCATATCAAATGGGCTTCCGGTTGCCTATCCGATGTCGGATAGACGCTACATTGTCATCCCCCAAAATCGCTAAAAATCACCACCTAAAGTGTGAGATCGGCTTTACAAAATAGTGTGTTCGGTGCAAGTGTTGTGTTTGGTGCCTTGTGTAAAAAGTCATCCATCGTGACACCATCTGCCAGTGCCATCTGTTTTGGACAAGAAAGATAAACGCCGGCAGCAGCAGTACGGCGCCATGGCGGCGGAACACGTGCCACCGGTGTTTATCAAGGCGCAGCTACTGCCGGCTGCGGACGATAAACACAGTTTTTGAACTCTGCTCAGCAGCAGAAAAATGTACAGGCTTCAACAACGTAGAAGGAAGCCAAAGACTGGGAAATCTGTGGAGGATATACCGCAAAAACATGGACGCACGAGTGGCCCTCCTAACCAAGGGCCTTAGTGTTGAGGGGTCGGCTTGTGACCCCAAGTGACAAAAACCCCTATATTGTGATGGACGCGCAAGGAGAGCGAGAAATCCCAGCCACACGTCTCACCATGCATTGGAAATATTCCTCTTTCTTTCTCGAAAGAAGAAATACTTCAATATATCGAAAATCTGCCCGTGAAAACTCGGTCAAGACTCATGGACGAGAGGGCCCGAGATGAGAATGGGAAGCTGTCCCATTGGAAAACGGGGTGGAGGTTCATCTACATAGATGTGCCTGCAACCCCTCTCCCCAGATCACTAAAAATGGGAATTGTACCGCTTCCACAAAGAACAGAAAACGGTTTAGGCGGGGGCCAGCGAGTGTGAACTCGCTGCACCCATGCCTCCGCCCTCCTCATCGGAAGAAAGACTGAAGCAAACCACGCTTAGCTTCAACCCCCGCGAACCGCGTCAGCCTGCCCTCGGTGCCGGCACTGCCAGCGAGTCTGCTCGCAGCAGGTCTCTGACACCGGCGCAGCTGACGAAGCGTGCGCGGTCCCCTTCCGTGCGCAACGCTCGCTGCGATCTGCCGGAAAGAAAAACGTACGAGTGAACACCCCCCCCCCCCCACCACACACACACACACACACACACACTCAACAAGGAGAACGCAAACCCCAACTCTGACCCCTGTGAAGAGAGAAACAATATGGATGATGACAACTCGACCCTAAATACCTGAACCGGGTGTCACCTCATCCTGCTCTAATGACGAACTGCTACGGCCACGGACTATGATTCCTTCCTCTCGATATGGCTGAACTACGTTGTGTGACTCTGAATGTACGCGGACTCAAAAACAAGCAAAAACGCAATAGCATTTTCAGACTGCTGAAAAAAGAAAACTTTGATACCACGTGAGCTACGGCGCGTGCCCACCATCAGTTGCTAATGATGCGTTTGACAGTGTAACTAACAAGCCAGGGCCGGCCTTCCTATTGGGACGCTTGTGATGATTGTAATGTTTGGAGTACTGTTGGTGGTGCGTGAATCGTGGACGTCAAGCATACAAAGAGTAAACAACACTGATTGATGTGTTCAGACTGACTTTGTATTCATACAGCAATATCGGTTGATGATGATCGCCATGTTTTGGTAGCCAGCCCCTAGCGATAACTCTAGCATCGCCTAAGTGCTGCGATTAGTGAGGAGTTAGTTCCCTTGAAGTTGTACATGTATTCATGAATATGAAACTCAACACATTACATCACCTCCTTCCTTGGATGAAAAAAAAAAATGCATGTGATCACAATTACAATCTTTTCTCCTTTTCCTTTCCTTTGTTGAAAGAATTCTTACATTAGTAGGTTGTTAACTCAAACATAAATAAATGAGGCTAATACAAGAGGTGGAGCATAATGATATCACGAACACAATGTGACTAGATTCCACTTATCACTGCTGATTATTACTAGCAATTAAAACTATTAAATGAAATGAACACAACAGTCTCGAAGACAAAACTAACATAACGGTGCGGGTAAGCGCCCTACTGGGTCTTTCACCAGAGTCTTTGTGAAAATAAGGAAAAAAATATTGGTGCAAGCTGGTCGCGCTTCACTGGGTCTTTCAACAGTCTTTTAGGGTTTGTTCAAAATATAATCATCGAATCGTTTTGGCATGTGAACTTGACGCGCAGACCTTCTGGCATGGTAGGGACTGGGTGAAGCTGCAGGGGTTGGAGGCTGGGGTGCGCAGTCAAGACCACTTGGCGTTGTCGGGTCAGGGAATGAGTCGGGTTCCTGTTCAGGAGCGGAAGGGGGTCTAGGAGCCTTCTTGAAGAAGCTGCTGTTTCGGGTGATCTTGTGTTGACCTCGCTGAGCCGTGACCATGGACCCTTTTTTTTGTTGGTGACGACCAGCGGAGTCGGTTGGCATGGAGTGTCAGCCTTGGTGGCGTCATGAGTCTTAAGGAGGACAGGATCACCAATCTGGAGGCGAGATGGTTTGACATAGGCCTTGTTGTCAGCAAATTCCTTCATGAGGGCTTTCTGAGCAGCATCACGCTGTCTGACAGCATGATCATCTCGGGTTTGAGGGACTTGAGGGAGTCGAGACCTGAGGTTTCTTCCAAAGAGCAGGGAAGCGGGGGGAACACCGGTTGTGGAGTGTGGGGTAGTGCGGTAGTCAAGGAGAAATCTATACATTTCCTGCTTGAGGTTGGGGGTTGTCGCACTTTTTAGGGTCTTCTTGATGGAACGCATGAAACTTTCAGTTTCTGCATTTGCACGGGGCCATAAGGGGGTGATTTTTCTGTGTTTGATACCCATGTGAGCACAGTACATGGCAAAATCAGCGCTATTGAAAGGGGGACCATTGTCTGTTTTAAGAGACTCAGGAATGCCGAATTCTGCAAAGATCTTGTCGAATTTGTGAATGACGCTTCGAGCTGACGTCGAGTCGATAATGTCGACGACCGGGAAGCGGGAGTATTCGTCCATGACGACCAAGATGTACTTGCCGTTGGGAAGATGTCCAAAGTCTGCAGAGATTTCGGTCCATGGTGCACTAGGGAGGGGTGACATCTTCAAGGGTTCACGCGCAGGGGTGGGAGTTGAAATCTGGCATTTCATGCAGTTTTTCACAGTCACTTCAACGTGGTGTTGCAAGTTTTTAAACCAGACTTTTTCGCGTAGCAGGGCGACTGTTTTGACTATGCCTTGATGACCGGAGTGGGCGAGTTTCACAGCTCGATCCTGGAGTGATGTAGGGAGAACGACCTGGTTGCCTTTCAAGATCACTCGGTCACCTGAGGCTAGGGATAGCTCAGAGCGACACTGATGAAGTGTGTTAAATGTCGATATGTCGATGTTTTGTTCATGCTTGTGCCACTGGTTGGTGAGAAGCCCATGGATTACTACGGCCGAGGGTAGGGTCAGACGCGGTTTCAGAAGCAACGTCATCAACAGTCATCGCTTTGGGGATGCAGTTCTCGGTGACGTAGTTGACGTATTCTTCTGCAATTTTCTCTTCACGGTCACTTGAGGCTTGTGGAACTGGGTGACGGCTGAGATAGTCTGCAGGGTTGTCTGCACCTGGTCGGTACTTGACAGTGATCTGATATGGCTGAAGTCTCATCGCCCATCGTTCGATGCGCGTTGACAACCTTGAGCGGGGGTTGTTGAAGATCGAGACAAGGGGTCTGTGATCAGTGTGGACGGTAAATGGTGCGCCGTAGATGTAAATGTGGAAATACTCACACGCCCAAGTCACTGCGAGAGCTTCTCGTTCTGTTTGAGAGTATCGTTGCTCTGTTGGGGTGAGGGGTCGACTTGCAAACTGGATCACACGGCCATCTTGCGTGAGGACAGCTGAAATACCCACAGGGCTGCCATCAGTGTAGATTTCACTGGCTTTACGCGGGTTGAAGTATGCGAGCGTGGTAGCTTGACTGAGGGCTGCTTTCAGTTTCGCGAGCGCTGCACCATGTGCTTGTGTCCAAGACCATGGCGTAGTTTTCTTGGTGAGGATGCGTAGCTCATGCGTCAGCGTTGCGTAGTTGGGGATGTGGTGAGCACCACAAAAGTTCATCATCCCAAGTAGGCTGCGGACTTCGGAAGCGCTGCTTGGCGTAGGTAGATGGAGGATTGTGTCAAGCTTGACCTGGCTTGGTTTGATGCCCTCCTTTCCGAAGATGTGACCAAGAAACTCAAGGGATTCCTTGTTGTACACACACTTTTCACTGTTCAGTGTGAGTCCTTTCTGGCGAAGACGTTTGAATAGTGCACGAAGGTTGCGTTCATGGTACGCTTGATTTGTTCCAAAGCACATGAAATCGTCACTGATGTTTACAACACCATCGAGTCCTGCTAGGCATTGACGGACAGTTTCTTGAAATATCTCACTTGCAGAGTTTATGCCAAAGAACAGACGACGGTATCTGTAGAGCCCCATGTGCGTGGCAAAGGTAGTGATGTATCGCGAAGAAGGGTCTAACTCTAGTTGATTATACCCTTGCGTTAAATCAAGTTTGCTAAAGACGGTGGCCCCAGCAAACATGGTCTTTAGTTCGTCGAGAGTTGGTGTGGCATGACGTTCGCGACGAATTGCCTTGTTTGCCGCACGCATGTCGACGCAGACACGCACCTTTCCTGGCTGTTTGGGTTTGGGCACGACGACAACTGGAGACACCCATAATGGTGTTGGTCCAGTAGCTTTTTCAATGATGCCAAGTTCTTCGTCTTTCCGCAGTTGCTCTTCAATGTCTTTTCGCACATGAAATGGAACACGTCGGTATTGTTGTGCTACAGGTTGGACAGTCTTGTCGATATGTAGTTGGATTTTCTGGTCATTCAGTTTGCCTACACCACCAAAGAGATCGGAAAATTCGTCTTGCAGCTTTTCGTGTTCAGGCTTGATGTGATGCACGGTAGCGAGTAGGCCTAGTTCTTGACATGTCTTCCAGCCAAGGATAGCTTTTTCTTTCTGTTGGACGACATGGATTGTCGTCTTTGTTGTGTTTCCCTTGTGTTGGACGACAGTATTGAAGGTACCAATGACAGGAATGGCATGTTTGCTCCCATACGCAGAAATCTTCTTGTTCGATGGATGTAACGAAGGCTTGGGTGTGATCAGATCATAGTCATCTTTTGATAGAATGTCAATAGTAGCACCGGAGTCTGCTAGAAACTCAAACCCACGTCCTTGCACTGTCACTACGAAGTGAGGAAGTCGACTGCTGATGTTAGAGGTCATGAAGATATATTCAGTCTCGCTGGAGCTGTCAGATTCAGTCTTGATAACGTTGGCTTCATCATCTGGGTTGTCAAGATGGTGAACGTTAGATCTGGGCTTGTTGCGATGACGGTAGCCACCAGGTTGGTGTTTCGATGCATTCAACGGTCCCTGTGTTTGTTTCACAGGCTGTGAACGACAAACTGAAGCAAAATGGTGTAGTTTAGTGCAGCAAACTGCAACGTTTGTTGAAGGCGGGGCAAGATTTATGTCCACCTTTGTGCGGCCAATCACCACCACAGTTTCTGCACTTGGATGGTTGCTGAGATAGTTGTCGTGGTTGTTGATAGCGAAGACGACTGCCACTGGCATGGTGATGATGAGCATCAAGTTTATTGATCTCAGTATGCATGGCTCGTGAGTGCTGGGTGGTCAGTTGCAGGGTACGTGCGAACGTGAGAAGATCAGCTAAGGTCATAGCTGGGGTTGATAGACCCTTTTCTCGGACTTTCGACGACTTGCATCCAGCAATCAGCTGCGATTTGATTTCAGACGATGCATCGGCAAATCCCACAGGTTTCAGCAAGCTGTTTAAGCTCAGAGTAGTACTCGTCAATGTCAGTTGTCTGATTTTTGTTCTGTTTTGCGGAAGACGTACCGTTGGTATTCCACTTTAGTTTGCGGGTTGAAATGAGCGGTGATAGTGTCTATCAGCTTCGAGAAAACAGTGTCGTTAGCACCGGGACGAAGTGCTTCGTCGGGGAAGGTGTCAACAATGTCATTCAGTTCATCGCCGCCGAATGTAAGAAGAAGAGCTTTTTGTCGATCAACATCGTTTATTTCGTAGGCTGTGAAGAATGTATTGAGTCGTTGAACCCACTTCCTCCAGCGCACAGCTCTTCCCTCTGGGGCGCAGTCGAACGACTGGTAGGCTGGTAGAGCGGCCATCTTCTAGCGCAGTAACGTTTTTTTTCCCGAGCACGTGGTCGAACAGAAAAGTCAGTGATAACTTGGACTGACTGCAATCCTCGTCGCCAATGTAATGTTTGGAGTACTGTTGGTGGTGCGTGAATCGTGGACGTCAAGCATACAAGGAGTAAACAACACTGATTGATGTGTTCAGACTGACTTTGTATTCATACAGAAATATCGGTTGATGATGATCGCCATGTTTTGGTAGCCAGCCCCTAGCGATAACTCTAGCATCGCCTAAGTACCGCGATTAGTGAGGAGTTAGTTCCCTTGAAGTTGTACATTTATTCATGAATATGAAACTCAACACATTACAATGATATTATGTGCTCTACAAGAATGTCACGTCTCCACACTAGAAGAAGTAGAGCAGTGGGAACTCCAATGGGGAGGGAAACTATTCTATTCTCTGGGAAACAACCGCAGCCTGGGCCAACTCACTTTAGTCCCCAGAAAACTCAGTTATGGAAAACTCAAAATGTATCTACAAAGACACCCGTACTCTTATTATTGAAATATTAATAGACGGAAGAAAGATACTCATTGCTAATGTGTATGCTCCACAATCCACCGTCGACAAAATTAACTTCTATTCCCACGTCCGACAGACCATCCTAGATTACGAACACAACGGCATAGTTATTCTAGGAGATTTTAACTCCGTGATGAGCAATGAGACTGACATAATAAGTGGAGAGCAACACAATCAGGCGGAGAGAAGTCGAAGCACTCGTACAGCTAGCAGTAGACTTAGATCTACACGACAGCTGGCGATCCCTTAACCCCGATTGTAAGCAATACACCTGGTGCCGACATCACCCATTCACAGCCAGACGCTTAGACTACATAATTATTTATCTCCAAAAACCTCACCCCAAACACTGTACACAGTGAAATACTCTCATTCGCTCACTCTGACCACAGAGCAGTGCTTACAACAATGTCCTTCCATGATTACCAAAGGGGACCATCGTACTGGAAATTAAATAACAGTCTTCTTAAAGACAAAGCGTACGTTAGTGTCATTAACAACATTATCGAAGAATCCTCTCGCGATCAAACAGAGCTCAGCCCGCACACTAAATGGGAACTATGCAAAGTCAGAATCAGATAACAGTCTATAGCCTATTCGAAGCACATGAAGCGGCAAAAACAAAAAGACAATATCAAAATCATGCAAACTGAACTGCAACTCCTAGTGAAAACGAACTCGCTGAGCAAGCAGACAAAAGACTCATATCAGAAATAATAAGGATAAAAACAGATCTAGAAATAAACGCCCTCGCGGAAGCTCGCGGGGCACAAATAAGATCAAGAATAAAGTTCATTGAAGAGGGCGAGAAAAACACACGGTATTTTCTTGGCCTAGAAAAAGCAAATGGTTCGAAAAACACAATATCTGCTCTCAAAACCGAAGACGGAAAATTGCTGACAAAACAACAGGACGTATTGGAAGAACAAGTGAACTTCTATGCTAAACTATACAAAAACGACCTTAGTCTTTCAAACGAAAATGACACGTCCTTGTCCGATTTTCTTGGCCCTCACTCCACTCTGCCCACATTAAACGATTTTGACAAAAACAACTGCGAAGATGACATCACGGAAAACGAAATAGCGGGAAGCCCTCAAATCCATGAAAAACGGCTCGGCGCCGGGATGTGACGGACTCACAACGGAATTTTACAAATGTTTTTGGCCAAAAATAAAACACATGATTATGGACTCCTATTGTTACTCCTTCGAAAGTGGGAACCTATCCCATACCCAAAATAAAGGAATTATAACACTTCTCCAAAAAAGCAAAAACCTCCCGCGAGATAACCTGTCAAACTGGCGACCAATCTCTCTCCTAAACACTGACTATAAACTACTCGCAAAAACGCTAGCCAGAAGGCTTGGTACAGTTATATACAAGCTTATAGCTGAGGATCAGTGCGGATTTGTAAAAGGCAGGAACGTTGCAACAATCCTAAGAACAATCGACGACACAGTCAACTATCTGAATAAGGAAAAGCTCCCAGGAATCTTGGTCGGAATTGACTTTACAAAAGCCTTTGACACAATCTCTAAAACAATCATAGAGGACAGCCTCAAACTGTATGGCTTCGGCCCCAACTTTCAACAGTGGATAAGCACTCTCATAGAGCAAACAGAAAGCTCCATTAACCATTATAGATGGATCTCCGAACCCTTCAGAATCGAGCGAGGAATAAGACAAGGATGTCCACTGTCCCCGCTGCTGTTCATCTTAGCAGTAGAAGTGCTTGCAATAAAGATCAGGGATAGTAATGTAAACGGGATAGCGATCAAGAGAAACCACAATGTAGAGCTGATACTAAAAATCCAACAGTTTGCAGACGACACTACACTCTTTCTTAAAGGCGGAACTGACCTGGACAAGATAATCGATATATTTGATAACTTCTCAAAGATATCTGGCCTCAACACGAACAAAGAAAAGACAGAAGCAATGTGGCTAGGAAAAGACAAAAATAACGAAAATTCTCCCCTCGGCATTAAATGGGTAAAACAAATAAAAATTCTTGGCACTTACTTTAACAGCAATGTGAGTGCACAAGAAATTGAAGACAACTGGTCGAAAAAAATCGAAAACATGAAAAGGGCAATAAAGCAATGGTCAAGGCGAAATTTAAGTATACAAGGTAAAATTGTTGTAGCTAAAACATGTCTTATCTCTCAGTTTGTGTACATCATGCAAGCCATCGGCCTCCCGGAGGACATTTTGGCTGCAATTAATCGAGAACTATTTACTTTCATCTGGAAAAAGAAATATAATAATAAAAAAGCTTTTGAAAAAGTCAAACGTAAGGTACTTACCCAAGGTACCGACCTTGGAGGTCTCAAGATGATAGATATGAAAACACTCCAAGAAGCTCTGCACCTCACATGGGTCCCCAAACTCGTAAAAGGGGACACAAGCAGCGCTTGGAAGACATACCCAGTTCACGTGTTTCAAAACTATCTAACGACCTGGACATATTGGCAACTCCCTCAAACCCAACGGTCTTAAATGGACTCTCCCCAAACATAGGAAACTTTTGGTAAAACGTCCTCCGTGCCTGGTTAAACTTGAGATCTAAATTTGATGAGAGACGAGGCAAGAGAACTTTACCTAAACTCCGCTATATGGAATAACTCCAATCTACAATTTAAACGTAAAAGCCTGTACATGAAAGATTGGATTGCAAAAGGATTACACAAGCTCAACGATATCCTTAGCGACAGATTCGAAATAATCACATTTGGCGATCTAGAGGCGCTGGTAGGCTCGGCCCCACATAGAATGTTAGAATACAACGCAATGCGTTCTAGTAGGCTTTGCAAGCAACCGAATTAAACTCTTTGACCACCCAGAACAAAACCCCTCAAGCATGACACTAAATGGCATCACGGTAGATACTCTCACCGCAAAACACTTTCGAAGATTGCTCACGGAAGAAACACAACCATGCGCGGTAAACTTTTGGAACAAAAAGCTACATGTATCTATCAACAAGCATCACTGGGAGGCTGTAATCAACGCCACCCGAGAAACCAGACTAAGGGTTTTTCATTGGAAGATCCTTCACAACATCTTCCCCACAAACATACTCCTAAAAAAGATGGGGATTGTGGCAAACTCGGACAAATGTAACGCATGCCGTCTAGACCAAACAGACTTTATAGAGCATTTTTTCTTTGCCTGTCCCAAAACCAAACCCTTATGGCAAATGGTCGAAAAAGAAATCAACGTGCGAACCCAACAGCATCTCAAAATAACTGAAAACATTGCCCTCCTGGGAATCCACGAACGAAACGTCGACCACCAAAACAAGAACCTAATAAATCATCTCATTATCCTAGCAAAAATGTGTATCAGCAAATTTAGATACGGCGACGCTGCTAATATTTGCATGATATTTGAAAAGGAGGTGATGTTAAGAAACCATTTGATGCCACATTTATAACTGTGAGAGCGCACGCACATCTCTCCCTCTCTCTCTCTCTCTCTCTCTCTCTCTCTCTCTCTCTCTCTCTCTCTCTCTCTCTCTCTCTCTCTCTCTCTCTCTCTCTCTCTCTCTCTCGTGCATCTTTTAAAGACAGTAGCAAAAGACAGTAGCAGAGAGTGCATGGCAGCAAACCCACTTTGTCTTCTGTCCATCCCAATAATTTATAACCTTTAATTGCTATATATAGTATGCATGTGTACCTGATCAAGACACCGCAAACAACGGGTTTATGTCCATTACTAGTTCACGTAGTGTTCACTGTTGCATTGGGCATGCATCATCAGAATTTTTAAATAAAGTTGACTAGGCAAAATGTGAAGAATAAACGGGAAGATGATGTCGGAAGGATAAAAGAAGAATTGGAAAAAAAAAAATGAATGGAAAACAGGCACAAAAACCTTCCTATACGGCAATTGCTGGGCCGGTTTAAGACTGATCCCCCCCCCCCCCCCCCCCCCGCGCCCCCCCCCAAAAAAAAAAAAATAAAAAAAATAAAATAAAAATAAATAAATAAAAAAAATAAAAAAAAATAAAAAAAAATAAAATAATCATATAAAATGGAGCTTAATTTTGTTTTATTTACAGATATCAAAGTGCGATGCCACAAAGATGTTATGTGAATTATTTGATAATTTTTGTATCACGATAACTAACTAAAATTCCTTATTGAAAGTAACATGACGGAACGTGAGAAACGCACTTTTTGGTACCCCTAGGTCATAGAAGCATCTAAATAAAAACAAAATAACGATACCTTTGGCCAATTTTTAATTTCCTACAGCCAAGCATTGGCCAGTGCTTCCGTTAATATCAAATTTGGGTGAAAATACCTACTCAAATCCTAACTACAGCAGTATAAAGTCGCCGGACACGAATCTTGGCAATTTAATAACCCTTTTAGCGCCAACACCCTACACCAGGAGATTGATTGACCATGATAATTCAAGGGTAGTGCCAGATTAGCTTGGCGCGTCCATGATAATTCAAGGGAAGTGCCAGATTAGCTTGGCGCCTGGAGGCGCCAAGCTAATATGGCACTACCCTTGAATTATCAAGGTCAATCCACCTCCTGCAAGTGGTACATAGTCGTTAAGTAACACTTCCAAAATTCGGGAAATGCGCCCATGGCGCTGAAAGGGTTAAAAAGCGTCATATACCTTGGCAGTCACCTGTTTGGGGGTCTACATTCCATTGTGTCGTGTTGTATCATTTCTAATTTATTTCGTGTGCTGTTCTGTGATTTGGGGCTTTAAAGTCCAAAATCACAGACAAGGACTCATATTGTAAAACCTGAGGTTACATTTCTGGTTTCTCCACGTGATCAACAGATGCAAAACTGCGGCCATTGTCGTCCGACTGATTTGCACACTGGAAATCAAGAGACAGAATTGTCTTGACCTTTGCAATGCTTTTTTCCCCGAGATAAATAAATAAATAAATAAATAAATAAATAAATAAATAAATAAATAAATAAACATTAAATAAACAAAGTGAAAAAAGCCAATGAGATGGACATTTTCTCTCTCTTCTGAAGGTGTTCTGCGTGAAAGCTAGCCATTCTAATAGACGTGGTTGCCAAATCTCTTGTTAAAAAAGATGATGATGATAATAATAATAATAATAATAATAATAATAATAATAATAATAATAATAATAATAATGGACTAATGAGATGGACCTTTTTTTCCTCTCTCCTGAAGGTTCTGTTCTACGTGATAGCCATGTTAGTGGACGTGGTTGGCAATTCTCTAGTGATCTTCATCGTGTCTGCACGCCGCAAGATGCGGACCCCCACCAACGTTCTGCTGCTCAATCTTGCTGTTGCTGACCTCCTCGTGGCCCTGCTGTGTATGTGGGTGCACCTCGGGGCCTCCATCAAGCCGGACTGGCCGTTTGGGCTGGGGATTTGCAAGGCCAATATGTTCGCTCAAGGTAATAATGCAACTTGTTTGCTAGACTGTAGTTCTGGACATTTTGGGGACATTGAAATAACTCCCATTGTGTGCTGGTCCATGATTTCGAACCTTACGGCTGAAAGTCGTAAGGTTATAAATCACAGACCAGCATACCCATATCAAAGCCGGTATGACAATGAGAAGAAAACTGTAACTTGACTCACTGTAAAAGACTCATCAATGAATCGTTTTAAACCGAGACTCAGTATGCAATGGTCCACTGGCCCACGTCGACCACACGGCTGTGCCCGGGCCCACTGCGGCCGACGTCGGCCAGAAGGTCTTTTGCTACTCGGGTAGCTCTATATTCGGCCGATAATGTTTGGACTGTACTTTGATTTGAATCATACGATACTTCTTCAAGGACTTTAAGCTTTTCTCATGGTAAGGAGGTTGCAGCTGTGTTCTTTTCTACTGACAAATTCAACACGTTTAGTAATAGACCGAGCTGTGTGGTTGTTGTTGGCCTTGTTGTCGTTGATGTTGTGTTGCTGTTGTTGTTTTTGTCGTCGTTGTTGTTCTGTTTGTAAGACACCATTGAACGGTCCCGTGTTCTCGGGTAATTATACGCCGTCACTAGTGAGGGAAATTTCAGCATCACTCAACTGGGCAAGAAGTATAGATCCCCATGAGCCCCGCAGTTGCGGGGGCTCATGAGGATCTATGCCTCTTACCGAAACCACTTTGTAAACATGTTCCTTCGACCATGTCGACGACTTGAAATTATTGGCGTTGAATTAACAAAGATTTCAAAATCACAATATGTGTTCACAAGATGTGTCCACTGGCAGTGATGGGGTTAACAATCTAGCAGTCATTTAACCCACCCACTCAGCACCCAACCCAGTATATAAGGAATAAATTGGATTGACTCTTTACCGGCGCCGCGACTTTGATGTCACCTCTGCAGCACACACCCACACTGTGATGTGACACGAAGCGTGACGTGTGACAAATGATGTGACCTGGGGCAAAGCTGACTAATTGAACCTTCCGCTGCGATGTGCGTACTGACTCGCAGAATTGTCACCGAGCGAACCGTTATCCATGCATGAACAGATAACGCTTAGAGCGGACAATAAAGGTGAAACGTTTAGGGCATAGCGTTTTGGTCACGGCGAGGGGTGATAGTCAAAGAGGGGGCACGGGAAAAAATCTGAACAAATTTTGACTCCAGCCGGGTTTTAACCCGCGACCTTTCGGACGAGAGTCGAACACGGTACCACCAGAGCAGCCCAGCTCTCCTGGTTAGAGTAGGGCAGCTGCGCTAACCGTTACCTGTTCAAGGACGGATAACTGTTTACTCGGTAACACACGAGGAACACGGTGCCATAACAAAAGCCTGAGGATGGTGGACAATGTTTGCTTTTGTGTCACAGTCGCTGGTTTCATGTGACGGCTGTGTAGGTGTACCAATTTCCACTTTCAGCGGTAGTTGAGGGAGATGGATCGACGGAGGCAGCTCACGGATTGTGCCTGATTAGCTTGGCGCATACAGGCGCCAAGCTAATCAGACACCACCCTTCAGCTGTCTCGGTCGATCCATCTTCTTACACTTAAGCAAGCAATTTTCTGCAGAAGGTTCTAAAACTGATATTAGCCATTTAGGCACCAGGCAACTTGAAAGCGATTTGTGTACACACTGTCACAAAACGAGGAAGAGACTGATGGTGTGATAAGATTGACGTCATTATTTCCTACTTTCGTTCAGATACTTATCAGGTTATGACGTCGGTCGCATAAATAAAAATGGTCACTCCTAACAAATTAAATAATGGCTTTTTGATAACTGATTGCAGATAACTGATTGCAGATAACTGATTGCACACACACACACACACACACACACACACACACACACACACACACACACACACACACACACACACACACACACACACACACACACACACACACACACACAAACAAACAGCAACAACAACAAAAACCTCGGGAAAAACACATACGTATATACATATGATAAATAGCAACCATAGTCATTATTTAAGCAGCAGGCAATCCGTCAGTCTCGAGAGATCACGGATTAGCGCCCTTGAACATGTCACGTTGATCTTACGCTGTTGAACAACGCCTGCTGTGACTGTAGATAGGACCACACGGGAATGGCAGTCGGCCGCACTTGAAGACAGACTCATGGAGGTCCCTCTGGTTGTTTTTCCCCTTGGCACGTTTGTCTCCTGCATTCTGTTGGGGACAGACGTGTCATAAAATAAGCACCAATGATAATGGACCTCTCCTGTCCCAAAAATTTCACTTTATTGTGATAATAAAGATCTACTTTATTGTTAAAAAAAAAAAAAGATTGTAAAGGTCGCGCAGTTTATATGTGAGGTAACATGTATAGCAAAGTGCGCAAAAGGCCATCGGGGCCGACGTGGGTCGCCGTTGGCCCGCGCACGATCGTGCGCGGGCCAACGGCGACCGACGTCGGCCCGATGGCCTTTTTGCGCATTGGGTAGGTCGTTTACTTCCATTCATCCAGGTAAACGACACATGAATAATGAGCGCATCCACTCATATACGTTCTTCTCACAGCCCTTGTTCAGACAGGCACTCTGATTTCATTCCAAATGATTTGATGTTTCTTCTTTTCATCCATTTTTCATGCTGGGCGCTGGTCTGCCAATTTGTAACTTCTAGGAGAGCCGTAAGGTGCACAATCAAAGATCAGCAGTCATTTCTTCTTTTCTTTCCAGTGACCATCACTTCCAGCAATAGTGAGGCTTCGTTTGCAGCGGTCGACTCCCCGGCAACAACGAACAAGACGGAAATAAAGGCGGATGACCAATGTGTACTATTAGCATATAAAACACTCCAAACATCTCTATGAGACATAGATCCTCATGAACCCTCCTGGCTGATGAAGACCTATGCTTCTTGGAGACTGATGATGTTTGGATTGTCTATGCTAATGATACTCACAAACCAGATAGGTGAGGCTAGCGCTGGCAAAATTGTACACAAACCAAGGGTTGTAGATGATCGTCTTTTTGGTCATATTACATAGTCAAATTTGGCCAGTTCAGGCAGTGCCGGCAAGGACCGGTGTTTTTAAAAATAATTTTTGCCTTGTTTAAAAATTTGTAGTAGGGCTAACTGTTGGAATTTGCTGGAAATGTCCGGTTAGCTGAGAGGAGACATGTTTGGTGCTTTGATTTCATATCATCCTGAGCTTATCCAATGGAGAATTGTGGGCCTATGTTGAGTTGCCGTTGACGTAGTGATTTGAGGAGCACGCTAAGGAACCAGTTTCATAGCCAAGAAATCAGACGAGTGATGTGCTTTTTTTTGTTGTATTTTGTGCATGGCAATGTGCAGCTGGTGGGCGGTAGTGTTTTTTTTTTAGGGAATTGGAAAAATTAGGGGATGACTGGGACTGACTAAGGCTAAGAGACTGGACAGTACGGAAACGGCACTGTAGTCCGTGACCTGTCAGGTCACCACACGCTATATGTGACATAGACCGGAAACTGGTTAATGTAACCATATCATTGAGTTTGGAGTTTTGCAGTTGGAAAACTGAAAAAAATCATGAAAATTTTTGAAATTTTGCCAAGAAATCGCTGCGTTTGCAGTTTTATAGGCGTTTTTGCATGCTTTGCATCGCAACACCCTGTTTACCTGCACTGGGAGCCATGTTTAGTGTGTTTGTTCATTTATTTCTTGTCTTATAGGTAGTCATGAGTCTGACCTTTGACCCTGAGCTGTGACCTTTGACCTTGACCTTGAAAGGGGTGGGGTTTGGGGCGCTCAGTTTGATAAATGCGTTAAAAAATGCAATCTTTCAGTTATTGAGTTGAAGTTGTGGGGTGGGTGGAGTAGGGTGGGGTGGGTTGGAGTTGGGGGTGCGGGGGTGGGGGGGGGGGGGTGGGGTGGATTGGAGGTGGGAAGGGGGGGGGGGCTTAAGGTCAAGGGTTAAGATGAAAACTACAATGAAACAGTGTCAGCATGTGCATTTCATCAGACAGCTGACCGCAGAGTGAAATAAGCCGCCAAAATAATGTGACATGCAGAAGTGTTATTTTGCATGATCCTGCTACACTGGCTGCATCTGAGGTGTCATTCTGCTGTAATTGTCATGAGGTCTCTGGTGTCTATTCTGAGCATAAGCATTTTTACATTGCGTAAAGCTCATTTGTGTGCATTGTTATGGGAACAGCATTTGCAGCCACCAGTACAGGCTTTTACAGGAGTGTTCACAAGTTTGGCACACACATGCCTACTGAATTTGTAACATGAGTTGAGGTGTTTTGAGACTCTGACAAGTGTGTTTTATATAAAAATGAACTGTACATAACCATTTTTCTCTGCTACCTCCTAAATAAGCACTCCAGACACTTGTTTGGGTATGCTGTGTGTCCCGCATAGCATAGTTTTGGCTGTTTTGTGTAGTCTTTTGTCTGTGGGATAGCTCAGTAGACTTAATGTTTAAAGTGCAAAGCTGTTTCATGACCCCTTTGCCTGAGGAAAAGATTGCATGCAGCATATAGGGCATGGCAGCTGGTTACAGGCCTCTTCCTGCTTGTTGTCACCAGACAACAGGGTCAATGAGGATGCCTGGGCGTTGTCTTTTCGGCTGCCCTGAGATACACATGGAAATGGCCTTGGGTCTGAAAGCTCATTTTTCATCAATGTCAGTGTCATGGTAACTTTTTTTCAGTTGTCCCGCACATCAGAAGTCAGTCTGACTGTATTGCATGTGTGTGTAAACTTTGAAAAACAGAAAAAGTAGGGGGTGGGTAATGGAAAAATATGAAAAAATAAACTTTCATGTGCCTGTATCTCAAATGCAACATTTCTGAAAATCAGATATGTTACTTGATGTACATGTCAATTTTGGAGGCATTCTGACTATATCTAGTCTGTTTCTCATGGCATCAGATATGCATGATCCAAAACATCAACAGCATAGTGAACGCCACAACAACGCGCTTCACATAATGGGCCATAACTTAAAGATGCAGCAACATTCAATGGTGTCACTTTGGGTTTGACTTAGCTAGTGTCTAAGAGTTGCACTGATGGCAGATTGAATGGTGTTCAGGTGGGAGAGTTCCTCTTTCAGGTCATATTACATAGTCAAATTTGGCCAGTTCAGGCAGTGCAAGGACCGGTGTTTTTAAAAATAATTTTTGCCTTGTTTAAAAATTTATAGTAGGTCTGAATGTTGGAATTTGCTGGAAATGTCCGGTTAGCTGAGAGGAGACATGTTTGGTGCTTTGATTCATACCATCCTGAGCTTATCCAATGGAGAATTGTGGGCCTATGTTGAGTTGCCGTTGACGTAGTGATTTGAGGAGCACGCTGATTTCAGCTGTGTTGGGTGTGGGGTTGGTTTCATAGCCAAAAAATGAGACGGGTGATGTGCTGTTTTTTTTTTTTGTTTGTTTGTATTTTGTGCATGGCAAATGTGCAGCTGGTGGGCGGTAGTGTTTTTTTTAGGGAATTGAAAAATTAGGGGATGACTGGGACTGACTAAGGCTAAGAGACTGGACAGTACGGAAACGGCACTGTAGTCCGTGACCTGTTCTATACCTGCGTATTTCTCTGTGGGCAGGCGATTTGGTGCCTGATAGGCGGGGGCATGGGATTTAACTGTTTGTCTGTTCCAGCGCTGAGTGATTCCCCTTGGTTTATGCTAATGATACACGCTTGTTATCCGCCGTGGTGACTTCCCTCCTCGTTGGGTGTCGTTCAGCCCAAACGTAACCTCACTAGTCTCGCGCCGACCGTTACTCTTTTCACGAGTGCTGGTCTGTTCTGAGACATTAACGCGCTCCTGGAGCCGTAAGGTCCATAATCACAGACCAGACACGGTTAATAATGTCAGTTTGCGAACACGCTCTTTTGTTCTTTTTGTTCTTTTATCTTATTTTTAAAATATTTCATTTACAATATTTTATTTTATTTTATTTTATTTTATTTCGGCTTTGTGTTTTGTTTCATTTTAGTTCATGTCATTTTTGTTTTTGTGTCTTATTCTCTTTTATTTTACTACATTTTAGTACACTTTATTTTATTTTATTACCTTTCATTTATTACATTTCAATTCTTATCATTTATTATTTTGCAGTAACAGCCATCACCACCAGCATTCTGACTCTGACCGTCATATCCGTGGAGCGTCTCATGGCCATTGTGTTCCCACTGCGGCGCGGGTGGACCCTTCGCTTCACGTTGCCCGTGCTTGGTCTGGTGTGGGTGATTGCCGCCAGCATAGCCTGGCCACAGCTACACGTCCGCTACCTGGACGAGAGGGAGTGGGCGGACAGGCACTACATCCAGTGCGAGGAGAGCTGGACTAAAGTGTACAAGAACGAACAGTGCGACCGATGGCAGCCGACAAAGGTTTGGACAAACGCACAAAGAAACGAAACGAGACGAGACGGGGCGGGGCGGGGCGGGGCGGGACAGGACGGGACTAGACGAGACGAGACGGGACCATAACTGAACGAAACAAACAAACAAACAAACAAACAAACAAACAAACAAACAAACAAACAAACAAACAAACACAGTAAGAATAGCTTCCAAATTTGGTAATTTTGCCTATATGGCACTGTGTGCCTTGACTGCGGGAATATACACAAACGAACGAACAAACCAACGAACGTACGAACGAACAAACAAACAAACAAACAAACAAACAAACAAACAAACAAACAAACAAACAAACAAACAAACAAACAAGGAATATCTTCAAAAGTGGGTAATTTTGCCCGTACGACTCTGTGCACCTTGAAAGCGGGAGTATACCCAACAACTTACACCCAAATGCAAGAGGCATAGATCCACATGAGCCCTCGCAGTCGCGGGGGCTCATGAGGATCAACGCCTCTTGCTGGCTCACCTTTGTATCTGTAATCATTAGATGGGTGAGTTGTTTTTTTTCACGTTGCAGTTACCCCAGATTTCAGAAACACAATTTGCGGCCAGTGGCTGGGAGGGGCTTAACCCATATCATACTGAGGCTAAAAGCTTCAAATTTGTACACTGCCATCTGCAAGCTACATTATAGTACTTACAGATAAGGATTTATCAACGGCTTTAGTTCAAGGGTGGTGCCAGAATAGCTTGGCGCCTAGAGGCGCCAAGCTATTCTGGCACTACCCTTGAACTATTTTAGTGAAACGTAATCCACACACTGGTGTATTCTGAATGGTAAGGGATAAATATCGCCTTCACGGCATAATGTCTCTTGCAGCTGGATCTTGTTTACCTTTTTTTCTCGGCAGTCAAGGGGCTTAAACCTGTGTGTGCCGCTCACAAAATGGACTATTAACAAGGGGTCGCTTTAGACAGGTGGTCTTTTTGTTAACATAAATTATAGTCTCCACCGAAGCAACATACAAAAATCCACGGGACCAAAAATGGACAGGTGGTCGCCTTGAGCAGATGGTCGCTTTAACCCATTTAGCCCCGAGTCCCTACAGCAGGAGATTGACTGACCATGATAATTCAAGGGTAGTGCCAGATTAGCTTGGCGCCTGAAGGCGCCAAGCTAATCTGGCACTACCCTTGAATTATCATGGTCAATCCATCCCCCGCTGGCACATAGTCGTTAGGCAACACCTCCCAAATCTGAGAAATGGGACCTTGGGACTAAACATGGTTAACAGGCTTGATTTTAATGTGTCACTTATGCGAGGCCTCTCTTGGTTTGTGCCGCAGGTAGGGGAGCTGGGTGGCTCGGTGGTATAGCGTTCGACTCTCGTCCGAAAGGTCGTGGGTTCGAGCCCAGCTGGGATCAAAATTGTGTACAGACCTCTTTTCGGTGCCCCGTCCGTTTGAAATCACCTTCGTGGCAGACAAAAGACGTTAAGCCCTAAACGTTTAACGTTGAACGTTTTTTGGTGCGGCAGGTGATCTACCACATGTTCGTCGTGGTGGTGATGTTCTTCGTGCCTATCGTAGTGATGATCGTCAGCTACACCGTCATATGCGTCACCCTCATCACGCGCAAGGCTCCAGGCTCCAGCGCGCAGTCCGACAACCAGGCGCGATCCAAGAAACGGGTTAGTGACCTAGCGCACATTGTTCGAAGAAAAAAAAAAACTCAATCAGTAAAGCCCATCGCATATTAGCCCTTTCAGACACGGAACCGTACAGCAGGAGATGGCTTGACCATGATAATTGAAGGGTAGTACCAGATTAGCTTCTGGAACTACCCTTCAATTATCATGGTCAAGCCATCTCCTGCAACTTGTACATAGTCGTTAGGCAACACCTCCAAAATGTGAGAAATGGGATCTTGGGGCAAGCAGTAACTTGTGCAGCACGCATCAAGCGCACCTGTACCTAACACCGGGTCGCACGCACGAGACAAGCGACGGGCGCAGATACCCGATACGCCATAATATGGCATGTCTCGCTTGACAACTTACAACAAAAACGGCGAAATTTTAGACACACTGTATACATACGCCTCCCGTGACATAACACGATCATGAAACTATGATACGCTCAGTCGGGAGTTTTATCGATTCTCCTGACTTCTGTAAACTTGAAGTTTATTCAGCCTCTCAGTAAGTCCGGCTTCTCCTCAGTCATGTCAGCCATTTTTGTTGCTCTCGGAAACAAACCGAGATCTCCATTCTGATTGGCTGATTCTGCGTGACAAGCAGCGCATCAGCAGCAGAAGGCCATGGACCACAGTGCTGTTTCCGTACTGTCCAGTCTCTTAGCCTTAGTCAGTCCCAGTCATCTCCTAATTTTTCAATTCCCTAAAAAACACTACCGCCCACCAGCTGCACATTTGCCATGCACAAAATACCGGAAGAAAAAAAACCAGCACATGACCCGTCTCATTTCTTGGCTATGAAACTGGTTCCTTACCAACCCCACACCCAAGCACAGCTGAAATCAGCGTGCCCCTCAAATCACTACGTCAAAGGCAACTCAACATAGGCCCACAATTGTCCACTGGATAAGCTCAGGATGGTATGAATCAAAGCACCAAACATGTCTCCTCTCAGCTAACCACAAATTTCCAGCAAATTCCAACATTTAGCCCAACTGCAAATTTTCAAACAAGGCAAAAATTATTTTTAAAAACACGGGGCCTTGCACTGCCTCAACTTCCCAATTTAAATGTATACCGTGACCAGAACTGCGGAATAGAACCTGCTCTGTCCTTGCGTCGTTTGTTTCTGACGCCGGGCATCAACGCTGCCGACGCCTTGTTGCTAGCTGCCGAACTCGCACACAAGGCGGCGCCGGGGATCACATAAAAGATCAGTCGCCGCAGCCGCTCCGTTCCAAAATCTGACGCTAATGTGCGAATGGTATAATAGCGGTTCAAAACTGCCCGTGTTTTGATGCAAACAGTAAATTAACAGATTCAGTGCCAGCTGACGCAAAGTGTGTCTCTGCAATCGTCGTTAATTCAAGACAAATAAAATACTGTAGATGTGCCAGCAACATGTCGTGTCAGCAAGAGGGGGCTCATGAGGATCGATACCTCTTGCAGTTTGGGTGGTGTTCAAATTATCCTTGGTACTGAACAGGTTAAAAGCCACTGTGAATTAAAAAGTGGACTAAAAGTGGACTCAAACGTGGATTAAAAGTGGACTAAAACTGATTGGATTAAGTTAAAAGTGGATTAAACGTGGATTAAAAGCCCGCGCAACCATACGATATTGCACTGATGTATGTCCGGGCGGTTACTCCATTGTTAGTATCAAAAGACCCGCGGTTTTATTCTACCCACTTTAAAAAAATGGATTAAAAGGGAATTAAAAACCCGGACAAACATGCGATATCGCATGTGTCTCCAGGCTGCTAATCCACTGTTAGAGTAAAAACGACCCGCGTTTTTAAATTATTTTTTTAAAATTATTTTTTACCCATTTCTAATTTCCAGAAATATTCTAATAGACTTTATTTCTTGTTAGATTTTTACAATTTAACGCATTCGAGAGGTGGCACATTCGGATTCTCGGCTTTATTGCCGCATATCCGGTTGAAGTATATCGCGAATGAGGTAAAATAATGCATTTCTTTGAGCCAAAATAATTTACATTGCTACATGGTATTTCGTAGGAGTGTACTGGAGTGTGTGCGGTTGATGCCCGTTTCGAATGAGTTAACTCATTCAAGAACCACTCATCAGTAGCTGCGGAGGTGTCGTATAGCAACTCCTAACTCAATCAAGGGATCCCGCATCAATAGCTGCGATAGTGTCGTATTGCCTTGCCGGAGGCGATCCATCGGCAACGCGATACGACACTTACACAGCTATTGATGCGGGTTACCTTGAATGAGTTAAACCAATGCACGCTATGGAGCAAAGTACACACATACAATGCACTTCGCGGCACAGACCGTGCCGATATCAGTTCCGGTTGCCAATTGTTCATTGTGTTTATAAAGGAAATCCGCGACATAAATAGCTCATAATTCCGTGTTGAACTCTGACTTACCCCGCATACATTCTATTCTAAGTTGCTTGATTTACTCAAAACTTAAATGAAATTGTTACTGAATAAATTAGCAAAGTACTGACTCCAAGTATTGCTACATTATTTGTGTGGGTGTTGTCGGTGCGTCTGCGATAAAAAGTGGCCCTTACGTTTTGACCATTAGTTATACATAGAGTGCTTGATACAAGATGAAGACGACTTGGATTTTAGCAAACAAACTAAACTACCAATAAAGAAGGAAACACGCTTAGAAAAGACATCTACAAACATTTGCGTTATATTTTCCTTTATAAGCGTATTCCTTTCTTTGTTGGGATTTTCTTTGCATTTCACGCGGATATCAGTTATCATTTACCCGTTATAATGTCATTTAAACTAAATTAAACTAGATTTAACCTAAATTAGCGTCAAGTAGCTTTCGCTTATCGATCATTCTGCTTGGCGAGTCTTCCGAACGGCAGTACCATGCACTCGTTCGTATATATATATATATATATATATATATATATATATATATATATATATATATATATATATATATATATATATATATATATATATATATATATATATATATATATATATATATATATATATATATATATATATATATATATATATATATATAAAACGAGTGCATAATAAATAAATAAATAAATAAATATATATATATATATATATATATATATATATATATATATATATATATATATATATATATATATATATATATATATATATATATATATATATATATATATATATATATATATATATATATATATATATATATATATATATATATGTGAATGAGTGGATGGTACTGTTCGGAAGACTCGCCAAACAGGATGATCGATAAGCGAAAGCTACTTGACGCTAATTTAGGCATATATATATATTTAATATATACGAACGAGTGCATGGTGTACTGTGCGGACAACTATATTTCAGCGGTGTGTGTGTTTTGTGCCTGAACAATGGGCGTGTGTTGTGGTTGTGTTCAGGTGGTACGCATGCTGATGGCGCTCCTGGCAGTCTTCATTGTCTGCTGGTCGCCCATTCACATCATTGAGCTGCACGAGCTTCTTCATGACGACGTAAGTAATGACGTACATCTCGAAGAGGGGAATAATCAATCCAGACCAAAAAGGTGACTGCCAAGCGTGTAATATGCAAAGAAGTACCCAACGGAGAAAGAAACACGCTTAGAAAAGACGGGTACAACACAATTTATTAATATTTCGGGTAAATACCCTTTGTCAAAATAGACAAACAAACAAACATAGAGATTAGCCGCTACTTATCTTCAATGGCAGAAGGAATGTGGCAACTGAAGGAGGTGACGTAAAATAAAAGAAAAGGAAGAACAAAAGTGCGGAAAAAGTAAAAATGACGTCAACGAAAAATCGCGTAAGAGAGAGACTCGGAAAGAACCTGAACACGAGAGACAAGAGTGTGTGCAAGCACGTGCAGGAGCGAGCGAAAGAAAAGGCGTGTAGATGAGGCCAGAGAAAGAGAGAGAGAGAGAGAGAGAGAAAGAGAGAGAGAGAGAGAGAGAGAGAGAGAGAGAGAGAGAGAGAGAGAGAGAGAGAGAGAGAGAGAGAGAGAGAGAGCGAGACGGAGAGAGAGAAAGAGAGAGAACGAATGGGGAGTACCCTAGGGCACGAAGTAGGCTGAGTGTCTAATACACAAAGCCTGCTAAACACCAACCCGAAGGCAAACTTTATATCACCTTCAAGTTGAGGACTACCTCGGGGAAAAACGGGAGGACCCCGGGAAAAAAACCCCAGCATTTAGCACGGTACACAACAAGTAATAAGTCATGAAAACAAAGCAAAGAATCAAATTCAGTAAGAGAATATTGGTATAAGTGGAGAGTAGGTAGTTGTGAAACCGTCTTCAAGGGTAACTCAAAAAATAAGGGGGAGAGAGAGAGAGAGAGAGAGAGAGAGAGAGAGAGAGAGAGAGAGAGAGAGAGAGAGAGAGAGAGAGAGAGAGAGGGAGAATAAACGATTTCCGTAAATCAAAAATAGGTCAGACTGCGCGTCTTTTGACGCAAACAGTGGATTGACCCATTCATCCCTGACGCACTACAGCAGTAGATGGGTCGACCATGATAATTCAAGGGTAGTGCCAGAATAGCTTGGCGCCTGTCGTCGCCAAGCTAATTTGGCACTGCCCTTGAATTATCATGGTCGATCCATTCTTACAACAGGTGCATAGTCGTTAGATGACGCCTCCAAAATTTGGGAAATACTTGCGTCGGGTTGAATGAGTTAACCCCATTTGCGTGTCGGTAGCGGTTTTTGTCGCGATGATTCCACTCTTTGCGTGTGGGTAGCGGTTTTTGTCGCGATGATTCCACCCTTTGCGTGTCGGTAGCGGTTTTTGTCGCGATGATTCCACCCTTTGCGTGTCGGTAGCGGTTTTTGTCGCGATGATTCCACCCTTTGCGTGTCGGTAGCGGTTTTTGTCGCGATGATTCCACCCTTTGCGTGTCGGTAGCGGTTTTTGTCGCGATGATTCCACCCTTTGCGTGTCGGTAGCGGTTTTTGTCGCGATGATTCCACCCTTTGCGTGTCGGTAGCGGTTTTTGTCGCGATGATTCCACCCTTTGCGTGTCGGTAGCGGTTTTTGTCGCGATGATTCCACCCTTTGCGTGTCGGTAGCGGTTTTTGTCGCGATGATTTCTACAAGAATCATCGCGACAATAACCGCTACCGATACACAAAGGGTTAAAAGCCCGGGCAAACATCGTAAGAACGCATTTCTATATAGCAGCCTGTGGATGCTACCAGGGTGCTTCAGAGGCCACGGGCACATTTATTCCGCTTAAAAGAAACTTCGGGTATAACAATATTTGGGTCCCGTGACACTTTAAAAAAAAAAGAAATCTGACGTTTACTGCGCTTGGTAGGAGAAAGACCTCATTTAAAAAAAGAATTACATATGGTCTGGGGTATGGGCTGGTACATAATAAGAATAAAAATATCAAATACGAATATTAATTTAATAAATGTTTGTTATATAGTGCAGGGTTCAAAGTAGGCTTAGAAAACAACAACAAAAATCCAACAACAACGACCAACAAAGAAACTAACAAATAAAGCAACCAACCAAACAAACAAATAAACAAAAACAACAAACATGTCCACCACATCAAACAAACAAACAAACAACAGCAAAACCCCACCACCACAACAAACAAACACACAAACAACATGCGACATAATCACTCTGAGACCCACATTGGTTGTCTCCTTCGAGTCGCTACCGCTGTACAGCAGTAGCGAATCGAGGGAGACGACCAGCTGGCCTTCGGAGACTGAGTGTGATTGTGTCCCCAGCAATCGAAGCCTGCCCACATGGGGACTGTCCGCTACGTGGTGCTGTACGTGGCCTACCTCAACAGCGCTCTCAATCCCGTGCTGTACGCCGGCTTCAACGAAAACATTCGGAGAGGGTTCAAGGACGTCTTCACCTGTGGCTGCTTGCCATCAAATAAAGACCGCAGGGTGTTTCCAGGTAAGTGTGTCGTGTGAGGTTAACCACTTCACCGCCGAGAAAAGGTAAACACGGTCCAAGTGCAAGAGGCTTAGATCTCAGTCATGAGCCCCCGCATTCGCAGGACCTCATGAGGATCTATGCCTCTTGCTGAGACGAGTTTGTATCCACGTCCTTGGCGGTTGTGACTTCGGTCGTTGAATGAATCATTAATGAGCAACGATTTCGAAAACAAAAATATACGTCTATTGCCAGGGGCGAGGATAGGGGTGGTGGTGGGTATGATAATGATGATGATGATGATGATGATGATGATGATAGTAATAATACCGGTCCTTAAACTGATATGCGCTTTATCCAGTTTTACTCGCTACTCGCAATTCTGTGAATCTCTCAAAGCGCCGTGAAGTGAACACAACACGCACGGTCATGTGAAACGCAAGGATTCACTCTGACGACGCACATAGTACAAGACAAGCACAGGACATTCACGTGGTGCGAAGAGTCAGCTCAGGTACATGTTTCGGAAATTTTGATCGTTTTTATTTAAACTTTAAAAAAATAAAATAAAGTGGCCTGAAACCGGTACTAAAGTGGGCAGGGTGTGTCAGCAACACATACGTTCTACCCCAGATTCAATTCCTTCACTACCAGGTATCGCATATTGTGTTTCTGCAATACTAGTTAGTTAATTTGAAGGCCTACTACCACCGTAACTGTTCATAGATGCACTTCAACAACAGATGGTTACGAAATGGAACACACAGATCTAATTCACATGGTTCAATTAGACACAGGACAATCCAGTACAGCACACGTCGTCTTGATATCAAGTCACCTGACAATGACTCTACTCCGTTCTAAAAATACAACGCTTTCAGTACGAGAAACAGCTAAAAACAGATTGACAGGCTAACGGCAGCGCAGAATAAATAAGTGCTTTTACGAGTGTTCTTTTGCTGCGTGTCCAAACTGTTGTTAAAATTCATTAGGTGTGTCGACAAGGCATAACAAACACAAATGGTGCTGAAATGTGTCTGCAGATGTAGGCTTATGCGTAATGGTACTTTAAGGACCCGCACAGGCATGTCACAGTTTCTTATTTATTTATTTATTTGTTTGTTTGTTTGCTTATTAATTTATTTACATATTAATTTATTTATTTAAAATTACTTGACGAAGATTTGTCGAGTTTGCGTGTCAGTTGTTTTTCATTTTTCAGCGTCCCGCCAGAGCCAGAGCTGTCAAAATCAAGTCGCTGAACTGAAAAATATCACCGCCACAGGCAACAACAACCGCAACCACCTGACCATCCCGAACCGCCACAACAACCGTGCCGCAGGGAACGGCAAGAGTAGCACACAGGACACGCAGTTCCTTCAAGTTCACACCATATCCAGCGTCTGTTCCAATCCTGCCGGTCCCAGCTCCAATCAACAATGAGATGTCACATTGTATGTGTCAAGCTGTGGTATAGTCAGTGGGGACACGCAGTTCCTTCAAGTTCACACCATATCCAGCGTCTGTTCCAATCCTGCCGGTCCCAGCTCCAATCAACAATGAGATGTCACATTGTATGTGTCAAGCTGTGGTATAGTCAGTGGGGACACGCAGTTCCTTCAAGTTCACACCACATCCAGCGTCTGTTCCAATCCTGCCGGTCCCAGCTCCAATCAACAATGAGATGTCACATTGTATGTGTCCAGCTGTGGTATAGTCAGTGGGGACACGCAGTTCCTTCAAGTTCACACCATATCCAGCGTCTGTTCCAATCCTGCCGGTCCCAGCTCCAATCAACAATGAGATGTCACATTGTATGTGTCAAGCTGTGGTATAGTCAGTGGGGACAGCAGTTCCTTCAAGTTCACACCATATCCAGCGACTGTTCCAATCCTGCCGGTCCCAGCTCCAATCAACAATGAGATGTCACATTGTATGTGTCAAGCTGTGGTATAGTCAGTGGGGACACGCAGTTCCTTCAAGTTCACACCATATCCAGCGTCTGTTCCAATCCTGCCGGTCCCAGCTCCAATCAACAATGAGATGTCACATTGTATGTGTCAAGCTGTGGTATAGTCAGTGGGGACACGCAGTTCCTTCAAGTTCACACCATATCCAGCGTCTGTTCCAATCCTGCCGGTCCCAGCTCCAATCAACAATGAGATGTCACATTGTATGTGTCAAGCTGTGGTATAGTCAGTGGGGACACGCAGTTCCTTCAAGTTCACACCATATCCAGCGTCTGTTCCAATCCTGCCGGTCCCAGCTCCAATCAACAATGAGATGTCACATTGTATGTGTCAAGCTGTGGTATAGTCAGTGGGGACACGCAGTTCCTTCAAGTTCACACCATATCCAGCGTCTGTTCCAATCCTGCCGGTCCCAGCTCCAATCAACAATGAGATGTCACATTGTATGTGTCAAGCTGTGGTATAGTCAGTGGGGACACGCAGTTCCTTCAAGTTCACACCATATCCAGCGTCTGTTCCAATCCTGCCGGTCCCAGCTCCAATCAACAATGAGATGTCACATTGTATGTGTCAAGCTGTGGTATAGTCAGTGGGTATTCATTTACTCGTTCCGGCAGTGCCGAGAAAAATCAAACGACACCCAACTGCAAGAGGAATAGATCCTCGGCATGAGACCCCCCCCCCCCCCCCCCGCAGTCGCGGGGGCTCATGAGGATCTATACCTCTTCAGCTGACACTGCTCTGAATCTATGTTCCTGGGACAGCTAGTTTTGTGTGTGTGTTGAGTCAGCAAAGACTGCAGAAACACAGTCTACGTCAGCTGGCACGGAACGGGTTTAACCATGAGTGGTGATGATTTACGAGCCGAGACTTGCTTTTGACACATGAGTTCTGGCTCCGAGGCTCTGTCGACTGGTCGAAAGACGTGGTGTGGTATGCATAAACGTGGACTGAAACGTTTGGCCTGGTCTAAGTCAGAAGTCTGAGCCTATTGTCATGCTAGTGAGACTGCTGAGGTCAGTTGCACGAATAAGTTTAAATCCTGCGCCAGCCACTAAGCTAGGTGCACCGCTACAGCGGAACACCTTGCTTAGTGGCTGGCGCAGGATTTAAGCTCACTCAATGTCAGGCAAATGAGGCATGGCCTTTAACGGTGGAAATATAGACTTGTAAAGAAGAACATTGTGCCTATGTTGCCTGCCAACCTTGCTTAGTGGTTGGCGCAGGATTTAACGCGCTCAGTGTCATGCAATTGACTATTGAGGGATCGCTTTTTAACTTACTTACTTACGCCTGTCACCCCTACCCGGGTATAGGCCGTCGACCTCCAGCAACTCCTGTCCTGTGCTTCTCCTTCGATTCTACTCCAGGTGGTTCCCAGTCTCTTGACGTCTGCTTGGAGGTCTCGACGCCAGGAGTTTCTCGGCCTACCTCTTTTCCTCTTTCCTTGGGGGTTCCATGACAATGCCTGCCTAGTGATACTGGAAGCTGGCTTTCTCAGACTGTGACCGATCCATCCCCATCTTCTTCGCCCAATTTCATTCTCTGCTGTTATCTGCTCTGTTCTCTCCCAGAGTCTGACGTTGCTGATCTTCTCTGGCCAGTGGATTTTCAAAATTCTTCTAAGGCAACTGTTCATGAAGGTCTGTACTCTGTTGACTGTGGTTTTTGTCAATCTCCAAGTCTCTGCTCCATATAGGAGAACTGCTTTTACATTGGAGTTGAAAATCCGGACTTTGGTGTGTTGTGACACCTCTTTGGAACTCCACACTTTTTTCAACTGGAGAAAGGCTGCTCTGGCTTTACCGATTCGTGCTCTGACATTTGCATCAGTGCCGCCTTTTTTGTCTATGATGCTCCCGAGATAGGTGAAGGACTCCACTTCCTCCAACGGGGTGCCAGCAAGCAAGACTGGTTCTTCCCTGGTTGCGTTCAGCCTCATTGTCTTTGTTTTCTGTTTGTGAATGGTGAGGCCCACTTGGGACGAGATGTCAGCAAGCCTCGTGGTCTTGTCCTGCATTTGTTGATGAGTGTGGGACAGTAATGCCAAGTCGTCTGCAAAATCGAGGTCGTCAAGCTGTGTCCACAGTGTCCACTGTATTCCACTTCGTCTGTGCTCCGTGGTCATCTTCATGACCCAGTCTATGGCCAGTAGGAAGAGGAACGGAGACAGCAGACACCCCTGCCTGACACCATTTCTGACCTGGAGCTCCCTGGTAAACTGCCCTTCGTGGATCACGCGACATGTCATGCCATCATAGCTGCTCTTGATCAGGCGGACGAGCTTTGTGGGTACACCGTAGTGTCGTAGGAGTTTCCACAGAGTCTCTCGGTCCACGCTGTCAAATGCTTTCTCATAATCCACAAAGTTGACGTACAGCGGGGAGCTCCACTCCAGAGACTGTTCCACGATGATGCGGAGAGTGGCGATCTGGTCTGTACATGATCGGTTCTTCCTGAATCCTGCTTGCTGGTCTCTCAGCTGGGGGTCAACGGAGCTCTTCATTCTCTCTAGGATGATCCTGTTGAAGACCTTTCCTGGTACTGACAGCAAGGTGATTCCTCTGTAGTTGGAACACTTGCTGAGGTCGCCTTTCTTGGGAAGCTTGATTAGGTACCCCTCCTTCCAGTCAGCCGGCATCACCTCCTCTTCCCAGATCTTTCCAAACAGTGGGTACAGCATCTCCCCTGTTGTCTCTAGGTCTGCTTTCAGAGACTCCGCTGGGATGCCATCTGGCCCTGCTGCTTTGCCATTCTTCAAAAATGCCACTGCTCTTCTGATCTCTTCCCGGCTGGGTCTGTCACAGCTGATGGGTAGGTCGGTCTCTGCCGGCTGGATGTCTGGTGGGTCGGGTGGGCTAGGTCTGTTCAGTAACTCTTCAAAATACTCAGCCCATCTGTCGAGTTGGTCTGCTCTGTCTGCAATAGGCTTGCCTTCTTTGTCTTTTACTGGTCTTTCTGTATGGCCATACTTGCCCGACAATCTTCTGGTAATGTCGTAGAGCTGTTTCATGTTACCGCTGCCTGCTGCCTTTTCTGCCTCTGCTGCCAGGTTGTCTGTGTAGGCCCTCTTGTCTGCCCTGATACTCCTCTTCACCTCGCGGTTGGCTTCCGAGTATTCCTCCTGTGCCCTTGCTTTGGCTGCTCTCGTGCGACTGTTGTTGACAACTGCTTTCTTCTGCTCCCTCACTTCTATCTTCTTCAAGGTCTGTGCCGACAGCCAGTCCTTGTGATGGTGTTTCCTGAACCCTACAGTGTCTTTGCAGGTTGAGTTCAGCGCCTCTCTAACTGCCTTCCACTGCTGCTCTGTGGTGACTGCCTCTTCATTTACTAGCTCCTGTAGCGCTTGAAACCGGTTGGACAGCACCAGTTTGAACTCTTCTCCAACGCCAGTTTCTCTCAGGAGGCCTACATTATAGCGCTGTCGTCTTGTTGTCTCTGTGCGGCTTTTCTTTAGCTTGAGCTTCATTCTTAAGGTAAGCAGATGGTGGTCTGAGGCGACATCTGCTCCCCTCCTCACTCGAACATCTTGAAGGGATCTTCTAAATTTCTTGCTAATGCAGATATGGTCTATTTGGTTCTCTGTTGTATGGTCAGGTGAGACCCAAGTTGCTTTGTGTATTCTTCTGTGTGAGAAGATGCTGCCTCCAATGACAAGTCGGTTTAGAGCACAAAAGTCTACAAACCTCTCCCCGTTCTCACTCATCTCCGAGCCTAGTCCATGTCTCCCCATCACCTCTTCGTATCCGGTGTTGTCCTCCCCTATTTTGGCATTAATATCGCCCATGACGATGGTGATGTCTCGCTCTGCACATTTGTCCACGGCACTCTGGAGTCGGTCGTAGAACTCTTGTTTCTCTTCCTCGTCACTGTCATTAGTGGGCGCATAACACTGGATGACGTTCAGCTTGAGCTTTTTCTTGGTTCTAAAGGCTGCTGTGATAATTCTTGGCCCAAGAGGTTCCCAGCCCATCAGCGCTCTCTGTGCCACTGGTGACAGCATGAATGCTACTCCTTCTGTATGGGGGGCATTCTCCTCTTCGTGACCTGAATACAGAATCATCTCCCCACTTAACAGCCTTTTCTGCCCAGACTGCGTCCATCTGGCTTCACTGATACCTAGCAGGGAAAGGTTGTACTTTTGCATTTCCGCTGCTATCTGGGCGGCCTTACCGCTCTGGTACATGGTCTTGACGTTCCATGTGCCCATGGTTGTGTCCCTGGATAGAGAGAGGCGGCTCGGTCCTGTGGCTTTCGAAGACTTCCGGCTTTCACCACAGGACGTCATAAGTCTTCTGGTAGAAGAACCTTCCTCCTCCAGGAAAGGAATTACTGTTAGTCTTTTCTTCGGCGTTTTTGTAGCTATTTCCTTTTTTGCAGGGTGGGGAAGCTACCCCCACGCCCAACCCCCTTACTAGGAGGACCAGGGGTTTTCTGTCGGGGTCACCTTCCCTTAGACCATGTTGGTTCACGGCACCTTATTTCATTCGGTGCACCCCTCTCACGAGGGACCCCCTATCCACCACCCAGGGGACGCGCCTCAACGCCATATGGTCCCAGCGCGAGGATCGCTTTTTAACGGTGTTATAAATTTCTAATGAAAAACATTATGTGCGTTCGTCGTTGTGCACCAACCAGCCGCCGAAAGGTAATGGCCCAATCGTGATAGCATTAATTAAAACTAGTATGGTCCTATCTTTAGCAGAGATTTAAGGGAACAATATCCAGTGCCTGTTTTGAGTTATTGGTGGTCAATCTGTCTTTGATACTTGTACTGCTTGGAGTGTAACAATGTTTATAACAGACCAACTCTGCTGTCGAACCGCCAAGCTAATCTGACGTTATGCTATAGATATGTAAGACTATCGACCATCGGGGTATCGATAAGTAACATCGATGATTCGTAGGACTACCAAGATGCTCCACGGCCCATTCACATCTCAGTGTAGTTTGTCACTGGTGCATGACTTAACATGACTTAATCTTCTTTACTCTTTTTAACACATCACTGCCATTAAAAAAAAGCGAACACCACCCATTTGCAAGAGGCCACCACCCAACTGCAAGAGGCAAAGAACCTCATGCACCCTCGCGCGGATGACGGGGCTCATGAGGTTCTTTACCTCTTGTTGACCCTATTTATTCCCGAGTTCCTTAAATTGATGGAGTTAATCGGTGTTGAATTGGCCCTGCTTTCAAGGACCTACTTCTGCTTCCAATGGCAGTGAAGGGGTTAACTTGAAATTTGACGCTCCTACTCAGCACACGTCTTCACACATCTGCCCAAGGCAGACAAACGTCAGTAAATTTATTTTTTTGTGAAAAGCTCTGATTTTCATTGCTATACAATGAAAATCTCGCTTTAAAAAAAAGCACCCTAGGTAAATAAATTTAAAAAAAAACACAAAACACCACCACCACCAACAAAAACAACCTAACAACAATAAAAACAACAACAAAAACCCGGGCTATCTGTCTTTTCTGCTTTTCTTGGAGGGACTTATATAATTCAGAGGGTATGCGCTGACAATGTGGGCACATATGTTTCATATGTTATCCGTTCCAAGATTTGCATTTACAAAACTTGAATGCGGTTAACTTAAATTCGAGAAATGCCGCTGAATACGGATACGCAACAGAACGCCGTGTGTCCGTACGCGGCACATCTCGAATTTGAGTTAACCCATTTAAACCCACGACAGCATTTCCCAAATTTTGGAGGTGCCGCCTAACGACTGTGCCAGTTGCAAGAGATGGATCGACCATGGTAATTCAAGGGTAGTGTCAGATTAGCTTGGCGCCATCAGGCGCCAAGCTAATCTGGCACTACCCTTGAATTATCATGGTCGATCTATCTCCTGCTGTACTGTGTCGGGGCTTAATGGGTTAAACTAAACTTTATTTTCAGTGCTTGTGTTTTATGCTTTTCCATTGTGCATGTACAATGACGGGCAAAAGAAATGCAAAATTTTCAGAACACATCGTGTTTCCGACTAAGGTTCCCAAAATGTCGCATTTCTTTTGCTCGTCAGTATACATTACCTGCTCATTTTGCTGACGTTATCTTATCGCGATGTTCAACGGCGAGCAGGCGATTAAGGCCATCTCACGGCGAACATGGGTAATGATGATTGGTACTGCATAAATGGTCGCACTAGTATCTTTGGCTTTATGTCTTATTGTGAATCATGTTCTATCGATATTTTCTGATTTCATATTTATGCGGGCCTTGATGTGAAAGAAAAAAAATCCCCCTTGTGTCAGTAATAAAGTCACGTTAGTCTTTTGCACGCAATTCAATATCTGGCAGCAGCACTTTAAGTCACACGTAGTGAAAAGTCGCACAAATCTGAACATGCAGAATGATAATATATGGGGAGCACCTCTAGAAACTGACTTGAATGTTTTCCTAAACATTTTCACCTGCTGCACTGTTCAATGCAAAACTCACTCCACTCAGTCATGGCTGAAAAATCGCCACACAACTTGACGCTGCAAGAGGCATAGATTCTCATGGGTCCCCGCGGACTGACGCGGATCTATGCCTTTTCAGTGCTGACCTCATTCATGTTAATGTTCCTCAGACGGAAAGGCTACATTTATTTGTTGATCAGTCTGTCGGCCGCGGCCCACAGGGAGTAAAGGCCCCGCCACACATGCCGATCATTTTGTAGCATATTCCGATCCGCCGATTGCGAGCGGATGACGTCAGAATGCCTCTTTGTATCCGATCCGATCCCAATCGGCTGGAAATCTTGTGTTTAGAGCCTGCGCTATTTTTGCAACACGAATCGACCCCGATTGTAAGATTCAACCAATCAGAGCGCGTCTCGCGAAGCACGTCGTTTCAGTGTCACTGTGACACGGTCATGAAAATGGCGGAAGATGGTTGCCGGACTGGATGTTTCGCCCGCTTCTTCCCGAATATGATGCAAAACTGCTGCTAATGCAAGCACATTGATCACTGTCAAAACTAGCAGCCATTTTGCAAAACAGGAAGCTGTTTACGACCTTGATCTTCGGTTCAAACCGGTCGGCTAAGTCGAGAACGTGCACACTGACGTATTTCAGTATAGTCCGGCCCGATCACACTCCGATTCAGTTGAAACCACTGGAAACTGCTCGACTGAGAATCGGCCTCAAATGCGGGGCCTTCATAGATCCACATGAGCCCAAGCGATTGCGAGAGGCATAGGTCCACACGATCCGGCCCAGCTTTTGCGGCGTCTCATGAGGATCTATGTCTCTTTTCGTATACTAGTTGTCTCACAATGCCTCAGTGTTGCAACGTGAGATCTGTGACACCTGTGGCCATGGGACACATTATATGAACCCCTTTGGCTGTCGGGTAGCGCTTTTTATCGCGATGTTTCCTGCGGGAATCATGGCAACAAAAAGAGCTACGGACACCTAAATAAGTTATGACGGCAAATGTGCTATGATGAATGATGCGAAACAGCCATTGCGTGACAAGAAAATGTGTGTGTCAATGTGGCCGTGCGTTTGGGTGTGTATGTGTGTGTATCTGTGTTTGTAGGTATGTGCGTGTGTTTGTGCGTGTGTATGGGCGTGTCATTGTGTTTGTGTGTGTGTGTGTGTGTCAGTGTGCGCGCGCACGCGCGCATGTTTGTGTTATTTCAACGCTCGGGAATCGAGTAACAAATTACGGCTTTAAAACTGAGCGACCCGTGACTGAACTGTGGCAGTAGGGGGGTCCCGCTTAAGTGAGCTGCCAAATGCGAAGAGTCGGCTCTCATTTCGACTGGCAACTGAGACTACAAGTTGATTTTAATGCCGAGGTCATGCCGCCGCCACAAAGGTGGCCTTAACCTACTTGCGCGCATATCGTCAGTCACACGTAGCCCGCAAGCGCATAGGCGATCTTTGGGAAAAATGTATCTATGCATACTGACCCGGAATTTTGTTTTCAACGTAGCAAAACGTGCGGCATTCCTTCTCCTGCACTACAGGATATTAAAAGATTTTGTTTATTGTTTAACACATTACATCCTGACGATTAAAAAAAATTGCTTACTGTCCTATGAAGGCTACATTATAGATTAGGAGATAGATCAACCATTTTAGTTCAAGGGTGGTGCCAGAATAGCCTGTTTGGCGCCTTAGGGGCGGTCCGTGGCGCAGTGGTTAAGGCGCCTGCCACCAATGCTAAAGGTGCGAGGTTCGATTCCGGGTCACCGGCGTCGGATTTTTCTCCTCTAGTAAGTGTCACCGTTAATTCGGGCGGACCGTCGGGGGTTCTTTCTCCGGGTACTCCGGCTCTTCCTCCCCCTCCACTTTGGTATCAGTTTCAGCCAACTTAATAAAATTTCAAATACAAAACGATTTCCAAATACCGTGTAGCTCGCTTGAGCTTGCCCTTAGCACCACGTGAATGTTCTGTGTTTACGTACAGTGTGTGAGTGAATGCGTGTGATTCACGTGAGCGTGCTTGTTGGGTTCAGTTCGCGGCTACATTCTGCGCATGGAGTTATATTATAAATATGAGAAATGCGCCATATAAATGCTATGCATTATTATTATTAACTACAGTCAAATTCGGTGTGTATCACGATGCAAAGGGTTAAAACAGAACGGGGTAACCCCGTGGCAATCTCAGTGCCCAGTCGTTGAGTGGGAAACTGATTGGCACTGAGTTTGGTCATGTGACTCATGGTTGGGCAGACCCGATCCTGCGAAGGGTCTTAAGAGATTAAGGTGGGCTATGACGTAGTCGGTACAGTAATACCAGTTATAAAACACGTGACCTTTTTTCAGGAAATACACACATTCGTAAATCATATTTATGCCAGGACTTGCTACATATCCATTACTATCGCACATGTGACCGGGTATATAAACAGGGTATAATCAAACACAAGTCCCGATGGGGTATGTGTGTGTGGGGGGGGGGGGGAGAGGGGGATTGGGGGGGGGGGGGTGTCGTCGATCACTGACACATCGGTTCGGGTCAACCAGAATATCGGGCTCTCAGAATTCAGTTTGGCGTCCTCTGCTCCGAGCGGCCGCTCAAGTCGGTCATCGGTCATTTTCAGTTTACCACTGACCATATAATTATATAATGCCAGTCCAATGTCGTTTCCATATTCACGATTAAACCCTTTGGGTATCGGTAGCGAGTTGCGGGTAGGGGAGATTCCTGCAGGAATCACCTCGACCAACGCTGCCGACACCCCGGTAAGCCCTTGTGCATGCAGAGCACCGGTACTTTTTACACGTACCACTGTAACAGGTGTTAACCCCTTCCCTGCCACTGTACGTACATCAGCCACTGTACATACACTATTTTTGTTTCTCAAATCACTTGGTTCATTCACAACGGCCAAAAAGCCAACACCGTCCAAGCCGGAAACATGCATGGCGGCACAACTTCGCCAAGAGACATAGATCCTCATGAGCCCCCGCAGTCGCGGGGGCTCATGAGGATCTATGTCTCTTGCAGTTGGATCGTGTTCACTTCTTTTTTCCCGGCAGTGAAGGGGGTTAACATGCCATGGTTAACTCATTCAGCCCGACGGCCGTATTTCCCAAATTTTGGAGGCGTCATCTAATGACTATGCACCAGTTGTAGGAGATGGATCGACCATGATATTTCAAGGGCAGTGCCAGATTAGCTTGGCGCCGACAGGCGCCAAGCTAATCTGGCACTACCCTTGAATTATCATGGTCGACCCATCTTCTGCAGCAGAGTGTCAGGGCTGAATGGGTTAACAAGTCATAGTTTTCAAAAGCTCAGATCCTCATAAAATAACCAAAAGTGAGGAGAACACCGTCGGTGACAACCGAAAAACTGAAAAACCGGCCTCTGAAAAACAAGGCCTAAGGAGAAAAAGGGAAGAGGGTATGTGGGTGTCAACAGCGGGTTGTTAACCCTTTGCGTGTCGGTAGCGGATTTCGTCCAAGCTACTGCTACCGACACGCAAATGGTTAATCGATGATTATTTATGACGTGGTCGGGTTACTTCGATGCAATAATAAGTTGACGACCGGTTTTCCCAGAATCCTGCAAATCAAAAGTAGAGTTCTCCTCAGTGGACGCCAAATATGGAAAAGCTCGGAAGACGGCTACAATGTGGGTAGCGGTTTTGGTCGCGATGATTCCTTTAGAAATCATCGCGACTAAAACCGCTACCGGCACGCAAAGGGTTAATGGATGATATTTAACTCATTCAGCCCGACGCACGTCAGCATTTCCCAACTTTTGGAGGCGTCATCTAACGACTATGCACCAGTTGCAGGAGATGGATCGACCATGATAATTCAAGGGTAGTGCCAGATTAGCTTGGCGCCGACAGGCGCCAAGCTAATCTGGCACTACACTTGAATTATCATGGTCGACCCATCTCCTACTGTAGTGCGTCGGGACTGAATGGGTTAAGACGTGGTCGTGTAGCCGCTTCAGTCGAGGCAACTAATAAAAACGACCGATTTTCCCTGAACCGTGCAAATCGAAAGTAGAGTTCTCGTCAGTGCACACCAAATATGACAAAACTGGGCAAACGGCTTCTAATTCTCTCTCTTTTTTTTTTTTTTTTTTTTTTTGCGCTGAAAAGTGTCCTTATTACAAACATCCAAATATTTTGGGTATTACACATGGGAAGGAAATGATCATAATATAATTCAAACTCAGTTCGCCAAAGATGCAAAAACTCTGAGTGAAAAAATGCAAGAGTGCTCGAAAATATTTGCATGAAATTAAATTCACGATGCTCATTATTCAAAGAGTCTGCACCAGTCAGGTAATGACAACCATACTACAGGGTTTATAAAGAATATTGTTGGAAAGTAGAATTGGAGACGGCTAGTTCGGGTCGGCGGCGGCCGGGGATTGACACCAACAAAAACCCGAAAAGAAAAAAAAAATCAACAAAAACTACAACAAAAACTATCGCCCCATTCCCACGTTAGTGTCAGCCGGATTTCCTAGCGGAGCTGCAGACTACCACAAGTCTTGTCAGTTTCCAAGCAGGATTCCGGTGTCCCCGGCCACTGTCCGCTCTGGACTGTCATCTCCTTTTGTTTCTTTTTAAACTTACACGCTTTATATATTGAGGAGCATAAGGAATGCGACACTTTTGGAATTTCAAAGCTGTCGCATTTCTTTTGCTCTTCGGTATAATAGAAACTGTGCGGAAATGAAGTTAGCTTTCCAGACACCGCTCTGGACTGACATCTCCTTTTTTAACATTTATTTTTAACACACACGCTGTATATACTGACGAGCAAAAGAAATACGACATTTTTGGAATCATCGGAAACACTTGAGTCCAAAATTGTCGCATTTCTTTTGGTCTTCAGCATAGAATTTGTTCCGAAATGAAGCTCAGGGCTTTCCAAAGGCACCTCGCATGTTTATGCTATATACTGACGAGCATAGAATTTGTTCCGAAATGAAGCTCAGCTTCCCAAAGGCACCTCGCATGTTTATGCTATATTATACTGACGAGCATAGAATTTGTTCCGAAATGAAGCTCAGCTTCCCAAAGGCACTTCTCATGTTTATGCTATATACTGACGAGCAAAAGAAATGCCGCGTCGTCATTCGAGTTATCGGAAACGACACTTCAGTGAAACTTCAGGCCGAAACACATCGAATGGTGTCGCATTTCTTTTTGCGCATCAGTATTAAATTAAACGAGCAATGAATGAAGATAGAGTGCCAGACATGAAGCATATTCATGTTGGCGTGTGGGTTGGAGCCGGCGGGTCACAGTATGGGCGTTCCCAAGCAAAGACACTCGGTACCCCATCATTCTTGATAGAAATGAACTGAACTCAGCTATGACAAGAAAACACCTGCTGTGGGCCTTGCCCTGCCCGTATTTGTATAACCCATCTATCACTGAACAGACGGAATGACCAGAAAGGAGAGTTCCAAGCGTGCAACTATGATATGCGAATATGCGAAGATAATGCGTTGAACCACTTATCTTTTCTAAGCGCGTTTCTTTTTAGTTGGGAGTTTTTGTTATCTCTAACTCATTCTACCCCAGACACACCACAGCAAGATATGGATCGACCATGATAGTTCAAGGATGATGCCAGAATAGCTTGGCGCCTATGGGCGCCAAGCGAGGCTATTCTGGCATCACCCTTGAACTATCATGGTCGATTATTGTCCTGCACTGCAATACAGTCTTCAGAGGACAACGGCACAATTTGGGGATTTCGGTCTTGGGGTACAATGAGATAAATAATTCTGATTCTGGTACGCAGTACATGCCTGCATCCAGCTTCTAACTCCAAAATTTAATGCACATTATTCGTGTGTTTCTGTTAACGTATGACTAGCTTCTATTAAAGTACCATTAAACATAAATCTGAAGACACATTTCAGCACCATTTGGCATTATGCCTTGTCGACACACGTAATGAACTTTAACAGCAGTTTGGACAGGCAGCAAAGTACACGCATAATCGCACTTATTTATTCTGCGCAGCCGTTAGCGTATCAATCTATTTTTTGCTGCTTCTTGCCGTACTGAAAGCGTTGACAGAATTTCCAGAACGGAGTGGCGTCGTTGTCAGGTTACTTGACATACAGACGACGTGTGCTGAACTGGATTGTCCTGTGTCTAAATGAACCATAAGTAGACCTCTGTGTAGCGTTTAGTCGTAAGAAGTGTATCACAGTTTGAACAGCTACTGCGGCGGTAGTGGGCCTTTAATTATCATTTTAAAGCAGACTCGGGCCAAAAACCACAATCCTCCACTCAACAAGGAACGTGGATACAAATTGGTCTCAGCAAGAGACTTAGATCCTCATGAGGCGACGCGACTGGTAAACAAAACATACAACACTGATAGCAGCATAAAGAAATCCATCAAATCCTGAGGCAAACCGGCAAAGGACTTAAAAATAAGAGTTAACTAATAATTAAACAAACAAAATTAACTCATTCAGCACCGACACACCACAGCAAGACTGACATGGATCAAGCATGATAGCCCGTGAGTTGAAGGGTGTTGCGTGGTAATCGTAGTCGTAGTATGATACAATCACACCAGACGCACGCACGTAGGGTTCTTGTGAAGAAACTTCACTCCGGCTCAGTGCAACTCGTCACACGAGGCGCAAGGTTGTAGACCACACCGGCTGGAGTAACAGTTCCAACTGAATATTTTTTATTGCAGCGATGCAATCCGAATCAGCACAATACATCCACAAATGCATCCACTCACTGATACACGGCTTTCTCCTCTACAATGCATCAACGCTTTTGACACACTGCATCTCTCATACAATCTACACACATATTTCCTAACACCGTCTTTTATAGGGATTTCCAGAACAATCCAGAAAATTTGTACAGCTCAACCAATCAGAAAAGAAAACGTAACCAAAAACTTATTAATATTCATTAAAAAGAACACTCCAGATTAATCCACAAGTTTCTGCTAACGTCTAGCCGCATTCGATAAAACGTTGCAAAATAATATAACCAACAACTTTGACGTCATATTTGAGGTCAATAGAATAATCACGCTGCTTTTAGAACCTTCCAGTTTAATGTAGGTCGGACCCTAGCAACAATGTAACGAAAAAACGCGCCATTTTAGTTACATAACACTGAGAAATCGATGCAATTCTCCGTGCGTGCAAAAGAAAATGAATCATACTAATAAGGTACGCAATTCAGGCATATCTAAAATAACTCAAATGAATATCAGTCGGATCTTTCCTATGATCAACACAGGCACACGCTCTTAAAAGATGACACATGAACCACAAACTAACGTAACAAACTTGAAAGGGTGGTGCCAGAATCGATTGGCGACCACTATTAGCGCCAAGCTATTCTGACACCACCCTTGTCTGAACTATCCGGCATGCTCGATCTGTCTAGAATTGTAATACAGTCCTTCAGAGGGCAACTTCAAAATTTGGGGATTCCGGCCCTGGGGTAGAATGTGTTAAGGAAATTTCCTGACAGTGCGAGAGCGTGCAATTTTCATTCCGCTTGATTACGTATTTAATATGCGTCGAGTCAGTGCACGCAATCCGTTTCAGTGTCAACTCTGCGCTCATTCGGACCGTCCCTTATGAAGTAGCACCTCACATTCTCGTCCTGCCGCTATAGTGATTCAACCCAGCGTGGCAACCTGCTAGCTTACATCTGCGGCAGAGAAGGGAGTATTTCTAAACAATCAGCTGTCCCCATTTCAAGCGGCATAGATTTCTCATAGGCCCCTGCATCTGCACGGACTCATTATGGCTCATGCTTCAGCGCACTAGGAGAATAAATTATTCTAAACAGTGTGCCCACCACTCAGCTATCCCCATCTCAAGAGGCACAGAATCTCATGAGCCCCTGCAGTTGCAGGGGCTCATGGGAATCTATGCCTTTTGATTTTCTTAACTCATTCGAGACATCGGTTTCACTAATACCAATTAATTAGAACGAGGATCCAACTGATCTATATGAAGCACAGACTGACACATGGCCGTCAGTGCTGTTCCCAGGCTCACACGATTTTGTGGCCGTCAAAGCTGTTCGTTATCGGTTTCTCTAATGAAATCACAGAAAGAACAAGGAAATCCTCTCATGGTGTGAAAAAGGCATTATTAGTCCTCATTAGCGCTTGCAACAGTATAGGGGCTCATTCGAACATATGCCATCACGTTTTTTGCTGTTCAAGTCTTTTTCGATTTCAACAATTTCTCAGAACGAGGGTGTCATCTGGGTTTAAGCATAGAACTACGCAGCGTGGGACAAACACTGCGCGCGCACCTCGGCAACGATCTTCCAGGAAGCTCGGCGGGGCTTCGGTGAAATAACGGCGTTTTTCGAGCAGACGATTGTGTGGCTTGCGTGTGTGTTTTCATCAACAGACATCTTTCTCATCTTTGATCCGTAAGTACTTATCCCTCTGTTTGAAGAGAATACATATACTGGAAACGTGTCTCATTTCACTAGTGTGCCAATAACTGAAAAGAACTGTGTTTTTCACCTTTCAACTGCTTTGTCTGTTTTGGGGCAGCTTGACCCGAAAAGAAAGTAGCGTGTGCAAACTTTCAATCTTCAGTAAAGACCAGTAAATGCCTCCCATATGCAAGAAATTTGGATTTTCATGTGACCCAACAGGTTGCAAATGATTATGAAAATCTGTGCTAGTTCATGAAATCATGTATATCTTTGTTCCGTGGTGGAGCATAGGACGCTTTTGTCCATCTGCCTCGCTCCATCGAGAAATGAACCTCACGCGTGAAGAATGGGAAAGGGTGGGTGGGGGTGCCTTGGTTCTTTAAATAATAGATTCCCTACCTAGTGCGCAAAGGCCATCGGGCCGATGTTGGCAGTCCCGTTGGCCGGCGCGCGCCAACGGCGTCCAACATCGGCCTGATGGCCTTTTGCGCATTTGCCGGTAGTTTATACGTACAGTGATTGCCACTGAAATTGGGCGAACATTGACCGACTTCGTGTTGATTAGAGCTGATCGGTATAAACTAAAAACATTAATTTCTGTTATGAAAATCTCAATGCGGCCTCGTATCAAAGTCGGATTTTGTCACAAATGGCTATTGACAAAGTAAAGAGGGTCACCTTGTGAAGCCGTGACCGACGGTGGCACCCCACACACTAACAGATTATGGTTCACCGAACTTATCCCCAGATTTTGAAGTTGCCCTCTGAACTGAGACTGTATTACACTTGCTCCGGAGACAGAGCGAGCGTAACGATAGTTGAAGTCAAGGGTGGTCAGTGCTAGAATAGCTTGGCGCCTGTGGGCCGGGCGCCAAGCTATTCTGGCACCACCCTTGAACTGTCACATTCAATACATGTATTGCTGTGTTGTGTCGGGGCCGAATGAGTTAACATTTCACTGAGTTTAAAAGTCAAGAGGACCGTGAGATAGCATTCGCGCAAACACACGTTTTAACCAGATCAGGGACAATTGACACAGACTGGCTGGCTGTAATCTTCGTTTAATTCAACACCAAATGCCCCTACCTGTCCCAGGAAAATGGATTCAAATTGCTGTCAGCAAGAGGCATAGATCCTCATGAGCCCCCGCAGTTGCGCAGGGGAGGGGGGGGGGCTCATGAAGATCTATACCTCTTGCAGTTGGGCGGTGTTTAAAATTGCTAGTCACGTAACGAAATAAACACCTGCCTGTTTTCTTCACCGCGGCTCAGGGTTACCGGTAGTCATTGTGTAGTGGTCTGAGTTGATGTGCAAAGAGCCGTCAAATAATATCTCATACTATCGGCTCTGGCAGTTACTGGATGGATTTGGAGAATGCTTGTGTCATTGCATTGATCGCGTAACAGCCTTGAGTGCACTGGCCAAGTCATTGTGGTGAAAATTGAGTGACGCCGGCTGCAGTTTCATTATTTAACTCATTCTACCCTATCACCGAAATCTTTAAATTTTGCCGTTGTCCTCTGAAGACTGCTTTGCAGTGCAGGACACAGGTCGACCATGATAGTTCAAGGGCATCACCCTTGAACTATCATGGTCGATCCTTATCTTCCTGTGGTGTGTCTGGGGTAGAATGAGTTAAATAAATTGTGCTATGCGTGCTGGTCTGAAGTTTTGGACTTTGCGACGTGAAGTTGAAAGGTCCCAAAATCACAAATTGGCACACAGTCAGTTGTCGTCGAACAGCGTTCAGCCTGCACGCGGGGGCTCATGAGGATGTATGCCTCGCGCAGTTAGATCGCGTTGACCTTATCTATGCAGTGACTGAAACGGTTAAACGTTATTAGGTGTGGCACGTTCAGTGCTAATCGGGCTGTCGGTAACGTTTGTGTCAAAACCGCTCCCGACAGAAAGGCCGGAAAATGAAAAAAACACTTGAAGAACAACTGAAAACCTAAATGGCAGATTGACTCATCGACCCGGATGTAAAAAGTTTCAGTAAAATTAACGGGGCAGGCTATGCACCTTACCAGCAAGAGGCAGATTGTCGGCGGTCTTGATTCTTTGTGCATGTCAGTAGAGTTGTACATGACACTGTGTCTATGCATGCCTCATGTGAACCCAATACAATATTGACACACTGATTGTTCTCGGCGGGCGACCCAGCAAGCAAAAGCCCTCTGGCCGACGTCGGCCGCAGTTGGCCGTGCGCGGGCTAACTGCGCCCGACGGCGGCCCTATGACCTTTTGCGAACTGGGAAGATCTGGTTGAAGAACTTTCTACGTCGTACTGCTGAATATTAGTTACCGCCGCTGGTCTCTTCAAACAGTACACCGGTTATTTTTATAAGCTTCAGTTGACATTCGGTTTATAACATGGCAGTCGTGATGTCCACGAGATGAGCTTTGAAGCCGGAACCGCGGATGTTTGTGTGTTGTGTGTGTGTGTGTGTGTGTGTGTGTGTGTGTGTGTGTGTGTGTGTGTGTGTGTGTGTGTGTACTAGCTAAAATCATGATGGCGTTTTGACGATTCTCGTGATTTCAATTTTTTTTTCATCCCCGTGATTTGTGTAAGATGGGGTCGTCGTCACAGTGAACCATGAACACCATAACAATGATACTTTCGTGATCCGTGAAAACGCCTTGGTTATTTCGTGAAAGTCTGCTGTCAGACTGTAAATTTTAGAGAAGAACCTAACGGAGTGGCCACATTCCTTTTGCGAAAACGAAGATAAGTAGCGACTGACCTCTATATTTGTTTGTTTGTCTATTTTGAAAAAAGCGTAAATATTAATAAATTGTGTTGTAACTTTTTTTCTAAGCGTGTTTCTTTCTCCGTTAGGTCCTTCTCTGCATTTTACACGCTTTGCAGTCACCTTTTTGGTCTGGATTGTAAATTTTAGTCATAAATCTCTCCCCCCCCCCCCCACACACACACCGCCCCCCCCCCCCCCCTCCTCCCCGTCTTTTCAATTTCCGGCCATTACCTGTCTGATAAAGCCATACACGATACTGCCTGTTTTTGAAATTTGAGCGGCTATGAAGAGTAACTTCAGACCAGCTATTACTGACAAAACTACACTCACATCAGACGGTATCGCGCCGTAATCTCTTTCCACATAAACCTACAAAGACGACGCGGTTATGTAGTAATTATGTGGTATCGTGGTCAGTGACGGCAGGATGATGATGATAAAACGAGAAGTTGTAACAAGAACGTTATACAGGAACTATTATTTCGCCTATTAAAAATCCCGTCTCTATAAAGGATTGATCATGATCGCAGGTTGTGCTTCTGAATTCTTTATTAACCCTTTTCGCCCCAAGGTCCCATTTCTCAAATTTTGGAGGCGTTGCCTAACAACTATGTACCAGTTGTAGGAGATGGATTGATCATGACTGAACTGATTCAAGGGTATTGCCAGATGAGCTTGGCGCCTTCAGGCGCCAAGCTCATCTGGCACTACCCTTGAATTATCATGATCAGTCCATCTCCTGCTGCAGGGTCCCGGGGCTAAAAGGGTTAACTCCAGCAGGTAACTTTTGTTTCATTTGAGGATGATTTGTCACCAAGAGGCATAGATTATTATGCCCCCCCCCCCCCCCCCTGCTTTAGTGTGTTCTGTCCCCTTAAAAATTTTCCGCCAATTGTGATAAGGTCCTCTTCCCCCCCCCCCTCCCCCCCTCTTCCCCCCTTCCACCCCTTCTTTTTTCCCCCTCTTAATTCTTCGGCCAGTGGAAAGCAAGGTCCGGCCTTTGGGTGATTCCTGTCTCAGGTTTAATGTCCAAGACAAACAGGACCCGCCCCCCCCCCCCCCACCCCCTTCCGGGAGGTAAATGTTCGTCCCTGCATAGGTATAGATTTTCTCTGTTTGCAGTCGTTGTGAGAATCAGTGTTTTTAGATAGCTGATCTACATCAGCTTTTTGAGTCAATCTAGGTGGTTTGATGCCCAGTATCAACTTCATAGATTTTAGTTAATTAACCCGTTCAGGGCCAGCTGATGCAGACTGTGTCTCTGCAGTCTTCGTTAACTTCAGCACCAAAAACATCCTCTCTGTCCCAGGAACATGGATTCAAAGTGGTGTCAGCAAGAGGTATTGATCTTCATGAGCCCACACAACTGCGGGGGCTCATGAGGATCTATGCCTCCTGCATTTGGGTGCTACTAAGATTTTCTCGGCAATGAATGGGTTAAACCAACACGACGGCTGATGGCATGGCTCTAATTTTTCGTTACGCGGTCATGGTGCCCCTATTCAGCCAGCCCCATCTATCATCAGCGAGAAAGATGTTCGCACGAGCCTCTGCTGTCACAGGAGACGACTAAGAACGTGTCATGCGTAGATGAGCAGGCCGGGCTGAGTTCTTTAGTATACATGACTGTACAGACCACTGAGACACGGGGTGTGGGGTAGAGCGTGAGGGGTTGAGTAAATAGAGGGGGGGGGGGGGCAAGCTCTTTTCAGCTTTAACCCATTCAGTCGCGATACACCAACAAGATTAGTATAGGCTACGCTAAGCATAGCCTCTGTACTCTTTGAATACACTACAGCAGGAAATGGATCAATGACTTGATAATTCAAGAGTAGCGCCAGATTAGCTTGGCGCCTGATGGCGCCAAGCTAATCTGGCAATGCCTTTGATAATTATCATGGTTGAACCACACCTCACTTTTTAGAAATGGTGCATAGTTGTGAAGTGACAGTTCTAAAATTTGGGACTATGTGGCCTTGGGGTTTGTTAACCAGTTCAGTGCCGAGAAAATCTAAACACCACCCCACTGCAAGAGGTATAGATCCTCATGAGCCCCCGCAGTTGCGGGGGCTCATGAGGATCTATGCCTCTTGCTGACCCCACTTTGAATTTAGTCAAATTCCTGGGAAAATTACAGCAACACAGTTTGCGTCAGCTGACACTGAACGTGTTAAAGGAGTGACGGAAATCAGTGGAAACGGAATTCCTCATTAAGCTGGGATGGGCTCAGCCCGCAAAACTGACATCCACAGGCCGTCGTCGGCCGCGCTAGTTGGCCCGCACGCGGCTGTGCCGTCCAGCTATATGCCTAGAAGTAGAACAGGGGAATAAAACGTGTATATAGATGCCCGCGAGGGGCATTGTTTTCATGAGTCCCCCGCATGACTCCCAAGGGATCTCATGTCCGGTGCAGAATTTAGCGCTGGGGGTTACCGGAAGATGGAGTGCAGCCTCTTCCACGGCACTCAGCAGAGATGTAAGCCTTGATCTATTGTGGAAGTAAGTAAAACGATATTAATAAATACCGCAGAGAAACGCGGTGGTGGCTGTGAAAGAAAAAAAAAAAAAAAAAAAAAAAAGGGGGGGGGGGGGGGGGGGGGACTGGGCGATGCGAGAAGGGAGCGTACTGTATGATCCTTGTTCTCAAGAAATCAAGTGCGTGATAATCACTGAGTTTCACGAAACCGGAGTACGCTCTGAACTTTTTTTTAGGAAACGACGGTCCGATTTTGCTGGCCTCTGCGTCATCTCAGTTTACTTGTGTACTGTTCAGGTCGCTTTTCATATCTTAGCGTCCACAGTCTACACTTTGGCGGAAGTTGTACACTTGCTTTTTTTTTTCCATCAGCTTAAGTTCACTGGTATGTCAGTCGTTGCTGTTTTCCTCAACTGTTTAACTCTTTGCTTGTCGGTAGCGGTTTTTGTCGCGATGATTTCTGAAAATCGCGACAAAAACCGCTGCCGACAGGCTAAGAATAGGGCTGATTAGTTTACCCTTTAGTCATGTACGTGTGGTTACGAAAGTCACATTTTTGTCATTTCCCACAGCTTTGCTGAAGTAGTTCATTGTGTGCTTTATCGTGCACTTTTTAAGTCCCTTCATGATTTATAGGAGGGTCTTTTTAGGACGGGTCGCGGTGGGGCGAATTTAATAGCATGTCCATGATGTCAAAGGCGGTCAGGCTAAACCACTAACACTTGAAGTAACAAGATAAAATTTACGTCATGTCTAATTACGCTAAACTCGCTGCTGAACGTACACTGTTTTGGCGCGAAGCGCCGTATGTGCGTATGTATGTGTGTGCATATGCCGTATGTAAACAAGAGAATCTCCGATATTTCTGTACACACAAGCTTGAAACTTGGCGAAATACTTAAGTTAAGTGGGTGGCTAAGAGAGCCTCCGAGCATATTGTAATTGCATGTCTCATTGAAAACATAAACAACCGTTTGTAGAAAGTCGGTTGACCCAGATTAGAGTCCGTAATTCAGTTTTGTCAGTACTTGAACATGTGCATATAGCTAGTTTGGTGAAAGACATTGGATGAGTTCGTTAGCCAGCTTTGTATCCTTTCAACTTCTTTAGTAAAAAATAATTCTTTTCAGAAAAGAATTAAAACACTAAAAATCATTTACTTCAACAAAAAGTCAGACATTGGCACTGACATAATAATTATAATACTCTACAAATATACGTCATTCTCTCTGGCGCGCGCGGCTCTCTCTCTCTCTCTCTCTCTCTCTCTCTCTCTCTCTCACTCACACACACACACACACACACACACACACACACACACACACACACACACACACACACACACACACACACACACACACACACACACACACAAGCGCGCATCTCCAGGAGGAATAGAGCCTCATGTGCCTGGAGATCGATGCCTCTTGGAGATGTTTGGAGCGCGCACGCACTAACACGCACACACACATCGACGCGCTTTCAGAAGAGCGTGCAGGTGACCCGTGTACTTGGTATATCATGTAGCTAGGTAAAGTCAACCTGCTTTCACACAAATTATACCAAGACTGAAATTGTACCGTGAAGTTCTAGTTTTGTCGCCATTTTCACAAAGCCATGAAGCGAAAGTGAAACTCATATCAAGTAAAATATAAAATTACGTAAAAACTAAAACTTACTTCATGACAAATGACGTTTGACAAATCAATGACGCGTATGTCCTGTGCCCCTAATAGAACTCCGGCACTGACGCATTGGCAGATCTGCGAGACTTTTTCAATTGGAGATAATTCAACATCAGAATCATGTCAAAGACAAAAGGTAGAGACCATTGACAGCGAGGACAGCTCTCATATAGAAGAGACTTTGTGGGTTATGGTTCATCCCATCTTGTTTTTAGTTCAAATACGAATGCTTGCATCCCACTGGTTACCTCCCTCGATCTACTACATGGTAGGTAACCAGTGTGACGAATGACTGTCGAGACTGGTCTATGAAGTTGCAACTTAGAGGGAGTGTTTGAAGTTCTGTTTGAACAACTCCCTACTTGCACCAAGGCACCGTGTTTATTCGGCCACGCTTGCATGTTTCGTTTTATTTGGATTTAGTTGGATAAGTCTGGTTCAAGTCGCAGTCGGCTGTGTTCAACGGATTTTTTAGGTGTACGTTACCTTCCCACAATAACATTGAACTGTGGCCGGCTTTGAGACATGATCTTTAACTCATTCAGCCCCGACACACCACAGGAAGACGTGGATCAAGCATGATAGCTCAAGGGTGGTTGCCAGAATAGCTTGGCGCCCATAGTTGCCAAGATTTTCTGGCACCGCCCTTGAATTATCATGCTCGATCTGTCTCTAGAATTGAAATACAGTCTTTCAGAAGGCAACTTCAAAACTTTGCGATTTCGGTCCTGAGGTAGAAAGTGTTTATGAAACACTTTTCGGATAAATGACCTGCCTAGATCGGCAAAGTTTAAACCACAGTACAACGCATATATCGTATTTTTTATGAACACTTTAGAAACTGTGTTTCCCCCTTTAATCTTTCCCCCTATGTTACATCTCCTTGTTCCACGACCATGCTTACGTTCTGGGCTTTTGAGTCCATGCGGCCCCCCCATGTGAGTGTAGGTTCCATTGAAAATGTTGGTGAAAGTGGGAAAATACACATCACTGAGCATTTAATCATTAGGGTCAGCAAGACGACGGTTTCCTTCACTTCCATGGCCATTCCACTTGATTGTAGATTACAAGCTTTACAGTCTTCGATTTCATGGACAACTATGCATGCACGCTGCTACCGGGGTATATGCCACTTTGTATCATTAAATACATAAATTAATACACATTAGACCCAAAAGACGCAATACATGGGGACGTAGCTTAGTGGATAAGACACTGCGCTGGAAGTCGTAAGATCCCGGGTTCGAATTCCCTGGTGGGCAGGAATGGGATGTGGAATTCTCTTCATTCCCATCGAGTCAAATTTACGTACAGACTTGGTTTACCGTGCCTGTCTCGCCTTCATAACCATCAAGTGTGCACGTTAAAAATCCCAATTACCTCTATTCGAAATGAGGAGAAGGCCCGTTGGGGCCGGTGGAATGGAAACAGAAGGATATCGCATGCACCGAAGTTAATTGCAGGGTGGAGGTTTGCACATAGAGTAGCGCGTGGTAGCAGCAGATTTTCAAAGCTCCAGCTTTATCCCTGCGGCGCTTTAAGCATCTTGAAAGATAGATATGTGCGCCTCGGAGCTACCATACCATACCATACCATACAACCTTTGAATAGATTAGCATCTCAGGGATGACCCATAATCACCAACATTTTGGGTGGTGTATAATTTTCCGACTTTTACTAACATTTTTAACTCATTCAGCCCCGATACACCACAGCAAGACATGGATCGAGCATGATAGTTCAAGGGTGGTGCGAGAATGGCTTGGCGCCCATGGGCGCCAAGCTATTCTGGCACCATACTTGAACTGTCATGCTCGATCTGTCCATAGAATTGTAATACAGTCCTTCAGAGGGCAACTTCAAAATTAATTAATTTGGGGATTTCAGTTCTGGGGCAGAATGTGTTAATGGAGCCATGCACTCGGACCGGGACCACATTGGACGCAAACTTCAGAACCGCACAGTAATGTACCTCGACGATAACAAAGTGTTGACGTCATAGCCGCGAAGTACTTTTAGGAGGCCCTTTCAAGGTTAATATCAGAACAAGATTTTTTCCTAAAGTCGACCGTATTGATTGGGGCTCACATGCGTTTTTCTTTTAGGAACAATCAGAGTTGTTTATATTTTTAAGCTTATCCGTCTGATCCATTTCCCTCCTCTCTAAAGGCCCCGCCACACGGGCCGGTTGTGCCCCGATTTTGAAGCCGATTCCCATCCGATTGCGATCGGATGACGTCAATTATCCGATCCGGTCCCAATCGGCTGGGAATCGGGTGTCTAGAACCTGCTCTATTTTCCCGATCCGAATCGGTCCCGATCGTAAGCTTCAACCAATCAGAGCGCGTCTCGCAAAGCATGTCGTTTCAGCACGGTTTGCAAATGGCCGAACACGCCTGTTGTGATCAGTACCACCGCCGTTGCCGCTGATGTTTCGCACGCCTCTTCCCGAATATGATGCAAAACTGCTGATAATGCAAGCACATCATCATCACTGTCAAAACTAGCAGTCATTTTGCAGAACAGGTACGACTTTGATCTTCGGTTCAAACCGGTCAGCTAAACAAGTCGGGAAATGTCAGTGTGGCAGTGCACACGTTTTTTAGTCCGGTCCGATCACCTACCGATTCGAAAACTGATCGGGAATCGGCCTCAAAACCGGGCTCGTGTAGCGGGGCCTTAAACCAATCTCTGATCATCGCACATGCCGGCGCACACAAATATCGAATTTTTTTTTTTCAGTCTGCGGTGAATTTTTTTTTCTTTTTTTACACTTAAAAACATTGAATAGATACAAAGCTGGTTAAAGAACTCTTCCAAGATCTTTCTCGAAGCTAGCAGTATTCACAATTTCATATAACACAAATTACGGACTCAAATGCGGGTCAACCGACTTTGTATAAACGGCAGTTTTTCTTTTTAATGAGTAATCCGATCTAATAAGGCTGAAAAGCGCTCCGAGATATACCTTGAAGCCGGGAAGCATTTCCTAAATTTTTCGACCTGTACGTACACAGACACAGGAGAAACTCGTGTCTACACACACACACACACACACACACACACACACACACACACACACACACACACACACACACACACATACATACATACACACACACACACGGCGTTTCCCGCCAAATGTACGTTCAACAGCGCGGTTCAGCGTAGCTAGGCATGACGTAATTTTTATCGTTTTACTTCACTGTCAGAGTCTGATGTATGCCCGCCTATGTTCGTCATTTGCATGCTACGGAACATGCTCCGACCAGCGCCATCTCAAAGTCTACGGTATTTTCAATACGCTAGACAAAAATCGAAAGCAGGCGAAAGGCTTGTGAACGCTATTACCGAGTCAACCAAACCGTCATCCTGGCATGACACGAAACATGGCTCATACAACAGTGGGAGAAGCACGTTAACTCATTCAGCCCCGACACACCACAGCAAGACATGGATCGAGCATAATAGTTTAAGGGTGGTGCCAGATTAGCTTGGATACCTTAGGCGCCAAGCTATTCTGGCACCACCCTTGAACTATCGTGCTCGATCTGTCTCTAGAATTGCAATACAATCCTTCAAAGGGCAACTTCAAAATCTGGGGAGTTCGGTCCTGAGGTGGAATGTGTTAACCGCTTCCTTGTCGAACCCCCCGCCCCCCCCCCCCCCCCTCAAAAAAAAAAAAAAAAAAAAAAAAACCCCCAAAAAAAAAACACACAAAAAAAACACGTGAACACAATCTGACATCAAGAGACATAGATCCTCATGAGCCCCCGCAGGTGCGCAGGCTCATGAGGCTCTATGCCTCTTGCTGACACCACTTTGTATCCATGTTCCTTGGACGACCGGAGGTCTTTGGCGCTTCAATTAACCAAAGATTTCAGAAACATGATGTGCGCCCACTGCAGTGACGGGCTTAACCCATTCAGCCCTGAGGCACTACAGCAGGAGATGGGTCGACCGTGATAGTTCAAGGGTAGTGCCAGATTAGCTTGGCGCCGATACAGCCCTGACGCACTACAGCAGGAGATGGGTCGACCATGATAATTCAAGGTTAGTGCCAGATTAGCTTGGCGCCTATCGGCGCCAAGCTAATCTGGCACTACCCTTGAATTATCATGGTCGATCCATCTCCTACAACAGGTGCATAGTCGTTAGATGACGCCTCCAAAATTAACACATTCAGCCCGACGCACGTATTTCCAAAATTATGCATAATTTTGGAAATACGTGCGTCAGGCTGAATGTGTTAAAGCCATGGCTGGTGATTGATGTACGAGCTTCGACTTGCTTTTGACACTCGATCACTTCAGGCTCGTTGTGTGCAGTGCAAGTCTTGGCTCGTAACGTAGGCTGCTGTCGCCTGCATTAGGTTCGGCAGGGTATAAAACTTCACCGGCCCACTTTTTTACCTGTCAGCTTCGGTCCTTTCAGTGTTAGTGTCATGTTTACACCTGAACCTTGGGAATGAACGTGTATCGTCGGTTTGCACGAACAGGCGTAGTGTTGTTTAACCCCTTCACTGCCAGTGGACGCAGATTGTGTTTTTGACAGTGATGTAAATTCAGCGCCAAAGATCCCCAGCCGTCAAAGGAACGTGGATACACAGTGGTGTCAGCAAGAGACGTAGCTCCTCATGAGCCCCCGTAACTGCGGGGGCTCATGAAGATTTATGATGAGCCCCCGTAACTGCGGGGGCTCATGAAGATTTATGTCTCTTGCAATTATTTTTTCTTGGCAGTGAAGGGGGTAAGCAGTGGGTGGCGGTTTGATAGCAGGGGCTCTTGAGAATATTTTCCTGTGTCTTTGCTGTCCGCTAATCAAGATCGGCCGCACACGTCTGCCGCTGTTGGGTGATGTAGAGAATGCCTCTCCCCCACCCTCGCTCCACCCCCACCCACCAAAAAAAAAAACCCACCCCGCTCTTTCCGTAATAACATCATCATCAACTTGAACCACCACTCAACCACGCACGCACACTTGTTGTGTCCCTCCATGTACATCAATTCAGTTCAGCAATCGAGGAAGACAGTACGTGTGACACACTGCAGCCGTCCCAAATGCTGCACAGTACACTGCTACAGTTGTTACGCGAGCTGGAGAATGGATCCCCCCTACACACACACACACACACACACACACACACACACACACACACACACACACACACACACACACACACACACGCACGCATGCGCGTACGCAAGCACACGCACGCACGCACACACATACTCATCCCCCTAACACACGCACGCGCGCAAACACATACTCAACCCCCTAAAACTACTGACGAGCTTGACATTTGTAAATGGCACGAGTGTGTGCGCATACAGTTGCGTCATAAAGAGACCCAGACCCAGCGAATAAAGGATCCTCAGGCTGACATCGGCCACGGTGAACTCTACTGCGACTGAATTCGGCCCGACGACCTTTTGCATGTGGAGGACATTTCTTGCGCCCTAAAAAAACACCTTGTCATTTCGTTTTTTGTGGGAGTGTTGGTGAAGTCATGGGAATGGCGTTGTTTTGACAGTGCAACATATAATTCTGAAGCGGGTGGTCAGAAACCTAGACTGATTTTTGTGATTACCGGACATCAGTTCAACCCTGAATTGGCAAATGGCAGTATTTTCATTTTTGTGAAAAGCGAGACTTTCTATGCATTACGTTGACAATCTCATTTTTCACGAAGTGGACATCAGGGAAGATTCTTGACACCGTGATCTGATGTGTAATTGAAAAAGACGTTACGTGGTTGCATTGTCGACCGTCATTATGCATTTGAGCTTGAAGTCCTTAATAGCTTGACGTCTAATGGGCTTCAGGCACTACCCTTAACCCATTCAATGTTGAGAACAAGTGTACAAAATCCAACTGCAAGAGACATATATCTTCATGAGCCCCCGCAGTTTGCGGGGGCTTATGAGGATCTTTCCCTCTTGCGGAAACCACTTTGTATCCAAGTTCTTTTGACGGCTGGGAACCCTTTCAGTGTCGAGTTGTCAGATGTTTCAAAGACAAAACCTGCGTCAACTGACACTCAAGGTGGTCACGTTCAGGGGTTCAGCTACATATTACGGTAGAGCAATGTTTGTTTTGTTTTGTTTCGGAGCCATCACTGAAAATAACCACTGCGATTCTATTAGCTCACTCCTATTAGAACCGCCTCTTTGGTCAAAACTGTTAATCAGTTATGACTGTGTACTGTCAGAAAATAAGTTTTTATGTTTATTTTTTAAAGACTAGGGGTTAGATTTGGGGTGGCCGTGACTGACGGGTCCAAAAACTTATCTTTTGTCGTTTAATCAACCAGGAAGAGTAAATTGCTTGCATGCGCAGATATCTCGCACAAAGCTGTGTAATGGAAGTGACATTTGCTGATGCAGGTGCAAGTGCACTTGAAATCCTAGTTAGGCGGACGACTTTGGAATGTATAACTTATTTTTAATCAAAGGGCAATAACCAGAGTTTTTTCTCTCTAGAATTTGATCCAGTCCCGTTATATAAAACGGTGAAATGCGTTTAACACCTTCCCTGCCACTGTATGCATATTTTGTTTCTCAAATCTTTGTTCATTCAACCACCAAAAGCCACAGCCATCAGAGGAAAAGATGACATATCGGTCTCAGCAAGAGGCATAGATCCTCATGAGCCCCCGCGACTGCGGGGGCTCATGAGGATCTATGCCTCTTGCAGATGTAGGTGATATTCAATTTTCTTCGGCAATGAAAGGGTTTCTAAGTCTTGTGTCCTGAGTCACCTTTCAGTGTCGTACACGATCATTACGTCACGGATATTATGAAACGAAAATCCCAACAAAAGAAAGGAACACGCTTCGAAAGGACAGTTACAACACAAGCGTGTTTCTTTCTTCGTTGAGATTTTCTTTCACATCTTACACGCTTCGCAGTCACCGTTCTGGTTATATTGAGTTATTGATGTGGGGCTTGGCCGAATGGGAAATAATGTGGGCAAAACAATTTTCACGACATTTTTGTGTGTACAATTGCCTTAATTTATTGTGAACTATTGCCTTCTTCCTATCAGCACAAGGCCATCGGCGCGACCGACTTCCGGCGCAGTTGGTCGGTCCGTGCACGACTGTGCGCTGGTCAACTGCGGCTGGTCAACCCCGGCTAATGTCAACCCGATGCCCTTTTGCGTGCTGGGTCACGTGGGATGAGGAATGCTGTTGCCAGTTATCAGTTTTTTTTCGAGATTCCGAGAAATGGCGGACATCGTCTGTTTCGTTTCTTGGAAGCTAGTGCTGTGTTCTCCTTTTGGTTTCTTTGTTCTGTGGTTTGGTGACGCGACATCGGTATAGGCTGCAGCACGGATGTAGTCGTAAATCCTATCCCAGTAATAAAAGATCCTCGGGCCGACGTCGGCCGCAGTGGGCTCGCGCACAGCCGTGCGCGAGCCCACTGTGGCCGACATAGGCCCGATGGGTTTCGCTCCCTCGGATGAGCCGTAACGTTTCTCAGGCGAGGAATGCGTCACGAACTGTCTGGACTAATACAGATTAACGTGAAATCCAGAAAGAGACACGTGAGACCGAAACCGAAGCAAGTGAATTTCAAATCGGTAACATCAACGGCTCTGTATGTCAACCGCCGTCTGTGCTGTAGTACTGACTATCTTCAGATTCACATTCAGAAAACGTTATGCCAAGCTGACTAGGGGAAATTAATGTTCTTTTGATCCGTGACACATATAACGAAATTGCGTTTCCCATTTTCCCGCTGAGTGCTCGACGTTGCATACGCAGTAGCACACGGGACAAAAAAAAAAAAAAAAAAAAAAAAAAAAATGAGGTGAAAAGAAGCATTCACTCAGTAAAATGGACGAACTGCATTCAGTTGCGAACCTCCAACCACCTGTACTGGTAATGCCGGTTTTTTTTTTTTTTTTTTTTTTTTTTTTTTTTTCCCCCGCGGTAATGCCTGAAGGAATCAAGTCATCGCGACAAAACCCGCTACTGACATCCGAAGGGTCAGATTTCTTTTGTGTATCTGTTTAGCCCCAGCTGCAACTATCGACCAGTTGTGTTTAGAGTGCATAGACATATTTCAGCCTGTCTGCGTACGCTGGTTTGCGACTGATTTTGGACCTTGCGGGTCTAAAATCACAGACCAGCACATTGTGTTGTGATCAGTAACAGCCTGATAAATTTAGTTTTTCATGATCAGTGTATCCGCTGTTCACATCGTTGTGGATGTTTTCTTTATTCATTTACATTCGCAGCTACCAGTAAGTTTTAGCATTACGCCTACGATCACTTAAATGGCCATTGTTGGAAGCTTCAGCACTACCCAACAGCTGTCACATATTTGCATTTATATTAGATTAATCGTGAATACACGAAAGTGCTCTAGATCTTTATATATATATATATATATATATATATATATATATATATATATATATATATATATATATATATATATATATATATATATATACTATATATAAAGTATATATACTATATATATAGTATATATATATATATATATATATATATATATATATATATATATATATATATATATATATACTATATATATATATATATATATATATATATATATATATATATATATATATATATATATATATATATATATATATATATATGTATGTATATATTGCATCCGCTTCCAGCACTGTTCACTGAATTGTCTACATTTTCCTTGATTTGTTTTTGTTATTGCCACATCTACGACCACCTGTTTAATCCTTTTAGCCTCTCGGGTGCTTTTCCCAAATTTTGGAAGTGTTACTGAACGACTATGTACTAGTTGCAGGAGGTGGATTGACCATGATAATTCAGGCGCCAAGCTGATCTCCCACTACCCTTGAATTATCATGGTCAGTCAGTCTCCTGCTATAGAGACTCGGGGCTAAATGGGTTAAATCGCTATTGCTGAAAGCTGCTGCCAACAAGCCTTCTGTGGCCGACATGTTTATTGGATTAACCCAGGTAGCCCCGACGCACCACAGCAGGAGATGAATCAACCACGATAATTAGGTTAGTGCCAGATGAGCTTGGCGCCATCAGGGTTCAAGATAATCTGGCACTCCCCTTGAATTATCATGGTCGATAAGTCCTATGCAACTGTTGGGAGACACATCTAAAATTTAGGAATGCAGCCTTTGGGTTAAATAGGTTAATCATGTTCTTAGTGACATCTCTTCAGTTCACATTCTTGCATCCGCTGCGTATGTCATTATTCACGGATTTGTTTCTGTGTTGATGTACGTTGTTATTATCACGTATTTTTCAGGTTCTTTTCACATCTGAGACCACCAGCATAATCACTATGCCTGGAACCTTCAGCACTGCCCAAAAGCTGTCCCTAGCTGGGATGTTCATCGGGGCAGTCATGTGTCTCATTGGCCTTGGGGCACCCTACTGGCTTGTGACCGACATCAATGTGGATGGCGTGACTGTGTCAGACAAGATCATTGGCGCCAACCTCGGTGTCTTCATGGTGTGCGGCAGGGTTCTAGGGCAGGAGCGCTGCGAGATGCTTCCGATGGATGACGATTCAAGTGAGCAGTCCCCGGCCTCACTGTCTGTCCCCAACACAAACACACATGCACGCATTGTAAAAACCCTAATCCCTTGTTTGAATTCACCTACTCCGGGTTGAAACTGATCACGGGCCTGTTTGCGGTTGTACTCCCTAGATCCATCCACTTGGGGAGAACGCTTGCACATCTATCGTTAGCCATACTTATTCTCTGATTAGCTTCTATAGTTCACTATTAGTTGTATTACGAGTTAGGCTTTGCCAGTGGTGATCGGACACAAGAGGCGACAAGAACCGCGGGCAAAGCCTAACTCTTAATACGACGATTGTGTCTTTAGCTGTAAACAGTATTAAGCGCAATTATAACCTTGCAAGAACCCCACGCCTTGTGCGGTCATAGAAATGGAAGGGACGCAAATCTCAATACCTTCGACTGTCGGTCAACAACCTCGCGCGAACTGCATTCGCCTGGAATTTCTTTCTAAAGGTATTTTTAAATTTAACACATTTTCAGTCGTTCTTTTGTATGAAATTGATAATATAGGCCGAACACAACGCTTGCATATAGTTATTTTGTCGCACAACCCCCTCAATTTTTGTTTATCCAGGTGTTTTTTTTTCCGCCGTTTCGATTACGCTCAGTACATGTGGTACAGCAAAGCATAGGGCCTCCGGTTGAATTTTCCTGTCGTTGATGTTACCTAACTTATCCAATTATTCAGTTATGTTTTGTTTGAATACCAACGGTATCACAAAACACCTACATATAGTTCTGTTTGTTTATTTATTGGCAGCTTTTTGTTTAGAGGTTTGACTTAATAAGTTCAGGGTATAAGAAACACAGAAGATAGTGGTGGAAAACCCTTTAAAATAGAAACAAAGAACGACGTTTCGGATCAAAGATCCTTCTTCAGGTGACATGGAAACAAACGTAGAACAGAAAAGAATACGAGAGAAAAGAAAGACGTCATCCTGTATAGAGAGAATTTAGAATGACGTTTAAAAAAAAAGGAAAAAAAAAAGAGAGCAGAATGACGCAAATACACAAGCACAAAACACGTAGCACAAAACTTACGTCTACAAACATACACGTCACTGCATACATTCGCATTCACACGTGCCTTCTGCGGCTCGCGTACATGCACACACACACACACACACACACACACACACACACACACACACACACACACACACACACACACACACACACATACACATACACGTTTCTATTTTAAAGGGTTTTCCACCACTATCTTCTGTTTTTCTTTCACATGAAACCCTAGCGGCAACAGTTTTACTACAGTTTTACTACATAAGTTCAGGGTATGTTTGTACTGAAAAATGTGATTGGGGCGGTCCGTGGCGCAGTGGTTAAGGCGCCTGCCACCAATGCCAAAAGTGCGAGGTTCGAAAACGGGTTTCGGCGTCGGACTTTTCTCCTCTGGTAAGTGTCATCGTTAATTCGGGCGGACCGTCGGGGGTTCTTTCTCCGGGTACTCCGGTTCTTCCACCCCCCCCCCCCCACACACACACACACACACTTTGGTACCGGTTTCAGGTCACTTTACAAATTTCAAATACAAGCGATCAAAAATCTCTGTAACTTTAGTAGCTGAACTGGCCCTTCGTCTGTCTTGTACTGTGTTTGTCTTAAATGGCGTAAATCCGTGTCTGTTACGTGAGTGTGCGTGTTGGGTTTCACTTCGCGGCGCTTTGAGTCGATTCGCCCAAAATTGAGAAAAAGCGCCTATATAATAACGGTATTATTACTATTATTATTATTATGATTGGCCAAAAACGTAAATGGAGGAGACCGCTTTGCACAGCGAATAACGTTGTCATCGTAACATATAATAAGTGAGTCTACTTGTGACATGGTAACACGTGACAAGAAGATTTAAGTTGCCTTGAGAACGGGCGACCAGGGGGGAAAAAGGCGACCAGGAAAAAAAAAGTCGAATAGATCGAGCCAGGCCAGTGAGAAAAAGTGTAAAGAGACTGAAAGAAGACAACTACTATTGACATAGTACAGGTAATATATATTTAAACTTATTAATATGGCTGTCCACACGCAACAGGGGTCGTGCTGATGTTTACAGTTTTGCGTGCCTGTGCTTTCAGGGCCTTAAAAAATGCGTATGACACGAACAAACGCATGACAACACCACCAACAAACTGTATTGTGAAGGCACAATAACATAGGATGGCTCCTACTTGTTAACCCTTTGGCTGGCGGTAGAGGTTTTTGCCGCGAAGATTCTTGCAGGAATCATCGCGAGTAAAACCACTACCGACAGCCAGAAGGTTAAGCCGTAAGGACCAGAATCACAGGTCAGCACACGTGTACCCTACTTGTTGCAGATTTCATGTACGCCGTGCGGGTGTGCGGCAGCGCGTGCGTGTTGGTGGGAGGGATATGCGGACTAGCGGCTCTCTGTCTGGCTTGCTGTGGGCGGGGCAGTCGCTTCATAGCCCTGGGAGTCGTCTGCTTCATTGGAGGTATTTCATTTTCCCTTTGTTCCTTCGTTCTTTCGTGCGTTTGTTCGTTCCTTTTATCATCCATGAGTTCCTTTGTTCTCTTGGGTGGCTCGGTGTTAGAGCGTTCGACTCTCGTCCGAAAAGTCTAGCTGGGGTCAAAGTTTGTTCAGTCCCTATTTGGTGCTCTGTCCGGCTTTGAAATCACCTTCGTGGTGGACACAAAACGTTGAGCCCTAAACGTTTGACGTTTTCGTTATACAGTGCATCTTTCGTTTATTTTATCATTCATCCATCCATTCATCTTTCCGCCCATCGATCGATCATCGATCGATTGATCGATCCATCCATGCATCCATCCATCCATCCATCCATCCATCCATCCAACCAACCATCCAACCATCCATCTATCCAAATTTTTTGTCTTTCTTGTATGATATTGTGGTTTGTTATTGCAATAATAATAATAGCAAAGACTATCTTAAGAAATATTACACATGCACACACACACGCACGCGTGAACTCACACACACACACACACACACACACACACACACACACACACACACACACACACACACACACACACACACACACACACACTACACACACACACATACATACAGACATCCACGTCTATCCATCCATCTATGTGCCTATTCACTTTATCTCGGCTTTGAAGTGGTTAAGAATAAACAGCTCGCTTTCTGTGTTTCAGCGGCCATTGGCGCCGTAGCACCAGGAGTGTTCGCCAGCAACTTCGGTGTCTACACGGAAACCATCATGGGGTCCCACGTGGTCTCCTACGGATGGGCCTTTTACTTGTTCAGTGGCGGTGTGGCTGTCCTTGGCGTTGTGTCCATCATGGCCTGCTTCGCGGCTCCTGAGAATCCCATCGGAGGCATGGTGTTAAGCCACGTCCAATCAGGTAATAATATACTACTACACAATAATAATAATAATAATAATAATAATAATAGTAAAGAAGTATGTATAATTATTCAAACATCTCCAAGCGGCACAGATCCTCATGAGCTCCGCCCCCCGGATGCGCATGAGGATCTGTGCCGCTTGGAGGTGTTTGGAGTGTTGTCTATAGATTCTAAAAATACAAGCTGGTTATCCGCCGTGATTTTGCTCTCGTTCAGCGTTCTTGGGAGTCGTCCGTTGCAAAAGAAACCCCACCACTGGCCTTTGCCCGGCCTGACAGAGCAGCGTTGTATTAACAGTTCCGATATCCGCACGCGCAAGGAGGTTACAGGGAAAAGGTCGCCTATTGTTGGATCATGACCGGTGATAGCAGCATGCTCGCTTTAATGTCCGATCATTTGTCTCACCGTTTCCTTACTAGCAAATATGATTATGACGTCAAACGTAACTTCATAGAGTAAAACAGTGACTCCATTTAAAATAGAACGATAGAACATAAACACTATATACAGGGCCTGCTTCTTCTGATTCAGGACCCTCAGTGATCGTGGCGCAGTCGCACACACACGTGGGCCATCACCCGTACCACCAGCTCCATGAGCCCCGCACTATGATGACGGCCACGTCTGCCCCAGGAGTCAGCGTGGTCAACACCTCTACCACTTACTGAGGAGGGGTGACAGTGGACCAACATGAGGAGAAGGGCCCGTCGTAGTTCAAGGGTAGAGCCACCCTTGAACTAATGGCAAAGATATAGTTTCTCCCTGCAGCTGATAATGGTCGAGCCCTATCCCGCGGCTGGTGTTCTATGTGTCATACAAGTTCTGTATCTGTGTAGATTTGTTTTTCCTTTGTCTTTTTCTTTGGATCCATAATATTTTGTAGCTAAGACTGTCAGTCACTACACTTGAACTGTTGTAAAATGGTCTTTTCATTTCCCGCGACTGATGTTTCATAGTCATACAAGTTCTGTTTTTTGGCCACTTTTTGTTTCATTTGCTTTTTTTTTGTTTTTTGTTCTTCTTCTTTGATTCATATCGTGACTGGTGGGTTTTTTTGGTATCATACAAGTTTTGTATGTAGATGTGTTTTTCATGATTTCTTTTAAATCGTTTCTATGTAATTTTTTTAAATATTTCAGTTTACCCCAAAATTTGTAGTTTGTTAATTAATTATTTTCATTGATTTTATTCAAATTGTTTTGCTTATTTTAGTCATATATTCATTTTCCTCTTCCTGTCGCCCGTGGACTCCGGTGATCATGCACTTTGTTCAGTGCCTTTAGGGTTCTGTGTGAGTTTGTTAACCCTTATACTGCCATTGAACATGAATTATTGTTCTGAAGCTATCCCAGACTGAAACGCACACACAAGCCAGATTGCCGATTGAGTGCACCATAGGAAGGGACAGGGGGACTAGCCTTTCGTTTGTCTGTCCAGCGCTGAGTAACTCTACTTGGTACATGTACTGTTTCTACCAGCGCGTGCTAGGCACGCGCTGGTAGAAACAGTTCATGTACCAAGTCAGTAGAATTACTCAGCGCTGGTCAGACAGACGGTTAGATGCCTGCCCCTTCATATCGTCCACTCAATCCACAGAAAAAAATCCACAAGTACAAGAGAATCATATATTATATATGATTGTCGTGTGCTTTATCTGTGTATTTTTTTCCGTGGACAGATGTTTGGCTGCCTGATAGGTTGGGGAAGGGGATGTAACTGTTTGTCTGGCACTGAGTATTTCTCCTTTGTAAGCGTACAGAGAGCTTGTCAGCTGTACTGAGGAACGTAGATCTGTATAAATGGAGCCAATAAGAGGTATCGATCAGCATAAACGCCTGCACCAAACCTGGTTCATGGGATCATTTGTGCCTTTTGCGTTTGTTAAGTATTTTAACGTGTATTAGCAATGAAACGGTTAATACTAATAGACGTGTACATTTTTAGGGTAATTTTTTTGGATCGGTTATACATTGTGTATACTTGGTGTGCTGTAGGTGTTGTCTGTAATTTTCATGCGCTTTTTGGCCCTTTGACCATTTGACTGTCGAGAACAAGTAAACTTGTTCCAGATGCAAGAGACACAGCGGACCATAATGAGCCCATTGCAGACACCACGTATCCATGCTTTTTGGGACGGCTGGGCCCTTTGGCGTTTAATTAATCCATTTAGCCCCGGGACCCTGCAGCAGGAGATGGATTGATCATGATAATTCAAGAGTAGTGCCAGATGAGCTTGGCGCCTGAAGGCGCCAAGCTCATCTGGCACTACTCTTGAATTATCATGATCAATCCATCTCCTACAACTGGTACATAGTTGTTAGGCAACGCCTCCAAAATTTGAGAAATGGGACCTTGGGGCGAAAAGGGTTAATAAAGAATTCAGAAGCACAACCTGCGACGCTGGTATGCATGGCATCGGGAAATCCACCATGCATCCGCCACAACAAGCTGCAAAGAAGTTAGTCAACTCACAATAATACATGCAACAAAAACACACATAAAAGAAAGAACGATTCCTTTGTAAAACCCGTGGCATACTGCGCTAACCCTCTTGTGCATGCATTCAACAGTACTGTGAACGGCCCAGGCTGGACTGAGACGCGCTGTTTTCAAGATGTGCATAAATGGCCAATGCACATGGCAGTGTTTACTTCATCTAGTCACTTTTAAGCAGACCAAAGGAGGTGGCTCGACTATGATAGTTAAAGACTGCAATCTGGCACTACCCTTTAATTATCACGGTCGATCCATCTAAACGTGTTTTACAGTGGCTGGAAAAAATAAATACTGTTGGAGCTATATGTACTGATACACACCGTGAAAACGCCTTTCTCTGCTCTAGCCTGTGGTGGGCAGTACCGGTGGCTTCATGAAGAGGGTTAACTCATTCGAGACGTGCCGCCTCCGGATACGCGGCATAAGCCGCGTATCCGGAGGGGGCACGGCTCGAATGAGTTACAATAAAAAAAAATTTAAAGTCTATGCTCGATTTGCACGTTAACACGCATACAATGCAGGTGGTCATACTGACATCGTTAAAGAACCCTAATCGAAGAACATACGGTTGGTAAGGGCCGACGACGTCTGCGGCAGTCGGGCCGCTCACGACTGCTCCGGTCAACTGCGGCCGACGTCGGCCCGATGACCTTTCGCGCATCGGGACAGTACCGCTGCTACAGAACTCGCGTGCATTTTCCTGTCTTGGAGTCGAAAAGTTTCAGCTGCAAACCCATCAGTCTTGATGCTAACGTACATTTCTGTGTCTAAAATTTGTTCATGCAGCGACCAAAAGCAAAAACCGTCTCAAGTAACCTGGATACGAATTGGTCTCAGCAAAGGCATAGATCATCATGAGCCCCCGCAGTCGCGGGGGCTCATGAGGATCTAAGTCTCTTACAGTTGGATCGTGTTGACCTTTTCTCGGCAGTGGAGGGGTTAATATGATGCGACGTGTGAATTTATCGTCTTCGAAACAAGAGTGCTGTACAAATTATTGGATCGTCATATTATTCATAATTTGTATCCGTCATGTACGAGTGTATTATTCGGAGTTTCGTTTGTGCTACGAAGTTTTTTGTGTTCGTAATTAAAAAAAAAAAAAAGATTTCCTAATTATAGTTCTTCATCGCTTTAGGCACTCTCACTGTCTGTCAGTCTGTCTGTCTCTCTTATCGTTCCCGACGTCAACTGACTTGACCCCTGTGACCAGACCTCTGCAAGAGTTTAGCGTTTTTCAGGGTTTACCCTTGAAACACCTTGCATGAAAGGCCTCACCAGCAACCTTTAATTTCAGTACACCACACTGACACAACAGTCTCCATTCAAGATTGAAATGATCATACTTTGCCCAAACCAGGTAAGGACACTTTCCGCATATAAGACTACAACAGAACATACGGCTGGATTTTGGCGGTCAGTAAACCCTTATGGATAAGTGCAACAGCACCGTTGCTAATGGCGTTCTGCAGCGCAGTGAGTGTGTGTGTGCAGTGAGGGCTGATACTTTCAGACTCGGACACAGTAGCCTAACAAAGCAAGCTCTCAGTGACGATGATCAGGGGCGGATCAGTTACCTCGAGGGGGGGGGGAGGGGGTCCAACTTTTTCATCAAACAACGGGGGGAGGGGGGATCAAAACGCCCCATATGGACTTTGTTATGGGTCCTGGAGCGGGTGGGGAGGGGGGATGGGGGGGGCTGGAACCCACCCACCCACCCCCCTGATCCGCCCCTGATGATGTCTCAGGCCCGGATTTATCTTGCAAAATCAGTTACACCGACTACTTGTGATTTCTCTGCTCTAGCCTGCAGGCTGCAACATAGGCAATGTTCTGGCAGCATTGCGTTTGGCATACGCAGCTTTAGAAAAGTGAGTGCGACCCCTGACAAGTCGGAATGAATCGACATGTCTAGTTCAGGCGTGTGTCGATGAAGTTTAGATTTGAAATGCCGGTTTTTCTTATCGTCAGCGCACCAAACCGTGTTTTAATGCTGCTATGCGGCTGCATGTAGTCTCGGTCTGTGTTTAGAACCTATCCCCATAATATAAGTTACGATAGGGATTAGGATTGATAGTTCTAGTTCAGGTTGCTGTCTGACTTACGCGCGGGTACTTAAAAATGTTATTGTAATCTGGTCAGTGTTTGTCTGGTTAAACATTCTTGCTTGGCGCTTGCATTTACTCCACTGAGTCAGATTTTTATTAACCCATTCAGCCCTGACGCACTACAGCAGGAGATGGGTCGACCAATGATAATTGAAGGGTAGTGCCAGATTAGCTTGGCACCTGTCGGCGCCAACTCTGGCACGACCCTTGAATACATTATCATGGTCGATCCATCTCCTGCAACAGGTGCATAGTCGTTAGATGACGCCTCCAAAATTTGGGAAATACGTGCGTCGGGCTGGATGAGTTAATTAACTCATTCTACCCCAACACCGAATTCCTTAAATTTTGCCCCTGTCCTCTGAAGACTGCATTGCAGTGCAGGACACAGAGCGACCATGATAGTTCAAGGGTGATGCCAGAATAGCTTGGCGCCCATGGGCGCCAAGCTATTTTGGCATCACCCTTGAACTATCATGGTCGATCCTTATCTTGCTGTGGTGTGTCTGGGGTAGAATGAGTTAATGGCGTTTTTGACTGCCTTATGTTTCTCTTCAGTTGGCCGTGTTGTGTTTCGGCTTAGTTTTGAGGAGATCAGCATGTCTAACGTTCACGTTTTGTCTTTTGTATGCGATCATGGGGTTGGAGGTGAACATTTCGCTGCATTCAACGGCCCTGGTTATTAACGGCCAGACTGAATTAGGGTGTTTTGACACAGGAAAAGCAGACTCTGACTGACTAGCAACAGTCCCGAGGCACAGAAAGAAAGCAACACTCTGGTGCGGATTTTACCGCATGGGTGCCATTACCTTACAGATCAGGATAAATGGCTGTTCGCTTATATGAAAATCATGGCCGGGCACGTAACTCGCCCACATCCAACAGATCAGGATAAGCGGCGGCTTGCCCATGTAGCAACCATGGGCGCCTAAGTCGCCCAGCCGCCGGACATCCTAAAAAGATCAGAATAAACGGCAAACTTCTTATATGCGGAAAACCATAGGCGCCTAAGCGAATAAGGATAAACGGCAGACTGCCTATATGAAAACCATGGGGGACTAAGTCACCCACATTCAAAGGGATCGTGAAGTTCTTAGCATCGTATGGTGAAGGTTAATGTTATCGATTTATTTATTAACGGTGTTTGTTACTCACCGCCGTGCTGTTGTAATTGATTCAAGTCGATGTCCAGATCATCTTATAAGCCTCTGGCTTGTTTTGAGCTGGTGAAAATTTTCCATTATGTCATGTCTTGGCAAAGCAATAAAGTATTTAAACCACAATGGGTGAATGTACGCAGAGACAGCATTATCCGTCAACAAAATAACTTGTGGTGTGGACCCAGTGTGGCCCCCATTCCATCTGCAGCTGCTGCGGTGGCTCATGGGAAAGTATGCCTCTTGCTGGCAACGACCAGACATTTACACAAGTTGATCTGCGGTACTAAAGCCAATGTTTATATAACACAATAACAATGAAAGTCGCTTTTCGCAAAAATGGGCAAACCGGCTTTTGCCACCTCAGTCAGGCCAAAGGGTTAAAGTACCATTACGCAAAAATCTAAAGAGACATTTCAGTACCATTGTGTGTGTTATGCCTTGTCGAAAGATGAACTTTAACAGCAGTTTGGACACGCAGTTAAAACACACGCGTAATCGCACTGATTTATTTTGCGCAGCCGTTAGCGTGTCAATATAATTTTAGCTGTTTCTCGTACTGAAAGCGTTGTATTTATAGAACGGAGTGAAGTCATTGTCAGGTTACTTGATATAAAGACGACGTGTGCTGAACTGGATTGTCCCGTGTCTGGTAACCATCTGTTACATAAGTGTATCTTTGTACAGTTAACGGCGGTATTGGGCCTTTGAAGTGAGAAGATCCAAACAGGTTTAGTCGACCCAAGAAATATAAACGGCTTAATTCACACTCTCCGGCATGTTACAACATGCGCCGGTATAACAGGCTCATGCGTTTCAGCCTCGGGATAGTGGGTTAAAATAGATACTAGAAAAACTCAAATGCGTGTCGTCCGCGACAGTACACGTCGACATTTCCTATAGGCACTGCATACTTATCTAGACAATAGACTTTTATCAGATTTGAACAAAACTGGGGAAGCGGAATTCCTCAGCCTGTAATTGTATAACTGGAATGTGCGCACCGCGCAAAACAGTTAGTCTCCAAACTCGAGTTTGCACTGCCGTGAACCTAAAGGGAGCGATGAGCATCGCGCTATTCTACGGCTATTCTACGCCGCAGTGCCGGGACGGTCGTCGAATCGCACGTGTTGACAGCCATGGGTGTTTTGTTTTGGGCTCGGTGGTCGCGATTTCATCCCGGCTGCGTAAACATAGCAGCATAGAGGCAACACTAGCCACCAAGATACATACAGTACATTTAGCTTCTCACAAGCCCCCGCCGCACTCTGCGCGGAACTCATGAAGATCTATGCCTCTTGGGGAGTTTTGTCTTTGGTTATGGGCGAACATTGCTAGGCAGTGAATGCCATCCGTCTGATGTAAAAACAAGACTATATTGTTTATCCTCGTGAAAGTATGCGGTAACGGTGGAATGAATGTTTCTTGATATGCATGTGAAAAAGGCTGTTGAAGATCATACAGCTTCTTGCAGAGATCGACCCTGTGTTCATCCTATGGCTAAGGGGGGATCAGTATTTCCCAAAGCGTACGATTACATGCGGACGAGACCAGTTGCCTACTTCAAAGCGGCAGCTGAGACGACCAGCCAGTATTTATTCTTGGCGACTTCAATCAGTGCGATCTAACACCACACCTCTCTCTACAACAGTACATTACATGTCCTACAAGACTTAATCACACTATTGATCTCTGCTTTGGCAACATTGACGATGCGTTTAAGCCGTTGTGTAGGCCCCCACTGGGGCGCTCGGACCACAACGTCATACACTTGTTGCCAAAGTATAGACAAAAAATAAAGACGTCCAAGACTAACAAAAACCACTCAACTGTGGACACCGGACAGCACGGAGGAGCTCCGTGGGTGCTTTGAGGCGACAGATTGGGATATGTTTACTCATAACTGTGATGACCCTAATGAACTTGTTGAGACAGTCACTTCTTACGTAAGATTTTGTGAGAACACTGTAATTAAAACCAAGACAGTGAAGATGTTTGCCAACAATAAGCCATGGGTCAGCAAGGAGCTAAAGGTGTATTTGAACCAGAAGAAACTTGCTTTCTTACAGGGTAACACTGATGAATTTCGGAAAAAGGAGAGGGATTTTAGAAGGGCTGCTAGGACTGCCAGACTGAACTATAAAAGCAAGATCGAAACAAAATTTTCTTCTGGCAACGCTAGAGATGCATGGAATGGTCTGAACAGCATGATGGGTAGGCAGCAAAAGAAACAAGCCAGGCTCTGCACTGGGAATCCCAGTTGAGATGGCCAATGATCTAAATCGTTTTTACTCACGGTTCGATGGCAGAAACCTTAGTGATGAATTGTGCCAGTCCATTGTGCCGGAACCTTTGTCAATTACTGAAGAGGAGGTAGTAAGCATCTTTTCTAAGCTGAATGCACACAAAGCACCTGGACCAGATGGGTTAGGTGGAAAAGTATTGAAAACCTGTGCAGGTCAATTGGGGAAGATCTTCACTACTATCTTTCAGTTCCTACTTGATCATCATACTGTCCCTACGGCTTGGAAATCATCAATCATTGTTCCGATTCCTAAAAAAACCAACGCTCATGAATTCCACGATTTCCGTCCAGTTGCATTGACTTCTATTCTGTCAAAATGTATGGAAAACGTGGTGAGGAGGCATCTGTTAAATGATGTTGCCGAACTACTGGATCCATTCCAATTTGCTTACAAAACCATAGGGGTGTGGAGGATGCATGTCTTACTCTGTACAATCTTGTATTTCAACATCTTGAGAAATCAAAAGCACATGTGAGAATTCTTTTTATTGACTTTTCTAATGCTTTTAATACTGTTGAACCACTAATGCTTTTGCAGCGTATGATGGACTTTAATGTGAACACAAACATTATTCTGTGGGTGCGAGACTTTTTGAAGGACAGGCCACAACGTGTAAATGTACACTGCAGTCTGTCTGACCAAATGGTGCTAAATTCAGGCTGCCCTCAAGGTTGTGTCCTCTCTCCGACATTGTTTTCTATATACACATACCATATGCGTTGTCACACTACCACTTCTCGTCTCTTAAAGTTCTCAGACGACATGGCCCTTGTACGCCTACTCCAAAAAGAAGACAGTCTGGCTGAGTACTTTGCACAGATAGCAGTATTAGAGTCATGGTGCAAAGACAGTTTTCTGGAAATAAATGTACAGAAAACCAAGGAACTCGTCATTGATGACAGGAAAGTTGATGACATTTTTGTACCTGTCTCAATTAATAATTAACCTGTAGAGGTGGTCACTGAATTTAAATACCTTGGCACAGTCGTGGATAGTGGGCTGTCCTTTACTGGAAACACCGATCTGATTGTGAAAAATGCAAACCAGCGTCTGTACCTTCTTAGGAAACTGAGAAGTTTTGATGTCAGTTCCAGGGTTTTAGAAACCGTTTATAGAAGCCTGATCGAAAGCATACTGACTTTTAACATCACTGTTTGGTATGGCAACCTCAGTATGAAAAACAGGGGCAGACTGTCACGTATCGTCAGAACAGCTGAGAAGATCATTGGCCTAGGACAGTACCCAGTAGATGATCTGTACCATAGAGCTGTCCGAAGGATAGCTGCTAGCATTGTCAATGATCCTCGTCACCCACTATCTGATCAGTTTCAAATGCTACCATCAGGCAGACGTTTAACATGCCACTTGCCAAAAAGAATGTATTTAAGAAGTCTTTTATTCCAACTGCTGTCTCGATTTTGAACTCTCGTTTATAACGCCGCGATAAGTATGATCTACTTAACATTACCTTCCATCTTGTGACAGATTGCTTGTGATAGATTGCTGCAATGATAATTTTTCATGATATGTTCTTGTAGCGTTTGTTAATGTCTTATATTGTTGTTTCATGACGAGCCGAAAGGCAAATTTCTGTCGTGCCTTGACTCGAAGAGACAATAAAGTTGTATTGTATTGTATTGTATTGTATAAAACTATGTATGCACGTCAGTATATAATTCTGAAACATATGCGGTGCACATTTAATTTCTGCAGTTGCTGGAGATATAATTTCAAAAATCAGCTCCGAATTTTCTTTGTTTTTTGTCATATTGTGTGTCGTATTCGGCCGATACTTGATATCGCTTCACAAGTCTGAGATGGTCTCCAAATTTGCGGCCGTCGCCAGCATGAACGCAGCGAAGATGTCAGCATTAGAAGATGTCAGCATTATCCGACGGGGAGACCGTTCGGTCCCGGGGCTTTTGAGGCTTTGATTTTTTAAGTCCCTTCTATTTTACTCCGTAAGGCAGTCCTGGCTACCGTGCACCTGCCCCCCTCCCCCTACCCCCCAGTACTGAATAAGATGGGTTTCAAAGTGTACCTTAGTATGTCCTGAGATGTTTAAGCCATTTCCCCCTAAAATCCTTAGAAACATACCAGAGATATAGCCGATGGCGCAATTCATGCTCTTCGCGGATGTTAAAATGAGGTTGAGAAACATTTTCCTCTAAATAAATCAAAATTCATTCCGGAAGCCCAAATCAGGAAATATTATGTTAAGGCATCCCCTTTTACGTTCTCTGCAAAAAACAAACAAAACAGAATGAAAAAAATGTTGAATCTCTGGCTCACAGTGAAGGTATTTGTGCACCCAGTAAATGGCCATTTCCGTGAAATCGCAAAAGAGACAAAAAATATGTGCCTTCAGACATTTTCTATGGCACTAGCAGTCCATTTTTAGGCTTACATCATTAAAACAGCATGTCACAATTATTATAAACTTGACTCTAGGTGATGGTGTGATCACTGTGAGTGCCACAGTGGTTGATTTTTAATCCCTACCCCCAAGTTGTAAAAATACAAAAATTTAATTAGAAAATATTACTAACGTTATTCCATTTCAATTTGACCTCTCTTTACGTATTAAGTTTGAATAATGTGAGCATTAAGTGCAAGAAAATAAGGAAAGTCGGTATCCTTTACGGTACATTCATGGTAAATGATAGTTTTTTTTCCATTTAAAATTGCCGAATTGGGAAACATACGTTGTTTCCGCTGTCCTCAGAAATTTTTTATACAACTGATATAGGTCTTTTTTTTTTAAAGGTTTTATTGGTTAGGCTAGAGTACCACAGTTACTCCCAACCTGATTTTATGATGCTGTGATGCATTTAGGGGCCACAGTGGCTGAATCTGCTGCCCTACCCCCATTTTACCAGTACGCAAAGGAACGCAAAATGATCAATAAAATTGCTTACGCCATACTCCTCTGTTTAAATATGTTTGTCTCTTTTTGCGATTTCGCGGAAATGGTCGTTTACTGGGTGTACAAATACCTTCACTGTGAGCCAGAGATTCAATTTTTTTTCATTCTGTTTTCTGCAGATAATGTGTGCCGTAACATAATATTGACTGATTTGGGCTTCTAGAATGAATTCTGATTAATTTAGAGGAAGATGTTTCTCAACCTCATTTTAGCATCCGCGAAGAGCGTGAATGGGGGTACCTTGCACCATCGGCTACATCTCTGGCGAGTGCCTAAGGATTTTAGGGGAACATGGTTTAAACCTCTCAGGACATACTAAGGTATACTTTAAAACTCATCTTATTGAGTACTGGGGGGAGGGGGGGGGGGGAGGTCGCACGGTAGACCGGTATAGCTTTTGGACTATTTATAGAAAGGACTTTTTAGGACGTGTCGCGGTGGGGCGAATTTAATAGCATGTCCATGATGTCAAAGGCGGGCAGGCTAAACCTCTAACAATTGAAGTTACAAGATAAAAATTACATCATATCAAGTTACGCTAACCTCGCTGCTGAAAGTACATTTGGTGCCGAAGCGCCGTATGTGCGTATGGATATATGTATGTATGTATGTGTGTGTGTGTGTGTGTGTGTGCGTGCGTGCGTGTGTGTGTAAACAAGATAATCTCCAACATTTCTGTACACATAAGCTTGAAACTTGGCGAACTATTTTCTTACGTGGGTGGCTAAAAGACAGCCTCCGAGCATATTGTAATTGAATGTCTCATTGAAGACATGAACTACCGTTTATAGGAAGTCGGTTGACCCAGATTAGAGTCCATAATATTTGTAATATTTACTTGACCTTTTGCATATAGCCAGTTTGGAGAAGGACATTGCAAGAGTTTGTTAGCCAGATTTGTATCCTTTCAACTTCTTTAGTAAAAATTCTGAATTTTTTTCAGAAAAAAAAATAAAACAGTAAAAAAACTTGACTTCTAGAGAAAGTCTGACAGTGGTGGTAACGTAAAATAGGCAACTCCGTCACCATGCAGACACTGACATAATACATAATTATGATGCTATTCTCTCTTGGAGATGTTTGGAGCGCGCATGCGCACGCAGTAACACGAACACGCACATATCGAAGCGCTTTCAAAAGAGCATGCAGTTGACCCGTGTACTTAGTATATCACTGACGTAAAGGATGTGAACATCACAAATATGCCGATGACACACAGGTGAACTGAGAAAGATGCTCCTCTCAAACATTCCCGTCTCTTTTGCATGCGATGGGACAATGTAAGGACTGGATGACAGACAACAAGCTAAAGCTCAATGAAGGAAAAACAGATGCCATTGTGGTAGGCACTTGCTCCAGGCTGAGTGTCTCCCATGATGAGTCCTTGATCGTTTGTGGACATGGACATGCCTCTCAAAAAATGGTGTGAAAAACCTAGGTGTTTATATTGATAATGTGCTGTCCATGAACGATCATGTGTCTCACCTGTCCCGCTGCTGCTATCTTGACCTCAGGAGGCTTAGCTCTGTTAGACAGTACCGTATTGACGATGCCAGTAAGCAAATAGATTTTGTCAAGGCTTGACTGCTGTAACTCTGTAATGTCTGGTATGTCGAACGATCTGCTCTACAGGCTCCACGGAAGATTCAAAACCAAGCAGTAAGATTTGTACTGAAAAAAGCAAAGCGTGACCACATCACCCCCTTGCTTAAGCAGTTACACTGGCTTCCTGTGAAGTTCAGAACTGAATACAAAATTGCTTCCCTCGTTTTTCAGGCCTTTGATACTTCTCTTACAGTCTCCCTGTCTATACACCAGGCAGAGTATTTCGCTCCAGCACTGACGACAGAATATTGACTACCCCTAGAGTGTCCTTAAAAACCTTTAGACAGCGGTCCTTATCTTTCCAAGCTCCCAAAGTGTGGAATAGTCTTCCCCATGATGTTTACCATGCACCATCTTTGGCCATTTTCAGGGCTAGAGTAAAAACATATTTTTTTTCAACTTGGCCTTTGAAAAGGATTGATAAACTCTACGTTTTCCCATTAACGTGTATATATCTGATCAGGCTCTTGAAATGTTATGTTTATTATTTTAGTATTGTGTCAGTGTGCATTTGGACCTATGAATGGTTGTGTTTTTGTACGTAGTCTGTACTTTAGTTAGTTAATTTCAGTTAGTTAGATTATCTAGATGTAAAGCGCTCTGAGCCTTTTTTGTGGGGATATTGCGCTATAATAGAAGAGTTATATATTACTGATTATTATTATTAATTTTTTAAAACCAGGCTAATGGAACCGATATATTCGATGACGGAACACAACGTGACACCAAATTTCAAAACTTAAGTTTGAAACAATATTTCGAGACAATTAATTGTAGATAATATCGTGGATTAAATAATTATGTACGCTTCATACGTATCAGAAATACGCTTTTATATGTCCACACTGTTGATATGAGTTTCATGATTATAGTATGTGCAACTGCAACTCTACATCTTCTAGTCCACTCTGCACTTTATATGTCCACACTGTTCATATGAGTTTCATGATTATAGTATGTGCAACTGCAACTCTACATCTTCTAGTCCACTCTGCACTTTATATGTCCACACTGTTCATATGAGTTTCATAATTATAGTATGTGCAACTGCAACTCTACATCTTCTAGTCCACTCTGCACTTTATATGTCCACACTTTTCATATGAGTTTCATAATTATAGTATGTGCAACTGCAACTCTACATCTTCTAGTCCACTCTGCACTTTATATGTCCACACTGTTCATATGAGTTTCATAATTATAGTATGTGCAACTGCAACTCTACATCTTCCAGTCCACTCTGCACTTTATATGTCCACACTGTTCATATGAGTTTCATAATTATAGTATGTGCAGCTGCAACTCTACATCTTCTAGTCCACTCTGCACTTTATATGTCCACACTGTTCACATGACCCCACCCGGGTCTGCCCTGGGGGACTTGGGTGGGGTTAGGTACTTTTTAGTTCCCAGGGTCACCCTGGTCAGCCCCACAGGGTGGGTTTCCTTTCTATTCTGGGGCATGTGTTTCTGTCTACCCTTGGTCCATTCACCTGTATTTGTCTTTTTAAAACTCTCCCTACTGTCTGCGCTGCCTGTTGATCTTGATATTGGATGTGTGTTGCTAAATGGTCCTAGCTTTATTTAGGCCCCATGATGTAGGTTTATTTAACGTATTTGACCGGCTGGCGACATACATTCAATTTTCTTTTTAGTTTTTTTCACAAGCAGTGCAGGCACGTCCTGAGAAAGCCTTGTTGCTGTCGGGACGTTAAGCAATGTACAATCAATCAATCAACTGTTCACATGAGTTTCATAATTATAGTATGTGCAACTGCAACTCTACATCTTCTAGTCCACTCGGCACTTTATATGTCCACACTGTTCATATGGGTTTCATAATATAGTATGTGCAACTGCAACTCTACATCTTCTAGTCCACTCGGCACTCTATATGTCCACACTGTTCACATGAGTTTCATAATTATAGTATGTGCAACTGCAACTCTACATCTTCTAGTCCACTCTGCACTTTATATGTCCACACTGTTCATATGGGTTCATAATTATAGTATGTGCAACTGCAACTCTACATCTTCTAGTCCACTCGGCACTTTATATGTCCACACTGTTCACATGAGTTTCATAATTATAGTATGTGCAACTGCAACTCTACATCTTCTAGTCCACTCTGCTCTTTATATGTCCACACTGTTCATATGGGTTCATAATTATAGTATGTGCAACTGCAACTCTACATCTTCTAGTCCACTCGGCACTTTATATGTCCACACTGTTCACATGAGTTTCATAATTATAGTATGTGCAACTGCAACTCTACATCTTCTAGTCCACTCTGCACTTTATATGTCCACACTGTTCATATGGGTTCATAATTATAGTATGTGCAACTGCAACTCTACATCTTCTAGTCCACTCGGCACTTTATATGTCCACACTGTTCACATGAGTTTCATAATTATAGTATGTGCAACTGCAACTCTACATCTTCTAGTCCACTCTGCACTTTATATGTCCACACTGTTCATATGGGTTCATAATTATAGTATGTGCAACTGCAACTCTACATCTTCTAGTCCACTCTGCACTTTATATGTCCACACTGTTCATATGAGTTTCATAATTATAGTATGTGCAACTGCAACTCTACATCTTCTAGTCCACTCTGCACTTTATATGTCCACACTGTTCATATGAGTTTCATAATTATAGTATGTGCAACTGCAACTCTACATCTTCTAGTCCACTCTGCACTTTATATGTCCACACTGTTCATATGAGTTTCATAATTATAGTATGTGCAACTGCAACTCTACATCTTCCAGTCCACTCTGCACTTTATATGTCCACACTGTTCATATGAGTTTCATAATTATAGTATGTGCAGCTGCAACTCTACATCTTCTAGTCCACTCTGCACTTTATATGTCCACACTGTTCACATGAGTTTCATAATTATAGTATGTGCAACTGCAACTCTACATCTTCTAGTCCACTCGGCACTTTATATGTCCACACTGTTCATATGGGTTTCATAATATAGTATGTGCAACTGCAACTCTATATCTTCTAGTCCACTCGGCACTTTATATGTCCACACTGTTCACATGAGTTTCATAATTATAGTATGTGCAACTGCAACTCTACATCTTCTAGTCCACTCTGCACTTTATATGTCCACACTGTTCATATGGGTTCATAATTATAGTATGTGCAACTGCAACTCTACATCTTCTAGTCCACTCGGCACTTTATATGTCCACACTGTTCACATGAGTTTCATAATTATAGTATGTGCAACTGCAACTCTACATCTTCTAGTCCACTCGGCACTTTATATGTCCACACTGTTCACATGAGTTTCATAATTATAGTATGTGCAACTGCAACTCTACATCTTCTAGTCCACTCTGCACTTTATATGTCCACACTGTTCATATGGGTTCATAATTATAGTATGTGCAACTGCAACTCTACATCTTCTAGTCCACTCGGCACTTTATATGTCCACACTGTTCACATGAGTTTCATAATTATAGTACGTGCAACTGCAACTTTACATCTTCTAGTCCACTCTGCACTTTATATGTCCACACTGTTCATATGGGTTCATAATTATAGTATGTGCAACTGCAACTCTACATCTTCTAGTCCACTCGGCACTTTATATGTCCACACTGTTCATATGAGTTTCATAATTATAGTATGTGCAACTGCAACTCTACATCTTCTAGTCCACTCTGCACTTTATATGTCCACACTGTTCATATGAGTTTCATAATTATAGTATGTGCAACTGCAACTCTACATCTTCTAGTCCACTCGGCACTTTATATGTCCACACTGTTCACATGAGTTTCATAATTACAGTATGTGCAACTGCAACTCTACATCTTCTAGTCCACTCGGCACTTTAACCAATAGTAACACCCTCAACTTTAGGATGCAAACTATCTATGCAAAAAGTAAAAAAGAGCACTTTGATTCACAGCAGCCTTTACAACATGCATGGGCTCATAAAAATGTATGCGCAAGTTCAGTCAGTCTTGTGGATGGAAGGCCCTGGATACGCAAACAGGGTCCGTACAGAAAAGCATGGACGAAGTTCACAAACTTTTCATAAATGTTTCACAATCCCAAACTAAAGCCTGAAGGTTTACATACTTTAATTAGATCACTCTGTATCAGCCGCCCATTTGAAGCTTTCGTGCCTAATGCATGAAGAGATACCAAAATAAAAGAACGCTTAGCGAATGGCGGAGCTCGGTAGAAGCGTAAACAACCAATCAGAATATTCGGCAGAAAGACCATGCAGTCGCTTTATGACCAGAGCTAAATATCGATCACTTGCAACAAGTGTCAGCATGATCGTTCGCAATGGAATAGTCACAAATTGGGGGAGAAAAAAAAAAAGAAGTAGACAAAAGTTTGCCAGCACTTTGTCATTTATTTTTTTTTACAAACTTTCACAGACTTTAAGGAAAAGGACTACAATTGACAGACTTTCCAGGGCCCTGAAAAAGCCTTGTCATTTTTTAACAACTTTCACAAATGTTCACAGACCGTACGGACCCTGGCAAATAAGTCCGCAATGGCTTACTCATCCGAGGGATCTAATAAGGATGTAAAGTGAGTCTGCAAAATGCACAGATTCCCATGAGCCGATTCAATATCTGGGGGTTCAAAGTGATCTATGTCAACTGCAGTTGTACCGGTCTGACTTAGCTATTAGACACTGTTACCAGCTAAAGTGAAGAGAGGACAGAGTAGCGCCGGAGTAACGGCTTAACAAAACAAACATGGGGTGACAGATAGCTTGAAAGATAGCGTGACCCTCACCCACCCTCATCCTGAGGATCTATGCCTTTTCTCATCAGTAGAAAGGGCCACTATCACACTGAGTTAGATACACTCACTGATACGCACCTTCTGTCAGTCTGGAATAAACATAGATCCTCATGGCGCCCGCAGATGCGAAAGCTAATGAGAATCATGCCTCTTGCCTGGCTCTATCATTACGCTGGTCCTTACATACAAGAAGCTACGCGAGCTGATTCACTGACTGCCTTCCGTAGTGTAATAGACGCGTTGACAGCAATTATAAACAAACCGCTCTGCTGAAAAAAGGGGACAGAAACAGAATAGCTCGAGCTCACATTCCATTGAATGAAAATGATTAGGCTTTTCGGACGGAGTCTGAGTTAGAACTGTGTCAGTATATATTTTAAATTTACAACCTGGCTTTTAAATTTCTGAGTTTTCAGAATTATATGTGCCTCAGCAGATTCAAGTATATACCGTAGTGAACCCGACCCTATCTTTACCAGAACAAAAGAGGGGGGAAAAGTGTGTTCATTTATAATATGGTCATTGATGTACGGTTATTGAAAAACAAAAGAAACGGCTGAAACTCACTGCAAACCACAATAGCCCATCTCGCCTCCCTTTCCCCCACTCAGCCTGGAAATTAAAATTGTGTGAACAGGAATAAGCAAAACTTAGGCACAGATTCTCAGGGGTCACGGGAAGTAAGAAGGCTTTTATTTTAGGTTGTTGTTATTACAGGTATTTTGTATGTGAACTTTGCAGTAAGACCCCAGTAAAAATATTTTGCTAGGGGTTACACTGTCTATGCATTTATGTCATTTTATTGGCTCCTTCCAAAGGTCAAAGGGCAGGCATGGTCAGCAATTGTGTTGAAAATGTTCTATGTATGGGGGAATAAAAGCTACTGTATTTAATTTTTCAACCTCAGAAGTAAAACTTGATAAAAGCTAGCATTATTGACACAGGTTTATGTACATATTCAGAAGCAAATTCAGGGGGAGAGGGATGTTCCAAGATGCACGGCTGCCAGGATATTTTTTAATTTGTAATTTTCTATTTTGGGAGTTTGGAACTCTCTCTCTCTCTCTCTCTCTCTCTCTCTCTCTCTCTCTCTCTCTCTCTCTCTCTCTCTCTCTCTCTCTCTCTCTCTCTCCCACACATACACACACACACACCCTCCCGCACCTCTTCTTGGAACTTGTAAACGGTCAGTCGTGTGATTTTTCGGGGATTGGTGAATAGGTCTCCAGACCTCTCTCCCCCTTCCCGCAACTTCCCACTCGCACTAACACCAGCACCATCTGCCTCTCGTTTTATAGTCAGTCTCTCTCTCTCTTGGCTTGACTTCGCGGACGAAGATTTTATAGGAGTTGCCCACGACGTCTGCAGGCTTGTTCGTGGCTGCGGTCAACAAGTGGCGCATTTGTAGGTCCTCACCCCTTTCACCTTCTCAGCAACTGTGACTCCGCCGACAGGAAGAGTTCCCGCAAGTTGTTTTTTTTAACCTGCCCTCTACCTTAAAGAGAGGTCATTCGCAATAGTATTCGTGGTATAAAATGCATACTTAGATACTTTCAAACGTTTACGCCCAAAGTTAACTTTTAAAAAATTTCTGTGCGAAAAATTACTAATCTTTACAAACACATCGACCTATGATGACCTTGACCTTTCTACTGAAATATGTAGGTAAAGTTGTTCTTGTAAACGACAGTTGTGTCGAGTTTAAAGTCTGTGAATGTTATAGTCCCTATGAAATTGCCTTAAACACACCACACGCATACACACACGACGGCTGAAGAGGCTCGGCGGATGGATCGATGATTGGTGACTACATTAATTTTATACTGTTTCACATTTGCTGTCACACCTAAGCCAACAAGGTTTGCTCTTGGAACAAGTATTTAGCCCCACCTCCTCCCCGCAGACAGTAATGCGCCATTTTGTCTGTCTGAAAGCATTCCCAACAACTGTGCGCGTCATCTTGAAGTGATGTAGCGACGTTAACCTGGTTTTTGACATATCTGTTTATTTTCTTCACTGTCACTGGACGCAATTATTGCTCTGAAATCTTTCTTTCCCAAAGAACCCCAAACGTCAACTAAATATATGTCAGTTGTGTCAGCAAGAGCCAATATCGACATAAGCCCCCACAACCGCGATCGCGCGAGGCTCATGAAGATCTATGTGTCTTGCAGATGGATCCTATTGCGAGTTTCTCTGCTGTGAATGGGTTAAGTGAAAATATCATCAAGCAAAATAGTAGTTTGGAAAAATCCGGCCGGTGGTTTCAAGATATTGCCTGCTTAAAGGCTTACACAAATATGCCCTCAGCGACCCTTACCTTACAGGTCGTGAATTCATTCTGTTAAAGACATCACATATGAGGGAAAGGCATCATTTCCTAAAATTTCAGAGCAAATCGGCAGTACGGCGGTTACAGAGGTATTCTCTAGTCGAGTCAATAATCTGCAATGAAATATGCCAATTATGACCTTGACCTTGAGCGGGTAGAGGTGCAGCTAAGATTGATGGCAATGTGTGATATGGTAAAATACTATTATCTAAAATTTGGATTGAATAGGCCCAATGGCTATTGAGATATTGCCTAGCACACAATTCTGCACAAAACAAATATGGCGTTGAAAACTGAGGGGGCGCTGCGCTGCGGCTGACTAGGTTGGGATTTTATCGCTCTGCTAATTTTTCATGGTTTTCGTCATTTTAGCCAAGTTTGGCACCGTCATTTTTATGGCAGTGGTTGTGCATGTATCTTGGACTGCGTACGTGAAATTTCTAGCGGTGTTAGCCTGTGGTGTGCTTGTACTAGAAAGTGTTCACGGCTCCTTCGCCGGTTGCCATGCAGCTTAGGCGTGACACACTTCTTCGTCAGTCTTCGCTACACGAACTGTGCACGTGCTGTGCCCACGATTAACATACCCGAACTTCTGACAGCGGAGAAAGACAGACGATGGAACAATGATTGTGTCGTTTCGGAGGAAAAGACGAGGGAGGAAAGGTGGGGTGCGTCAAAGACTGAGGATGATTTTAGCAAATGTGCAGTCGCTGAGACTGAAATAAACACGACGACCGTGCTGAACTGCCGGTCGCGTGCGCCAAATTCCTGCACGAATACCGTGAAGCCAACTTAATGTGTTTTACTGAAACTTGGCTGTGAACGATAACTGTCTTCATATTGACAATTTTCATGGCCCCATTAGACAGGACAGATGTTGTGCGGCCACGGGAAAAATCAGTGGTGGCGCCGGGGTCTGCGTGGGACGTCTCAGAGCGTTGGTGCACAGATGTCAAGGTCAAACATCAGTTGTGCACAAAAGACATTGAGGTTATCTCCCTTGCCTTACGCCCCTTCTATCTGCCGCGGGAGTTTGGCCGCAGATTGTTTGTTACCGTTGTGTATATCCCCCCTGACGCAACTACTATCTATCTGCCGCGGGAGTTTGGCCGCAGATTGTTTGTTACCGTTGTGTATATCCCCCCTGACGCAACTACTATCTATCTGCCGCGGGAGTTTGGCCGCAGATTGTTTGTTACCCGGCGTTGTGTATATCCCCCCTGACGCAACTACTATCTATCTGCCGCGGGAGTTTGGCCGCAGATTGTTTGTTACCGTTGTGTATATCCCCCCTGACGCAAACTATACGTTGGCCGCTGATGTTATAGCTGACATTGTGCAGCAGCAAGAGATTGACTCCCCCGACGCTCCCAAGTTTATTCTGGGAGACTTCAATGGATGCTCTCTCCGGCTCCGACTCAGTGCCTCCCTCATTATCATCAGTATGTAAACTGTAAGACGAGAAAAGACAAAATTCTCGACAAATGTTTCGGGAATATCGCCCTCGCCTACAAAGCTGTTATTAAACCTCCACTCAGCACTGCTGATCATTGTGTGGTGCATTTGCTGCCCATGTACAAAACCAAGTTGAAATCTGTTCCGCCAGTGGAGAAAATCGTCAAGGAGTGGACTTCAGACACTGAGGCACAACTTCAGGGGTGCTTTGAGTGCACAGACTGGTCAGTGTTCCTAGACAGCAGTAAGTCGCTAGAGGAGACTGTAGACGTCGTTTCAAGCTACATTCGTTTCTGTGAGGATTCTGTCATTCCAACTAAGACGGTGAAAGTTTTTCCAAACAACAAGCCCTGGGTATCGAAAGAACTGAAAGGGACATTGAAACAAAAGGCAAGAGCTTTTGCTAGCGGTGACTTCATTGAGGGCAAAAAGCTGCAGTCTCAGCTCCGGTTGAAAATCCGAGACAATAAACGTCAGTTCAAAGAAAAGGTGGACAGTCACTTTGTGACAGGTGATCTACGCAAAGCGTGGCAAGGTCTGAAGGCTATGGCTGGGACTCAGCAGAAGCAAAATGCCTCCACCACAGGTCTACACTGTGATGACAGCCTACAACTCTCCAACCAGTTGAACGACCATTTTGCTCGGTTTGAGGTGAAGGTCCAGTCAGAAGTGCAGACCATCAGAAATGAACTCCAGGCTCTTTCTGATGACCGCAGAGTTACAGAGATCAGCGAGGAAGAGGTGTTGATGGTCCTCCGCTGCCTTCAGCCACACAAAGCCCCAGGCCCAGACGGAATCAGTGGTAAGGTGCTGCAGTCCTGCAGTGCCCAACAGGCACCAGTCTTCACGCAGATCTTCATCGCATCCCTCACGTCCAACTCAATCCCATCAGTCTGGAAACACTCCCTGATCTGTCCAGTTCCCAAGAAACCAAAACCCTCTTGTCCTAATGACTACAGACCTATTGCCCTGACCTCTATCATCATGAAGTGCCTCGAGAGATTTGTCCTGAGTCGACTACTCAGTCAGACGAGCGACCAGCTCGACCCCCTACAGTTCGCATATCGCCACAACAGGGGTGTGGATGATGCAGTCATCACTCTCCTGCACCTAATCCTCACTCACTTGGAGACACCAAAGTCCTTTGCCAGAGTCCTCTTCGTTGACTTTTCCAGCGCCTTCAATACGATGAGGCTTCACCTTCTGGCTGACAAGCTGCGTCACATGAATGTCAGCCCTTCTCTGATCCTATGGATCTTGAACTTCCTAGTGGAGAGGACGCAGTGTGTTCGTGTAAACAACTTGATGTCCTCCGTCATCACCACGTCCGTGGGCAGCCCCCAAGGATGTGTGATCTCGCCTGTCCTTTACATCCTATTCACAAATGACTGTACCAGCTCCAATGACAGAACTCACTATGTCAAATTTGCAGACGACACTGCAGTTGTAGATCTGTCAAACTCAGATGCTGACTACTTCGCAGAAGTGGATCAGTTTGTTTCATGGTGTCATAACAACCATCTACAGTTGAACGTAGGCAACACTGAGGAGATGGTTGTCGACTTTCGGAAGCCTGGCAGTGGGCCAACTTCCGGGAACCCACTCCCACCTCCTCAGTCCCTGGTGATTGACGGCACTTTTGTCACACGCACAGATGTTTACAAATACTTAGGGACCTTGATTGATTCACGGCTATCCTTCACCGATAACACAGACCTCATCTTTAAGAAAGCCCAAGGGAGACTGTATATGCTGCGCAAACTCCGCTCCTTTGATGTGAGCCCCCAAATCCTCAGGCAGTTCTACCTCTGCTTTATAGAAAGCCTTCTTACATTCTCCTTTGTCTCATGGTTCGGCTCCCTGGGCGAGAAGAACTTTAGGAAGCTGAATAAGATAATCAGGCTTAGTGAGAAAATCGTTGGGGGCAGGTTGGAGAGCCTTGACGGCCTCTACAGGACAAGAATGATACGCAAGGGCCTGAGGCTGGCAGCTGACACTTCCCACTGCCTTTCTAAGCACCTTCAAAAGCTCCCGTCTGGCCGTAGGTTCAAGGCTCCTCTTGTTAAAACCAAACGCTACAAGGGCAGCTTTGTACCCTCGGCCATCCGTCTCCTAAATGAAGAGTGTGTTAACTAGCGTATATCTCTCTCTCCTTGTTGACGCCGTCGAGGAACTTGCACCTCAGATGTCGCAGTGGCATCTTGCAAGTGACAGACTCACTCCTATACCACTAACACTGTACACTGTGGTCATGTGTTTTTTTTTTTTTTTTTTTTTTTTTTTTTTTTTTTTTCCCCCACCATTGTTATAATGTGGCTAAACCCGTACGCGCGCATGTGATCCCAACGAAAGAAGATTTGTCGGCTAGACTGACACAATAAGTTTTTTTAATTGAATTGAATTAATTGAATTGAATTTGACCTTGGCCTTTAGGCAGTGCATAGATTCTGGTGTGCAACACTGTGTCGTCACAAAATATTACAATTTGCCATTTGGATTACATCGTTTCGGTGTTTACAGTAACATTGCCTGGACAATGGCACACATAGTAATTGTAGCCGTTGTGACCTTGACCTTGACGAAAGTAACATGATCCTGGTGTGGGATACTCTGTATTGAGAAAAAGTATCAACATCTGAAATTTGGAACAAATTGGCTGGATGGTTTCCGATATACACGCTAGACAAACACTGCTCCTTATATGAAACACTGTTCTAAATATGAAACACGTTTCATATTAGGTGCTGTTTGTTATATCCGACCTTGACTTCAAAAGCTTTTTTTATATCCGACTTTGTTATATCTATTGTTATATATATATATATATATATATATATATATATATATATATATATATATATATATATATATATATATATATATATATATATATATATATATATATATATATTGTTTGATATAACAAAGTCGGATATAACAAAGCTTTTGTGGAGGTTCCGGCAAAATTTGATCTTTGTCTTTGTTAAATTAATCCGCTTATAACGAGGTCGGACATAAGAAAACTTCAGATACAACTAATCTTTTTTTCAGTCCCCTCGGCGCTGCCGACTTCGATTATAACGAACCCTTACATTGTAAACAGCAAAGAAAGCAGGAGAATGCTCCATTTTCACAGAATTTGTGTGTTTTTATTGGCCTATGTAAAACTGGCTGTGTATTCAGACATTTTGTGAGTTTTGATTTTGTCACGTTACGATCTCGTAATGTCGCACTTCCACGTGCATTCCTGCATCTACAAGTACTGGTTATTTTGATCGTGATCTTGTACAAAGGTTAGCTGTGGTCAACGGCAGCAACTTTGGTTGTTGGTAGGACTTACGAACTGTATACAAAATCCAGACCAAAATGCAGAGAAAAGCAAAAGGTGAGTCGCATCCACATCGCCAAAAAGGAGTCTCGGGTTGATTCGGAAGTCAACGCGGATCCACCCCAACACAACACTTTATATTATTTTTCTGCTTCAAAAATGTGGAAACGTTTTATTCAACAGTAACTATATACAGTACATCTGTAAAGGCCCCGCCACACATGCCGGTTGTGCCCCGATTTTGAAGCCGATTCCGATCCGATTGCGATCGGATGACGTCATATATCCGATCCGATCCAAATCGGCTGGGAATCGGGTGTCTAGAACCTGCTCTATTTTTCCGATCCGAATCGGCCCCGATTGTAAGGTTCAACCAATCAGAGCGCGTCTCGCAAAGCACGTCGTTTCAGTTTGAAAATGGCGGAAGATCAGTACCACCTTCGTTGCCGATGTTTCGCCCGCCTCTTCCCGAATATGATGCAAAACTGATAATAATGCAAGCACATCATCATCACTGTCAAAATTAGCAGCCATTTTGCAGAACAGGTACGACTTTGATCTTCGGTTCAAACCGGTCGGCTCAAAAAAGTCGGGAAATGTGTGGCAGTGTAGTCCGGTCCGATCACACTCCGATTCGAAACTGCTCAAGAATCGGCCTCAAAATCGGGCATGTGTGGCGGGGCCTTAAAACATTTGTAAAACTTTAAGAATCTGAAACTTCGCTTATAACGTAAAAAATGTGTCCCCTCGCAATTTGTTTTATCCGGTGTTTGCTGTAATTATGAGGAAAAAAAAAAAACTTATCCAAACCAGTGAAAAGGAAAATTCATTTTATTATCGAAGCTAAGACAACTCGCACCCACACCGCAAACAAGGAACGTTGGGCTCAAGATGGACACCAATTTGGAGAGTAGCGGATATAACTGTAAGTCCCTCCCCTCCCCCCCCCCTCCCCACCGCTCTCTCCTCCCCATGATTTTTACTTAACTCATTCGAGACGTGAAGCCTACGGATACGCGGCGAACCGCCGCGTATTCGTCGGCGGCACGTCTCGAATGAGTTAAAACATTAGAAAAAAAACCCAAAAACTGTCGTTTACTTGTGGTAATTGAAAACTACTCTAATTAAGTGATTCTACATTAACTCATTCTACCCCAGACACACCACAGGAAGATAAGGATCGACCATGATAGTTCAAGGGTGATGCCAGAATAGCTTGGCGCCTATGGGCGCCAAGCTATTCTGGCATCACCCTTGAACTATCATGGTCGATCTGTGTCCTGCATTGCAATGCAGTCTTCAGAGGACAAGGGCAAAATTTAAGGATTTCGGTGTTGGGGTAGAATGAGTTAAAATGCCCTGTAAATGAATGAACTTAGGCTAAAAACAAGCATTTGTCGATGCGTTGGTATTATTACATCAGAAAGTTTGACATTGCGCTCATAACAATTTGGTCCCCTGTGAATTTGTTATATCCGGATTTTACTGTATATATACCCCCCCCCCCCCCCCTTATTTTTCCTTGGAGAGCTGGGTGGCTCGGTGGTGGAGCGTTCGACTCTCGCCCGAAAGGTCCTGGGTTCGAATCCAGCTGGGATCAAAATTTGTTCAGACCCTATTTCGGTGCGCCGTCACAGTTTTTGAAATCACCTTCGTGGTGGACAAAAGACTGTAAACCCTACACGTTTTAACGTTTCTATGTTTCCTTATGTCTGCAAGCGTAAAAGTATAAAAATGCAAGTAAACTCATAAAGGAGGGACATTATGGACATGGTTCATCCCAACTTGCTCTACTTTACTTACTTTTGCCACGTTGACATGTTGTGCTGCATTTATCTCTGTATCTCAATAATAATATTTATAATGATGTACTTGTCCTATCTAAGAGTGTTTCTTTCTGTATTTGGAATTTATTTCCATTTTTCTGCCCTGACTTCTTCGTTGTTTTCATCACATTTTTAGGTTCTGTTCACAGCTTCTACGACCACCTGCATAAATCACTATGGCTGGCAGCTTCAGCACTGTCCAAAAGCTGTCCTTGGCTGGGATGTTCATCGGAGCTGTCACGTGTCTCATTGGCATCGGAGCGCCTTATTGGCTTTAGACTGAAGATAACTTTCTCGGTGTCTTCTTGAAGTGCAACGGGAAGCTGGGGCTGAAGGAGTGCAAGTTACTTCCTACTACTGGCAGTTCACGTGAGCAATCCTCGTCCCCACTGCTTGAGTCATCCAAACTTAACCCCTTGGTTGATGAAAAAACAAGATGAAGATTTCATCCCAAAGTCTACCGTATTGTTTTGAGCTCAGATGCGTTTATCTTTTAGGATCATTCAGCCGAGTTTTTCATATTTTTAGGCTTATTATGCTGATCCATTTCCCTCCTCTCTAAGTCAACCCGCTCTGATCAACACACGTCGGCGGACGCAAATGAAGACGGACACATTGCGCTTCCCGCCAATAGTACGCTCTGTGGGCTCGTGAAGCAACAGGAATCCATCTCCTTTTACTCTAACCCACCGTCTGATTCACACAGACTGGCACACAGAAATAAAGACGGACGGTGGCACACGGCGATTCCCTTAATCAAAACATCGGGAAAAAGAAAGGTCCCGAGATTATTATTTTAGGGACAATATCCTAAAATTTCAATATTGTTTGTTGTCAAAAGCGAGCTCTAGTCGCTGTCACATCCTCACTCATACTCACACACACACACACACACACACACACACACACACACACACACACACACACACACACACACACACGCACGCAAGCACACACACACACACACACACACACACACATACACACACACATACGGCACTTTGGCGCCAAAAAGACGTTCTCTAGCAAGGTTTGCGTAGCTAGACGTGACGTCATTTGATCGTGTTACTTCTTTGCCAGTTCTGCGCCGCACGCCAAAAACGTCATGTTCATGCGCCGGAATGCGCTCCGACCCAGCCCCATTTCAAAGCCTACCGTATTTTTTTAATACAAAGTAACTAATTGACCGATCGACCGACCGACCGACCGACTGACTGACTGAATAAGTAACTGACTAACTAGCTAGGTAACTAAGTAACTAACTAATTGTTTTTGACCCTCTGTCAGAACCAATCCATTTTGGGCGAGGCATAAAAACATACATAAAATGTAGGCGTTTCGCATTTTGGACAATTTCGCTTACTGAATATTGGCAGGGCCTTTAAAATTGCCTTATTCAGGGTGCGCGTTGATTGCCAGACCAACGGGTTCTCAATGTTGTCTTGCCAAAACTAAGACCTTTCTACCCTTCTCTTCACAATCCGTGTGCGTAGGCACGCGTGTAGAGTTGAGGTGTTGTTACTGCCGCTTGTGCGCAACGGTGGAACTCCAAAGAAAAATACGGTAAAGTCTGTTATAATACTGCATTCAAACTTCATAAACAAACAAATATTAAATTACCTCTTTTTGTGCAGCATTATTGCAAGACGTGCCAAAAACAAGTGTAAAGAAGACATCATGAACTATAAACCCTTGATTTCTTTGGAGAAGGTCGCTTTAACCTGTTCAGTGCCAGGTAACCTTTTTCATCCTGATACACCCATTGCTTGAAATAAATTTGACTATGATAGTTCCAGGGTAGTGCCAGAATGGCTTGGCCAGTGGCGGATCCAGGGAGGGGGGCCCAGGGTCCCCCCCCCCCCCGTCAGCCCTGACCCCCCAAAAAAAAATTGATGGTTATTTGTGAAAGTTGTGTTTTACTATTCGATGGTTCTTCTTTTCTTGTACGGTGTATTTTACAATTATCTCATGAGTTCATGGGCCTATAGTCAAATATCCTCACTTCGCGCCCCTTACCTGCATCTATCACAGTACTTCAACCAGACATAGAGTGCCATGTGCCCCGCACTCACAGGGGCTCATGTAAATCAGTGCCTCTTGCTGTGCGATACAATCCCCATTGCATCCTCAGGCTGAGGCAGCCATCTGGCAATAAACCGCTGACTGTTGGTCAACCCCAGCGGTGAAAAAGTGTCCAATCATTGCTGAACTGGGGCCCAACTCAGTCCCTCAGCCAGGCATAGAGTTTCATGTGCCCCTTCAGTCACAGGGGCTCATGAAAAGCATTACCTCGTTCTGTGCGGCACGAATGGTATTGCATCCTCGTACGTGGCATTCATCTAGGATTAAGTGTACGCCTGTGTACAAGTCAACTGTGATCAGAAAGCGTGCAATCAACTGCGCGGCTGTGAGTGTCTCCCCCGGGGTGAGCAGCCGACTGGCCCGAGTGTCACAGGTAATTGCTAATCCCCTAATCCTGTCACACATCACTCTCTCAGCACATTGGGGCTCCAGTCTCACACAGATTGGCGTAATTTTGTCTTCCATGGACATGCACAAATGCCCATCAGAGTAGCAATGTGGTCATTGATGCGTGTCACCAAAGGCGAGGTGTGAAATGTCTTGATTTTGATCAACCTTGAACTAACCCTTAAGTAATCGTCAGTCAGTGTAAGAGGTATACATCATGAGTGATAATGACTATTTTTGTGATCTGATCCTGTGTTCCTCATATGGATGAGGTTTGTGGGTCAAGTTTAGAGCAGTATCACAATTTTCGCAAATGGCTGTGTTCTTTTCTCAGACGGAGGAGTACTTGGTGATGTAATGTTGTTGTCAAACACAAGGTGATTGCTCCTGCAGAAACTCCAGGTAGAACATTTTTTTCAATAAGAAAATTAACACCATATAAGAATCAGAAGTGCCCGATTAATCTTGTTTAAGTTGTTAGGGAGGTGGGGAGGAGGTCAAGTGCATGTAGATATGATCAGCCCTTCCTTTTAAACGCATTTGAATGCACCAAGATTTCAGAAACAACAATATACGTACAGCGTACGTACAGTGGCAGGACGGACTGAAGGGGTTCGGCAGGTTTCAAGTAGCCCTAATTTGCCCTGTGTATTTCAGTGTCAGGTCGTGTCGTTTCCGTAGTCAGTAGTGTTCCGCCGCCGCGTTTGCTTTTCTCATACGCGAGTTGGTTAAAGTAGTTTTGCAGGCTTTTTACTAGACGTGATCTATTATTTTGGACCTTACGGCGGTGGAGCAGTGTTCAAAATCACAGATGAGCACGTGTACACGTGGTGTTGCAGAATTTATCTACGCCCTGGAGTTCTGTGCGGAGCAGCAACTGGTCATCACCAACACTACTTTTCAGCAAAAGGACAGTCGAAAGACCACCTGGATGCATCCTCGCTCCAAACACTGGCACCTTATCGACTATGTCCTAGTGCGTCAGAGGGACCGCAGTGACGTCCTCCTCACCAGAGTAATGCCCAGCGCAGAGTGCCACACTGACCACCGCCTTGTCCGCTGCAAACTCAGGCTCCACTTCAAGCCAAAACCCCCCGCCAAGAAATGGGGGCCCCCCAAGAAAAAGCTTGATGTTGCCAGCCTTCAGCGTGACGATGTGAAAGCTGCCTTTTAGACAGATTTACAGCGCAGGCTCAAAGACACAGCGGACCCAGTAGACTCCTCCCCTGAAACACTTTGGGAACAACTGAAAACTGCTATTGCAAAATCCTCTGCAGAAGTCTTGGGTTTCGCCAGAAAGAAGAACAAAGACTGGTTTGACGAAAACGATGTAGAGATCCAGGAACACCTAGCAAAAAAAAGAGCCGCCCATCAGGCCCACCTAGCCCAGCCTTCCTGCCCTGTAAAGAAGTCTGCCTTCCGCCTCGTCTGCAGCGGTCTCCAGCGCAAGCTCAGAGATCTCCAGAATGAGTGGTGGACCAGACTTGCACAGAGGACCCAGCTTTGTGCTGACAATGGTGACTACAGGGGCTTCTACGAAGCACTGAAAGCAGTGTATGGCCCCAGGCACCTGGTACAAAGTCCCCTGCGAAGCGCGAATGGCCAGGCACTCCTCACAGATAATACCTCCATCTTGAACCGCTGGTCGGAATACTTTCAGAGCCTCTTCAGCGCTGAGCGCACTGTTCAAGAAGCAGTCGTCCTACAAATCCCACACCTCCCAGTAAAGGTTGAATTGGACGAACCGCCCACCGCTGAAGAGACCCTCACAGCCATCCACCAGCTCAAGAGTGGCAAAGCAGCAGGCATTGATGGAATACCGCCAGAGATCTGGAAACATGGAGGCACAGCACTGCACAACAAGCTCCATGACCTCTTTCTCTGCTGCTGGGAGGAAGGAACACTACCAAAAGATCTCCGTGATGCAGTCGTTATCACCCTGTACAAGAACAAAGGCGAGAAGTCTGACTGTTCTAACTATCGGGGAATTACCCTGCTGTCCATTGCTGGGAAAATCCTTGCAAGGCTGCTCCTGAATCGGCTGGTACCTGCCATCGCTGAAGACCAACTCCCAGAGGGCCAAAGCAAACAGGAGCACCACCGATATGGTCTTTGTGCTGAGACAGCTACAGGAGAAGTGCCGCGAGCAGAACAAAGGGCTGTACGTAACATTTGTCGACCTAACAAAAGCGTTCGACACTGTGAGCAGGCAAGGCATGTGGCAGATCCTGGAGCGACTTGGCTGTCCCCCAAAGTTCCTCAGCATGATTGTCCAGCTACACGAGGACCAGCAAGGCCAGGTCAGACTCAACAATGACCTCTCAGAACCATTCCCTATTTTCAACGGCGTAAAGCAGGGCTGCGTGTTGGCACCGACCCTCTTCACCATCTTTTTTAGCATGGTGTTGAAGCAGGCCACAGTGGACCTCGATGATGACGATGCAGTGTACATCAGGTATCGTCTCGATGGCAGCCTGTTCAACCTCAGACGACTGCAAGCCCACACGAAAACCCTAGACCAACTGATTCGTGAGCTGCTTTTTGCTGATGATGCTGCCCTCGTTGCACACACAGAGAGAGCCCTGCAGCGCATCACGTCTTGCTTCGCAGATGCTGCCCAGCTCTTTGGACTCGAGGTCAGTCTGAAAAAGACAGAGGTCCTCCATCAGCCGGCACCCAAGACAGTGTATCGCCCTCCTCACATCACCATTGGCGAGTCTGAACTAAAGTCAGTGCACCAGTTTACTTACCTTGGCTGCATTATCACGTCGGACGCCAAGCTGGACAAGGAGCTTGACAGCAGGCTGGCAAAAGCGAACAGCGCTTTCGGGCGACTTTTCAAGCGGGTGTGGCACAATCAACAGCTGAAAACAGGCACCAAGATCAGCGTGTACAGAGCTGTGGTCCTCACCACCCTGCTGTATGGTTCCGAGTCCTGGCGGGCCCTCTACCGCAGCCAACTACGACTCCTCGAACGCTTCCACCAGCGCTGCCTGCGTACCATCCTGGGCATTCACTGGAGTGACTATGTCACCAACGTCGAGGTCCTTGAACAGGCTGAAACTGTGAGCATCGAGGCTTTGCTGCTGCGGACACAGCTCCGCTGGGCGGGGCATGTCTCCAGGATGGAGGATCATCGCCTACCAAAGATCACCCTGTTCGGCGAGCTTGCTACTGGACTCCGTGACAGAGGGGCACCAAAGAAGAGATACAAAGACTATCTCAAGAAGTCACTTAGTGCCTGCCAAATCGACCACCACCAGTGGTCTTCGCTTGCTGCGGACCGTGACACCTGGCGCTCCACCATTTACAAGGCAGCTGTCTCCTTTGAGGACTCTCACAGAGCTAGCCTTAAGGACAAGCGGCTCAGGAGAAAAAACAGAGATGCCGCAGCTCAGAACCCTGTCTATACCTTCCCCTGCAGCCACTGCGGTCGAACCTGCCTGTCTCGGATTGGCCTCCGCAGCCACGAACAAGCCTGCAGACGTCGTGGGCAACTCCTATAAAATCTTCGTTTGCGAAGTCAAGCCAAGAGTGTTCCGCCGCCGCGTTTGCTTTTCTCATACGCGAGTTGGTTAAAGTAGTTTTGCAGGCTTTTTACTAGACGTGATCTATTATTTTGGACCTTACGGCGGTGGAGCAGTGTTCAAAATCACAGATGAGCACGTGTACACGTGGTGTTGCAGAATTTATCTACGCCCTGTGGGTGTGCGGCAGCGCATGTGTGCTGCTGGGCGGGATATGCGGACTGGTGGCCCTTTGTTTGGCTTGCTTTGGGCGGGGCAGTCACTTCATAGCCCTGGGAGTCGTCTGCTTCCTTGCAGGTATGTCATTTTTGACTTCGTGGATTATTTTGTGCGTTCGTCCGTTCGTTCGTTCATTGTATCATGCATCCATGCATCCATCCATCCATCCATCTACTCAGTCATCCCGGCGTCCGTCCGTCCCGTCGTCCGTCCTGACATCCCTCCACTACCTCGTGCACTTCAGTGCGCGATGCTCACTTTATCTCGGCTTAAAAGTGGTTAACATATTCTATCCCAGGACCGAAAGCCCCACATTTTGAAGTCAGGGGTTGCCCTCTGAAGGCTGAATGAGTTATATGACGTTTGACTGACCATAGGATCGATACAACGTTTTTCGCAAACTAGTATCTCGGCAACGAACCACTTTACTATACCAATCTTAGAACCAGTATCAATCAGTGACAGTTGACCTAATAGGATTTACTTTTTTTTTAAACTCGCGCAGTGTGTCAGTTTTGATGTACAGTCGTAAAAATTCGGACTGCCGTTTTCATGAAATGACTTATTTTACATCCCTAAATGTGCCCCACATATACTAAGCCCAGTATAGGAAATATCCAAATTCACGTGAACTTGGCCAAGTTTTCAAAGCTGAAACAGCGCAGGCATACATGATGTCTACATGCTTGACCTCGACATTGAAATCTGCCGGGGCTCTATTCAGGGTATTGAAAATGGCTTGCTCTTGTCTTTTCACCAAAGTTTTACGACTGCCGGTACAGCAAAATCGACAATTCATACGAGTTCAGTAAAAAAATATTCTATATTAGGTCAATTGGATCTAAATGATATTTGTTTTTTAAGTGGTACAGACAAGTCTTTCTTTGTGGAGATATTTGGGAAAAAGTTGTGCACTCTCAGTGATGTCAAACGGCCTATAAGAATATACAATCCGCCGCTTTCTGTGTGTAAAGCGGCCGCGGGCGCCATAGCACCAGGAGTGTTTGCCAGCCAAAAGGACATCTTCTCGGACATCATCAAGGACTCTACAGGGAACTCCATCGTGGACGAGGGCTACGTCGCGGACGAGGACCGCGGCAACGACGTGGACGAGGAAGACGACATGGACGATGATTTCAGCTGCTCATACGGATGGGCCTTTTACCTGTTCTGCACCGGTGTGGCTGTCCTTGGCGTTGTGTCCATCGTGGCCTGCTTCTCGGCTCCTGAGAATCCCATCGCAGGCATGGTTATAAGCCATGTCCAGCCAGGTTTGGAAATTCAGTTGCGTGCTTCGTAAACTTGGAGAACACGTAGTAAAAAAGAGGCGGAAAAGAAAGAAAACATACCACTCTCTGTTTTCTTTCCTTAAATTTTATTGGGAAATTCCGCTGTATTCCGAGAGTGGCGTAATAACAAGAAAAGGATAGAAGAATAAGGACAAAAAGGAACTGGGTGTTTTGTTAAAAGAAAACTGATAAACTTAACTGATTGATTTTGTGTGATCAGTAATGGCATTGTTCTCAAAATCACTTGCTTTTATAGAATAGGTGTTTTTGTTTTTGTTTTTTAATTTTAAAAAAAGAAAAAAAGAAAAAAGAAGTTGAACTCACTCGCTGTGTATAGTTGTTTTGCGTCTGTTCTATTCTTTTAGCATGAGCATGACTTGTTTTCTTTTCTTTTCTAATGAATCAAGGTGATTAACTATACTGCAGTTCACTTTAGTTTATTCAAGCTAGATCTTTTAACCAAGGCACTCTGCGGCGAGACAAAAACGTCACGATTTCAAAATGAAGATCTAATTTGGGTCTTACGACGAAAACAATCGTTGCTGTGTGCGCCGTAAGATCTAAAGTAACTAAAGTAGCCTTTCGATAGTGTGAGGATCCCAAATATCTTATTCGTCACCGCCATAAGTTTGAGAGTCACTGAATTTAAATGACGCAGACTCAAAGCGTCAGTTCTAGAGACACCCTCCCCACCCCCAATCTGAGGCTCCGGCCGGGGTTAGTTACATATTTACACTCTTTCCATATCATATTCTGATTCAGGTCCGCAAGTGATTTTGACACACGGGCGCACTGGATGCCAAGGAGTAAGCGTAGTGTGAAGTCTCAACATTGAACAAAGGAACTAACTGTAACAGGAGAATCTGTGTATGAAACATACTACATGGCCAGATCATAGTTTCAACAAACATTCTACTGACCGTTGTTTTGTACACGTGATGGCACACTTTGCAGATGTAACATCGGGAGGTAAAATTACTAGTGTTCAAAATAACATATCATACAGGATCTTTTTTTTTTTGAAAGATATACTGATCACAGAAAGTAGGGATACTGAGATTTCAATTTCAATGGTTTTGCCATACAAGATATGACATTTCGCCCCAAGATTTAAATTCTACATTTCAGTGGCATGTGCACACGTATCATCTCGTTTGCCAGAGCAAGGGTACACATCTGGCCTGGGATGAGGATCATGTAGAACAAAGCACCTAAGGACTGGGGCTCAGTTGCATGAGTGAGCGAATTCCGCGCCTGCCACAAAGCAAGGCGCTCCGTTATAGCGCAGCACCGTGCTTACTAGTAGTGGCAGTCGCAGGAAGAAACTTGCTCATGCAACTGGCCCTGGGGTTTATGTAGTAAACCTAACCTGTTCTGTAAATAATTAAGTGTCCACACGGCTTTGGGATTATTTGTCCATTCTCATAGAATAATGGATGGGTCACTTTGATGATCTGTTACGTAATAACCAGAGTGAAGAAAGACAAGACTTTTGCTAGTCATCTTGCAAAGGGCAGGTCAAATGGCATGCCGGTTCTCTTGGATGTAGGTCATCTCCTTCATACTGAGGTCATGAACCTTTCCATCAGTCCTCATTTAAACTATGGCTTCCAGTACAGTACCCTTGATTTTAGTATGCTGGAATTTGGTTTTCTCTCGACGTGTTCCTTTAAATGAGATCCTTCATGATTGTTTATCTTAAATACTCACAGTTGTGCGTGCGCGCGGACGTGTGTCTGTGTGTGTGTGTGCGTGCATGCGTGTGTGCGCGCGCGCGCGTGTGTGTGTGCGTATGTGTGTGTGTGTGTGTGTGTGAGCTTTTAGTTTTCTAAGTTTATCAGCGCTTTTAGCTATTTAGTTTAAGCACTTAACGAATATTCGTCATTATTGTTATTATTATTATTAGTAGTAGTAGTAGTCGTCATCGTAGTAGTAGTATAGTTTGTTTACCATACAGATGCAAGAACAGCAGGTAACACGTCCAGTCATACCAGATAATACTAATCACACCGGCTACATATGACACCTATATATTTGCATTTTCCTCGTTAGGATCTTTCAAACGATATCCTGTCCGATATATACTAATGTTCAAACTTAAAGGACCACTTTTTAGCGCAGACACACCGACAACTTACTTACTTACTTACTTACGCTTGTCACCCCTACCCGGGTATAGGCCGTCGACGAGAGACCTCCAGCAACTCCTGTCCTGTGCTTCTCCTTCGATTCTACTCCAGGTGGTTCCCAGTCTCTTGATGTCTGCTTGGAGGTCTCGACGCCAGGAGTTTCTCGGCCTACCTCTTTTCCTCTTTCCCTGGGGGTTCCATGACAATGCCTGCCTAGTGATATTGGAAGCTGGCTTTCTCAGACTGTGACCGATCCATCCCCATCTTCTTCGCCCAATTTCATTCTCTGCTGTTATCTGCTCTGTTCTCTCCCAGAGTCTGACGTTGCTGATCTTCTCTGGCCAGTGGATTTTCAAAATTCTTCTAAGGCAACTGTTCATGAAGATCTGTACTCTGTTGACTGTGGTTTTTGTCAATCTCCAAGTCTCTGCTCCATATAGGAGAACTGCTTTTACATTGGAGTTGAAAATCCGGACTTTGGTGTGTTGTGACAGCTCTCTGGGACTCCACACTTTTTTCAACTGGAGAAAGGCTGCTCTGGCTTTACCGATTCGTGCTCTGACATCTGCATCAGTGCCGCCTTTTTTTGTCTATGATGCTCCCGATATAGGTGAAGGACTCCACCTCCTCCAACGGGGTGCCAGCAAGCAAGACTGGTTCTTCCCTGGTTGCGTTCAGCCTCATTGTCTTTGTTTTCTGTTTGTGAATGGTGAGGCCCACTTGGGACGAGATGTCAGCAAGCCTCGTGGTCTTGTCCTGCATTTGTTGATGAGTGTGGGACAGTAATGCCAAGTCATCTGCAAAATCGAGGTCGTCAAGCTGTGTCCACAGTGTCCACTGTATTCCACTTCGTCTGTGCTCTGTGGTCATCTTCATGACCCAGTCTATGGCCAGTAGGAAGAGGAACGGAGACAGCAGACACCCCTGCCTGACACCAGTTCTGACCTGGAGCTCCCTGGTGAACTGCCCTTCGTGGATCACGCGACATGTCATGCCATCGTAGCTGCTCTTGATCAGGCGGACGAGCTTTGTGGGTACACCGTAGTGTCGTAGGAGTTTCCACAGAGTCTCTCGGTCCATACTGTCAAATGCTTTCTCGTAATCCACAAAGTTAACATACAGCGGGGAGCTCCACTCCAGAGACTGTTCCACGATGATGCGGAGAGTGGCGATCTGGTCTGTACATGATCGGTTCTTCCTGAATCCTGCTTGCTGGTCTCTCAGCTGGGGGTCAACGGAGCTCTTCATTCTCTCCAGGATGATCCTGTTGAAGACCTTTCCTGGTACTGACAGCAAGGTGATTCCTCTGTAGTTGGAACACTTGCTGTGGTCGCCTTTCTTGGGAAGCTTGATTAGGTACCCCTCCTTCCAGTCAGCCGGCATCACCTCCTCTTCCCAGATCTTTCCAAACAGTGGGTACAGCATCTCCACTGTTGTCTCTAGGTCTGCTTTCAGAGACTCCGCTGGGTTTGATTGATTGATTGTACATTGCTTAACGTCCCGACAGCAACAAGGCTTTCTCAGGACGTGCCTGCACTGCTTGTGAAAAAAAAAACTAAACAGAACATTGAATGTATGTCGCCAGCCGGTCAAATACATTAAATAAACCTAACACATGGGGCCTAAATAAAGCTAAGACCATTTAGCAACACACATCCAATATCAAGAGCTACAGGCAGTGCAGACAGTAGGGAGAGTTTTAAAAAGGCAAATACAGGAGAATGGACCTCGGGTAGACAGAAACACATGCCCCAGAATAGAGAGAAAAACTCACCCTGTGGGGCTGACCAGGGTGACCCTGGGAACTAAAAAGTACCTAACCCCACCCAAGTCCCCCAGGGCAGACCCGGGTGGGGGGGGGACTCCGCTGGGATGCCATTTGGGCCTGCTGCTTTGCCGTTCTTCAAAAATGCCACTGCTCTTCTGATCTCTTCCCGGCTGGGTCTGTCACAGCTGATGGGTAGGTCGGTCTCTGCCGGCTGGATGTCTGGGGGGTCGGGTGGGCTAGGTCTGTTCAGTAACTCTTCAAAATACTCGGCCCATCTGTCGAGTTGGTCTGCTCTGTCTGCAATAGGCTTGCCTTCTTTGTCTTTTACTGGTCTTTCTGTATGGCCATACTTGCCTGACAATCTTCTGGTAATGTCGTAGAGCTGTTTCATGTTGCCGCTGCCTGCTGCCTTTTCTGCCTCTGCTGCCAGGCTGTCTGTGTAGGCCCTCTTGTCTGCCCTGATACTCCTCTTCACCTCGCGGTTGGCTTCCGAGTATTCCCCCTGTGCCCTTACTTTGGCTGCTCTCGTGCGACTGTTGTTGACAACTGCTTTCTTCTGCTTCCTCACTTCTATCTTCTTCAAGGTCTGTGCCGATAGCCAGTCCTTGTGATGGTGTTTCCTGAACCCTACAGTGTCTTTGCAGGTTGAGTTCTGCGCCTCTCTAACTGCCTTCCACTGCTGCTCTGTGGTGACCGCCTCCTCTTCATTTACTAGCTCCTGTAGCGCTTGAAACCGGTTGGACAGCACCAGTTTGAACTCTTCTCTAACTCCAGTTTCTCTCAGGAGGCCTACATTATAGCGCTGTCTTCTTGTTGTCTCTGTGCGGCTTTTCTTTAGCTTGAGCTTCATTCTTAAGGTAAGCAGATGGTGGTCTGAGGCGACATCTGCTCCCCTCCTCACTCGAACATCTTGAAGGGATCTTCTAAATTTCTTGCTAATGCAGATATGGTCTATTTGGTTCTCTGTTGTATGGTCAGGTGAGACCCAAGTTGCTTTGTGTATTCTTCTGTGAGAGAAGATGCTGCCTCCAATGACAAGTCGGTTTAGAGCACAAAAGTCTACAAACCTCTCCCCGTTCTCACTCATCTCCGAGCCTAGTCCCTGTCTCCCCATCACCTCTTCGTATCCGGTGTTGTCCTCCCCTATTTTGGCATTAAAATCGCCCATGACGATGGTGATGTCTCCGCACATTTGTCCAAGGCACTCTGGAGTCGGTCGTAAAACTCTTGTTTCTTTTCCTCGTCACTGTCATTAGTGGGCGCATAACACTGGATGACGTTCAGCTTGAGCTTTTTCTTGGTTCTAAAGGCTGCTGTGATAATTCTTGGCCCAAGAGGTTCCCAGCCCATCAGCGCTCTCTGTGCCACTGTGACAGCATGAATGCGACACCTTATGTATGGGGGGCATTCTCCTCTTCATGACCTGAATACAGAATCATCTCCCCACACACCGACAACACCACACAAATAATGTAACAATACTTGGAGTCAGTACTTTACTAATTTATTCAGTAACAATTTCATTTAGGTTTTGAGTAAATCAAGCAATTGTAACAACAGCAGTACGTTAGAATGTTCACCCACCCCTCATTTGAAAAGTCACACAAGACTGGTCCAGTCAGTAGCGAGTGTACCCACCGTTTGCAGCCAATCATTCAATGCAGCGTTGACGCATCTAGTTCACCAGGGTTCGGAGAACATGTTGTGGGATCGCTTCCCACTCTTGATGCAGGAACTGAGTCAGCTAGGGGACGCCTTGAGGTGGGTGGGTGGGTGGTTGCTGGCTACACGTTGCCCCAGCACGTCCCAGAGGTGCTCGATGGGAGCCAGATGAGATGAACGAACTGGCCACTCCATCATCATGATGCCCCGTGGCTCAAGGTACTCATCCACCACATGGGCGCGATAAGCGGGTCGAGCGTTGTCGTTCTGCAGAACAGCACTGTCGCCTATGGCTTGGAGAGCTGGCTGGATGAGGGGCTGCACAATCTCGTCCCGATAGCGCAGTCCAGTCAAGGTGCCTCGGATGACATGGAGGGGGTCCTGCCTTCCCTGCTGAAGGCTCCCCAGACCATGACTGAGCCTCCTACGTAGCGATCCACCTCTTGGACGCATCCATCTGAAAATCGCACGCCCTGGCGTCTCCTGACCCTCACCCTGCCGTCGTTGAAGGACACAGTGAACCGTGACTCATCAATAAACAGAACCTGAGTCCACTGGAGTCTGTTCTACCTCACATGTTGACGACACCAGGCAACCCGGGCTCTGCGATGAGCTGGAGTGAGGGGTATTATCACTGCTGCTCTGCATGAAGCCAGGCCAATTTCGCGCAGACGTCGCCAGACTGTGCTTCTGCTGACGTTAACGTTTGCAGCTTGCATCAGTTGACATGGGTGCAGGGTGGTTGACATGACAGTTCGATCGCGCAGAGCCGCCACACAGAGGTATCTGTTCTCCCTTCTGCTGGTGCAGCGCGGGCGTCCTGAGCAGGGTCGTCGTTCTGCCTTTCCAGTTTCTTGGAATCGTGCCAGCAGCCTCTAGATCCCTGAATGGGACACCCCAAGACGTCTCCCAACTTCCCGTCCGGAAATTCCATCCTGCAGCCATGCTAGCGCCCGGCCTTGATCTACTGGCGTTAGGCTTCGTCGTGGTGGCATGGTTAGGAAAGTAACAATTATGCCCCTACTATACCGGTATTTGTAGCGAAACAGAAGTGCTCAGTGTTCACGACTGACCCCTTTAGCCCGTGCATCACCACTTTACCGAGTTTTTCCACCTGCCTGCCTTTGGTACGCTTGCCAATATCGCACAGCTTTTCACAAAAACTGACGATGTTTCACGTGCATTTGACACGTTCGTGGAAATTGATGAATTGTTGTCTATTGTTCCATGTACAGTGGACTGTCTAAGGTCAACTTTTAACCCATTTGGATCGAAAGAACATTATATTTTCTTAGCGTACTTGCGACGATAAACAATGACACCAAAAGTTGGGTGGCCCTTAAGTTTTGACCATTAGTATATTATATTTATTTTGAACACTAGCCAGTTTACCTGCGGATGTTATACACCTGTAAAACGTGAAGTCCTGTCCAGAAAACAACGACAATAGACCTGGACATTTATTACTGCGGACCTACAGGACACCCCCCCCCCCCCAGTGCGCAAAGGCCATCGGGCTGACGTCGGCCGCCGCTGTGCGCGGGCCAACGGCAGCCGGCGTCCGTCCGATGGCCTTTTCCGCATTGGGCCTTACATAGTCTCTGCAGTGTTGCAGTTAGTTCCTTATGTCCTATGCCAGCCGCTTTCGCGCCATGACTCGCCGTGGTCAACACCTACCACTTGCTGAAGCCTCATCATACACCGGGTGATGGCACAACCCTGGTAGTGGACGAACGTCGGGAGCTGTGTCAGTACTAGTTCAAGGGTCGAGTCTGATTGCCTGTAGCACTGTACCCCAGTATGCAGAAGTACTCCGGCCGACGTCGGCCGCAGTGAACCCGCGCACGAATTGCCAGCGTGGGCCCGCTGCGGCCGACATCGGCCCGAGGGCCCTTTGCTTACTGGGTAGCAATACCTTTGAACTACAGTATCATGTCAAAGTTGTAGTTTCTCCCTGTCTCTAATAATGATCGTACCGTTGCCAAGAATATCAGGCACTACCCTTGAACTGCTGCTGTATAATGGTTCGACATACTTGTTTCCTGTCTTTGATAAAGGTCAATCCATATCCTGCGACTGGAGTTTTATGTCTCATGCAAGTTCTATATCTCGATTTGTTTTTCACTGTTTGTATTTTTTCATTTAATTTTCTTTCGATCTATATTCCATAATGAATAACGTAAAATATGAAAAGACTTACTGTATGAAATAATATAAGTTATTGGTCGAAGGGGTTCGCTACACGGACCTTTGTAGGCCTGAGGGAGGTCAAAGGAATCATTGTACCCCGAAGGCCGAAGGCCTGAGGGGTACAATGATTCCCTTGACCTCCCTCAGGCCTACAAAGGTCCGTGCAGCGAACCCCTCCGACCAATAACGTATTTGTTTTCCTTCCTCCGTTTATTGTTTAGAAAAAAATCCGGTTTATGAAGACGGCCGCTTCTGTGGCGGATAGGTGACACCATTGAATATACATGTTCTGCCCGGGATTCCCAGAGTGTGACGTATCATGATTCGGTGCGAAACGCAAGTCTTGTTTTCGCAGTAAGAAGCTAATCTTGGCTTGTGTACAGAATGATTCAAGCTGCAATGTCTACAAAAGGTCGTTAAAGTATTACAGTGACAGTGCTTCTTGACTGCTGTGTAATTCAGAAAAATTAAGAACTTTTTGATGAAGCGATCGGCATTTGACCACTGATGTGACAGCTTGTGCAAGTTAGCATGGTGCCTCGTGCTTTTAGATTCAAGATGACAGAAGGGGATGTTTCGAGTGTGCAGCAGATTGTCGTTGTTATATCCTAAAGTGTCATGTGTGTTGGGATATCTGGAAAAAGGAATACCAAAACAAAACGCTCGTTGTTAACAGCAGGACTAGTGCTGAGATGGATTTTAAGGTAAGATTTTATTTTACAGCGTAGACATGATGTCAGCTAGTCTTCGAAAATTCGGGAGATGTTTTTCTTCAGATAGTCCCGCACTGAGTGACGCGAAAATTTGGCAATAGCGTGCTTTGTGTATAGTGTTGCTGGGTGTGTATTTTCGTTTTAGTTCTTGAATTTGTTGCTCTGTGCTTTGGTGAAATTGTGGCATGTTGCCTGTTGGTGGTTGAGCAGACGACAGTGTGTTGCCGGTTTGCAAGGATTGTGTCTCTGATTGGTTAAAAAAAATCTCGGAAGCTATTTTTGTTCCGTGGTTTCCCGAACTTTGAAAATGTCTCGGTGGAAGGCTTGTGCTGTTTGCGCTGTGTAATTAGTGGTGAAATATTGTTTAGTTGGCTCCTCACGTCGTACAAAATAAGGCAGAGGATGTGTATTACGTCAAATAGGACTACTTTAGTGCGTTTTTTTCTGCTATTTTGTCGAACCGAGTTGCTATCAAGACTCGAAAACGAGGTCGTAATTCGTCATCGAGAGGGCTATAAAACGTCCGCCATTTTTCGCTACAGTGGTTTTTATATCACGGTCACATGGTACAGTTTGCGCTAAATTTACTGGTCGTGTGACGTAGGGAGGAAAACAAAACATATTATAAGCTGTATTATGTCCAGAGGAATAAAATCCCCACCCTGGTCTGCCCTGGGGGACTTGGGTGGGGTTAACTACTTTTTAGTTCCCAGGGTCACCCTGGTCAACCCCACAGGGTGGGTTTTCCCCTCTATTCTGGGGCATGTGTTTCTGTCTACCCTTGGTCCATTCACCTGTATTTTCCTTTTTTAAACTCTCCCTACTGTCTGCGCTGCCTGTAGCTCTTGATATTGGATGTGTGTTGCTAAATGATCTTGGCTTTATTTAGGCCCCATGTCGTAGGTTTATTTAACGTATTGGACCGGCTGGCGACATACATTCAATATTCTGTTTAGTTTTTTTTCACAAGCAGTGCAGGCACGTCCTGAGAAAGTCTTCTTGCTGTGGGGACGTTAAGCAATGTAAATCAACCAGAGGAATAAGGATGGATTTTCTTTGGATACCCTCACACTGCGAAATTTATTGGAATGAAATTTGTGACAGACAAGCAAAAAAGGGAGCTATAAATAAAGAAAACTCAGCAGTTTGTAATAATATGCAATTATCTCTACATAAAATGTACTCTGTGCTAAACAGTTGTTTTTTTTTTTTTTTACAAAGATGATATAAAATATACTTATCATGTTCCACCTTGTTCAAGAAAAACAGCTTCTTTGATATACAAGTTATGACTCAATTCAAAAGACATCAAATACGAGTGCTTAAGACCCATCTCTGTTAAACATATAATCTGTGAATGTCCTATTACAACGAATCTATTGACACAAAATAACATACAAGTTGAAAAAATAGCAGAAAATACGTATGACATCTTATAGTAATTGTTACGTGGTTGTCGTAGTCGTAGGCGTAGTATGATACAATCACACCAGACGCACTCACGTAGGGTTCTTGGCAAGAAACTTCACTCAGCTGCAACTCGTCACATGTGGCACAAGGTTATAGACCACACTGGAGTAACAGTTCTAACAATACTATATTCTCACGATGCACGCTCAGCACAATGCGTCCACAAATGCATCCACACGTTGGTACACTGTCTCATACAGTGCATTAACAATTCTGATACACTGCGTCTCCCATACAATGCACATACATATTTCGTAACACCGTCTTTTATACTATTACAGATTTCCAGCACAATCCAGCATATTCACACAACTCAACCAATCAGAAAAGAAAACGTAACCAAAACTAATTAAAATTTATTTAAAAGAACACTTTTGATCAATCTACAATTTTCTACTAACATCTAGGCGCATTCGATAAAAGGTTGCGAAATGTAGCCAACACTGAACTTTGACGTCATATTTGAGGTCACTAGAATAATCGCGCCCTTTCCGGCAGAACGTTCTAGGTCAAACGAGGTCGGACTTCAGCAAGAATGTAACGAAAAGACTCGTCATTTTAGCTACACAATAGAAATCGACCGCGATTCTCCAAGCAAAAGAGAATGAATCCTACTAAAAAGGTACGCAATTCTTATCCAAAATAACTCAAATGAATATCGGATCTTTCCTATGATCAACACACACATCCTCTCAAAAGAATAACACAACCACAAACGTTACAGTAATATTGCAATTTAAATAGTTAAGTTGATCGTAATTCATATCCCGGTGGGTAAACTATTATAATTAGTAATTTGTGTATGGGTTTGGATGTTAATTATTGCTATTGGCTTTGATGTTTACAAGTTGCGTGTTTGGTTGTTGGTCTAATATCACCAATGAGTGAAAAGACAAATAAAATCCTGAAATCCTTTACAAGTTGCGTGTTTGGTTGTTGGTCTAATATCACCAATGTGTGAAAAGACGTTAAATAAAATCCTGAAATCCTGAAGATGGGGTGTACACAGTCTGATGACGTCACTGACAAAACGGGCTAACGAAACGCATTTTGTGTGTCTCCGAAGTCTCCTAGTATCATGTTTGGGTCCGATCTGCTCAGTGCATCAGCACACTTCCGTTGAGCGTCAGGTAAGCTGCGTAGAGAAATCTTCCTGGTAAGCACTGAAACGGTCCTGGGTCTGGCGTCCGCTTGAGTTGACCCGCCGGGCCGCACACTCGTGCGCGGGCCAGCTCAGGCGGACAGTCGGCCCGATGCCCTCTTGGCGTCATCGGGCTGGATGAACAGGGGGGCGGGAAATCATCCGAAGCTCAGCTGCACGTGTGCATCGTTAACTTAATTCGTGCGGCACTGATATTAGTCTCTGCTTGAGTCGGTCCTGATCTATTATTTAACTTTTTCACTGCCAGTGTAGGTAGGCATTTTTTTTATTTTTAAGACAAGCCTAAATTCAACGTCAAAGATCTCCAACCGTCAAAAGAATATTCCCGGATTCAAACTCGGACGTGATTACAGCAAGAGGCACAGATCCTCATGAGCCCCCGCAATTGCGGGGGCTCATGAGGATCTATGCCTCTTGCAGTCGGGTGGTGTTCCGGTTGTTTTTTTTTTTGGTTGTTGTCGGCAGAGAAGGTTTTTTAAAAAAAATACTGGTGTGCAATCATTTGCCGGAATATCCACAACTAACTGGTTTGCAGTTCAGGTAATATAGTCTGCTATTTGCTATTCTGGCACTACCCTTGAACTATTTTAGTCAAACTTATTTCACACACTGGTGTATTCCGAATGATAAGGGTTAAGCTTGATGTGCAGTATATAGATGCTATACATCTCGCCTACTAGTAAGAAAGATAAGAAGTGCGTTCAGTTGTATTTCATGTCTGTACGTCCATCTTGCCTGAAAATGTAATAAAATGTGTCGGAGTTGTAACTGCCATCTAAGTATGTCAGTTTGTTTCTTTGTTCGGATTTCCTCTTCAGTCATCATGATTCAGTGGACACGTCAGTTTCGAGGACCCGGGAGTCGATTTAATCAGTTTGACTCATGATCGCCGACCCGGACTCAACTGCACATGCAGACTACCAGCTCTGTATCTCAGTGCCGTTATTTGGCAGAAGCCACAATGTCCATATTTAGAAAAGCGAGATTTTCATTGCATAACAATTAAAATCTCGCTTTCCTAAACAGACATAAAGACTTTTGCCAAATAACGGCAGATATGACATTTAGCTATCATAGCGTTGACACAAAATGTGTGTGTTGGTCTGTGATTTGGGACTTGCAGTCTCAATCACAAAGCAGCACACATGCACTTTTTGTAATTTGCCTGCATCGACGTCTGTGATGTTGGACTGCCGATCCCTCAAATGTTGCTGAAGAATCAGTGTGGTTATCTTCAAACCGGACTGATCTTCAGTCTTCAGTTCCAAAACGCGGCACCCGGACCCTGCATGATTCGGAAAACCATCGTCATTCATTTTGACATTTCTTTGACCGCCACTCCTTTTGACCTAACTTAACACTGACGTAAGTGATATCAACAAGAGGCAAAGCGAGGGTTTATGAGGATCTATGCCTCTTGCACTGGGCGTCGACTGATTTCAGCATTTTCCCCGCTATCTGCCACAGACCGAGATAAAGTTTCTTGGCTGCTCCAGTGTGAAACAAGTGCATGCGCGCCGCCGGCTCCGAGTGCTGGAGCGGGCGTGCTTTGGCGGCCGGATATTTTTTATGTAACCTCCGTTGACTTTGCCGCTTTTGCTGTTTGTGTCTCGCCTCTGCCCTTTGATACCCAGTAAACGAGCAGCGCTATCTTCCCCTGGCTTCGCCGTGACAAGGAGGAGTATTACGGGGTAGTCTTCCCTGCAGATCCCAGGCACTTCAAGTTACACTGACTCGGACTCGTTATACGGCCCTTGGCTGGGGATAACCAGCCAGAATGTGCCGGCACGGCCTTGGCTCACGATCAGTCGGGCTCACACTGGTTGCCTCCTTCGATTCGCTCGGCCTGTGATCAGCGGTATCGAATCGAGGGAGACAACCAGTTGGTTGGTTAGTTCGGGTTTAACGTCCACAGCACCGAGGTGACCATGGACGGCCCTGACGGGCGGGTTATGGGGAACAGGGAAATCTACTGCCTATGGAATACGAAGTGAACAGTGATCAACTCTCAGGCGCACTCCAACTGTGCCATTTTGATACCAGGACCTTTCAACGGCTGACATGCTATTGAACAAATCTGTTTTTTCCCCCCTGGATTGTGAGTCCAGCTACCGGGGCCGGGACGGGACTCGAACCCACGACCCGGCGATTCCCTTCGCTCTCCTGCTCCGACGTTTAACCGCCTGAGCTATTTCGGACTCTGAGACAACCAGTGTTTGCAGGCCTTGATTTGTATCACAGTCGATCGCGTTCAGTTTTTGTTCGTGGGCGTCGAGTAACCCATTTAACCCCAAAGCCGCATTTCCCAAATTCTGGCCGGGGTGTCATCTAACGACTCGTTGCAGGAGATGGATGGCGGATGGATCATCAGTGATAATTTGAGGGTAGTGCCTGCTTAGCGCCAAGCTAATCTGGCACTACTCTTGAATTATCACGGTCGATCCATCGTCGGGGTTACTTGGGCCACAGTGAACCTACTTGACTCGGAACACACTTCTACAACACTAAAGACGGACTGAATTGCCTCGGCCGGCTTGGCCGGCAGCTGCGGCGCGTGCCGCACGATCAGTTGCTAATCATACCCCGCCGGGCCGTTTGACCGTTTATAACAAACCAGGGCCTCCCTAGGCCTTGTTATCATATGGAGTGATTTCACCCCCAACTGAAAATCTGTACCGTATTGCTTTGAGCTCAGGTGCGTTTTACTTTTAAGACCAGAGTTAGTTCGGCCTATTTCAAGCTTTTCCTTCTGATCCATCATGTCAGTCTCTCCACCCTAACCTACCCTATCCTCCGATCCGCACTCTGGCACACACAGACACACGGCGCTTTCAGTTGCGCCCGCCACTTAGTGAGGGGCCCAAGGAACATGATTGTTCGCTGGAGGGTAGAGACTTGCCACTTTGTCCACTAATAAAGATAATTTAGATGATCACCCTGCGCGTCAGAAACACGTTGTTAGATGTTTATGAAAAGGTCACTGGTCGATTAAAATTGCCAATAACTGTAAGAGTGGCAGCACTGGGCTTCCATACCTACGCGTTAATACTGCCAGCCCACGCGCCGGTGTTTCCTGTTTTGTTTCTGTCATCACCTCTTAACCCGCCGGCGGTGTAATGGTATGCTGCATCCCTGCCATATAAAAATCCGTGTTGTGAGGGCTCGAGGTACGAGTCTTTCTTGCAAGAAACGTTGAATACAATGGTTTTTCAACATAGGGCAAATAGGACACCCATAATGTAAATGTCAACACACACGTATTGGTCTTTAGTTGTGTTTGCTGCTGATCTTACGAACATCAGATGATTATTTTAGTCCAGGCCATTATGTCTAAAACAGCACCGGATGATAGCACACGCTATTCTAGACTCGTTTCGATGTACGTGTAGTGTCGAGCAGCGGAATAGTCCTCATACTCAGCGTCTGTATTATAAGTACATTTTCTTTGTATTTCTTTTTTTCCGCCCTGCAAAAGTGATATCTCGTGTCATGGTGTTGTTATAATTAAATACAAAGTTTGAAACTTGTCCGGCCGCCGCTAGGCTTCAAACAAGACAAAGAAACCGTGTCAAAATGCTTTCTGTTTGTACGTCTGATTCAGTTTGAACTTGAATGACAATAACAAGAAATTTCAAACGAATTTATGCTAGTTTTCGCTCACTTTTTCTCAATTAAAATTGGTCGAATTAGACAGGTTTCTGTATGGAGTACACGCACGCCTGACTAAGTGAAAAAGTATGGAAACCCACACTGATCACAATCGTATCTAAATAGACTAGTTGGTTTCTATTGCAGTGTTTGGTCGACACTCTATGAAAGATGAAACCAAGAAAATATCGACGTGTCCAAGCTCCTAATTTAAGACCAGCTTCATCTGTGGAAGTTATTGACTGGTCATTGTGTGCCTTGTGCCAAGAGACAACTAACGAGGCACTTCAGTGTCTGTCCAGCAAGAAAAGACGTTGCTGGCTACAAATAAGTTGCTGAGAATCTTGAAGGATTTAAAGAACTTGGATGCTGTCCTGTCAGTCAGCCTGAACCTTCTTAATTACGGCGATGGGTTTGAAGAAACATTCCAAAAACATTCTGCATCTTGGCACACATCATGCCGAACAAAGGTCAGCAACACAATTTTGCAGCGGAAAAGAAAGACAACAAAACCTTCTGCAAGTCCAGTGAAAACTAGGAAAGCAGTCAGTACATCCTCAGCACTATCAACACATGGCAATGCAGAAGAGAAGAAACACTCGGGAAGCCGGGTAACGGGATACAGGCTGTGTATTTGTTTTGTGATGGTCCCCCAGGCTCAGCCGGATTACATGAAGCATGGGCATTAACATTGGATTTCAAGGTCCACAGTCATGCCCATCTACTCAATGACCGGCATCTGCTTTGAAAACTTGCTGACAACAAGATGGTGCCCTCTGAATCCAAATATCACTTGAAGTGTCTTACAGCCTTCTACAGACGTTCTCCTACGACTTCACAGGAGGAACCTGATGAGGACGATGCCGCAACTTTGCATGCGATCGCTTTTGCAGAACTTGTAGCATACGTGGAGAGCTTCAGAGAGGATCCCGATACTGCACGAGTCTTCACAATACCCAACCTTTGTCGTCTGGAGTGCTTCTCGCTTGTATGGCCTTGGCCTGAAAGTTGCTCACATGGTACATTCTAAACGTTTAAGAGAAAAGCTTCTGGTAGCTGTACCAGATCTTTCATCTTACCAAGGCAGAGAGGTTGTTCTTGTGTTTAACAGAGACCTGGGTGATGCCGTAAAGAAGGCTTGTACCCGTGACTCTGAAGCCCTTGAGTTAGCCAGAGCAGCTGAAGTGGTGAGAAAGGAAATATAAAGCTGCATTCAATGGAAGATTTTAGAAACAGTGCCAAGAGAGATCTGTGCCAGCATCCTTAACAGCTTTGGTCTATTTTATTCTGGGTGGACCAGCGGCAGTTGAGCAGTCTGAACCTGTTGATTATTCTCAGAGACAAGCTGTTCTCACGATATCACAGCTTATTGCCTTCAACTGCCGGAGATTCTCGAGGAAAAAAACCTTCCTTCCAACGTCACAACAAGGAGAGAGAAACACCACTGCCTCTGTATCTAAGTCTCAAAGTCCATGAATAGACGAGAAAGAAAAAGCTGGTCGATACACTGTCTTCTCTAGGGCTAGGAATTTCACACAAACGTGTGATGTCCATCTCATCACAGATTGCAAACTCTATCAAACGATTCAAAGTGGACGGTGTTGTTGTCCCTATAAATATGATGAAGGGCGTCTTCACAGCAGGTGTTGTGGACAACATTGACCATAATCCTAGCTCAACAACAGCGTCCGACTCTTTTTATGGCACTGATATATCCTTGATTCAACACACAGTAACTGAGGGCCAAGAACAATCTGTGCCACTCTTTGACAGAGAACAGGACAACCAGGGCATCCCACAGCTCCCAGAAACTGAAGTACACTGGCCAATGTCTACCTGTAGCTATTCCATCAAAAGAGCAGTTTGTACCCCAGTCACCTGCTCCTCATAAGCAAAATGTTCACACATGCTTAGAAAATGCTTCGGTCCACGACCAGGAAGCACTATCTTGGGCATTCTGCCATGCCTCGCAACGATCGTCTGCTGGAAATCCACCTGCCATCATCAGACTTTTGCCGCTGCTTCTAGAGAATGCCCATTTGACAGCACTGATCAAGCATGTCATGAACTTGATTAAAGAAGCCACAGAACATTTGAATCCTTGACAAAGATCTGTTCTCGCAATGGACCAGCCTCCGTATGCCATCGCAAAGGGAATACAGTGATTTTGGCCAGACACCTATGGTGAACAAATGTTTGTGATCATGATGGGAGACTGTTCACAGGATGTTTAAAATAAACAGTGGTGACCTCATGATTATTACAGGCATCTGTCGGGTGATCATAGTAGACACTCGAAACGCTTCTAAAATGTTCGTGCAAAAAGGAAAACATCTTGTGCGTCTGAACTCAAACAAGAACACACTGACTTATGTTTCAATGTTTGTGACTGACTGGCACAATGCGGTTGTACATGTGTACATGGAAGGGGCGCTGAAGGGACACAGTTGCAGATGGGACTTAAGGCGTAATCAATGCAAAATGTGAGAAAGAGTTATTAGAAAATTAATGTCAATTTTTGATTATCTAAGAGGTTTTAAAGTCCAGTTTACGTTTGTACATGTGTGAAAAAAACTAACCAGACCACACCGTAAGGCAGAGACAACAAGCAAGCAATAAACCTGAAAGGGGTAATGTTGACCTAATTAATTACTGCTAAAGAAAATATTGTGAAATGCTGTTAATACTGATAAGAAAGGAAACGTATTTCAACGGTCCAAAGCGCCACATTCACGTTGTGCTTGATCACAGTTTTTTCAGTTACTGTTAAAATGATCAATCTGTAGTCGCAATAAAATGGGCAGATGGTCATGACCTAATTAACTGTGACCCATCAGATATCCGCACATCCGGCAAAATTCTGAAATGCTGTTAATACTGATAAGAAAGGAAACGTATTTCAACGGTCCAAAGCGCCACATTCACATTGTGCTTGATCACAGTTTTCTCAGTTACTGCTAAAAGGATCAATCTGTAGTCGCGATAAAATGGGCAGATGGTCATGACCTAATTAACTGTGACCCATCAGATATCACATCCGGCAAAATTCTGACTGCATGATATATCATGAAGGTTCCTTTGCATGCATATTGAACTTCCATGCTGCTTTTAGTTCAAACCAGTTGTATGTACAATAGTTATGGTTAAGAACAAGAACAAAAGAGTTTATGGGTCAGGTTGACCTAATTAATCGATGGCCGTTCCCATCTGAGAGCGCTGTCAATGTGTTTCTGACGCTAATATTGTTCGGAGAGGTACTGTTTACTTATATACCAAGTGGCATGTCTCTACTATGAAGTGAACATTCGAGCTGTTTTATGAGCCTTGGGCCCCTCACTAACTGAGTTACGCGTTCTCCGGCGTTTGAGCTGGCTGTAGCCACAGCGGGCCATTCTGAAGAAGACTGAATAGCACTGACGAGCAACGAAACGACGTCGCACTGAGCCGCTCAGTTCCGGCACTTCATGGCATCGCTAGTCTCACGGCAACGCCGCGTACACCGTGACGAAGTTAATGTTTCACGGCAGGAAGGACTGATCAAACTTATTTTCACACCTAGAACCAAACAGATTATATGCAAATCCGCTGCGCCACCGCGTGCGCGCTACCGCATCTAGGCTCGAGTCAATTCATAATACGTGCGCCACCGCATCTAGCTCAATTCATAATACGTGCGCCACCGTATCTAGCTCAATTCATAACTACGTATTATGAATTGAACTAGATGCGTTAGCGCGCACGCCGCGGTGGCGCAGCGGATTTGCATTTAGTCAAAGCCATCATCATCTATGCGCCGTAAACTGAACATCTATTAAGTCGTCACTGCGATGTAAACCGCTCGCCGACTAACGATGCCATGACATCAAAAACAGTACATTATACTGTCTTTGATGACATGAAGCTTATAGTGACGTCACCGCCTCGATTTCGCTACTCAATCATTCTTCAGAATAAAATGACTCGGTGTAACGCACGCAGACTTGCCCCCAGTCGCACGTACAGACTCTCGCACAACAGACGCATACACCGCCACCGACTCAGACGGGCGCATTCATGCGGTAAAACACAACTCACGGGCTTCCTTTCTAACGGAACTTTTATACAAAATAACAATAACGAGAAGGCTCAAAAACTATCAAACTATAATACACTTCCCCACTACCAGCATCTCAACACCACATACACAATGTCAATGCCAGGCTAGGTAGTAGTCTCTCGCACTCCAACCGGCTCTTTGGTGTTCTTGCCTGGTTACGTTCAGTCCTTTCACGTCTAGGCGTGCAAGTCCTTCGTACGCTCCCGAGTCGTCCTGTCTCTCGTACCGTGGACGTCCTCGTTACTCGTACAGTCTTCGCTGTGACCCAAGTGTCTTGGCATCGGTCGCTCACTCCCCCAGTGAAGAGATGGAGAGATGACCTCGCATTAGGTCCCTGGTGACTGACGTCTCGGCGTCAGTCGCTCCACTCTCGACAAGCACTCTGAACAACAATAAAGTCCTAAATCGTAACACTCTTGCTAAACACACACACATATTGGATATACATTACGTAACCTGGCTGATACAAATAACTCACACGTTCATTCACACCCACACACGTGCATCATCACCCGACTACCTTCGTAACACCCCATATCTCTGTCACTACCTTGAAACAGACTATAACCTTACACTCTCGCTGTACGTTATCCCATACGCTGGAAAAGACTATACTGAACCACGTACTGCCTTCATAACGACATAGGCATACACCCCTCACATTCCTTAGTTATCCTTTTTCCTTAGTTATCCATCTCGGTAAATAACTATATACAAAAACACCGGTTACCTCCATGAATTCCAAACCAACATAACTGAACCAAACCAGTCAACACTACACAACCGAATCAACTCCTATTAACGCATACTATCTTCAACGCAGTAACCACGTCTGTCCTCACTTACAGTAAAGCCCCGTACTAACTTATTTCAAGCTGAGGTGCAATGAGAAAAACCCGCCCAGCACGTGTTTTAAAAAGACTCTACAGGACCCAGCTTGGGCCCTGCCCCGAAGTGGGTCAAATCGGTTCGTAACTCAGTTGACGGAGTTGGCAACTGCGTATCCCGAGCTTGCAAAACTCTCGGAAAACGACAGACCACTTCCTGTTGCACGGAAATCATCGCGATTAGCAGATCGGACACAGCAGACGATTCTGTGACACTTTGAAACTGACCGACAGCCACGGATTGTACGCGCTGGGGACTATGATGGCAGAATGTACGGCTGTACATGCTGTAAGTATGACTCCTGACACTTTGTAGTTGTGCACGAATTTTTTCAACACGTACCTCCAGTCCAATATAGGCTAATATAAATAAATAAAGAAGCATTGTGATGTACAACCAATACAGTAAATTGGATGAGAGAGAGAGAGAGAGAGAGAGAGAGAGAGAGAGAGAGAGAGAGAGAGAGAGAGAGAGAGAGAGAGAGAGAGAGAATCGACTGTTTACATAGATGCCAAAAGATACAAGGTCGCCATGGGTCAAGCTGATTTTTAGTAGCTGCCCTTCGTATGGAGAAAACTATTTGCTGTAGGCCACTCCAGATAAAAAGTTATAACAACAAACACTAAACGACAAATAACCCCTCCTTCCTCACCCTTCCGATATCAAATAAGCTTCAGGCTGTACTGTGTAACTTACGGATAGCTCGGCCTGGTCGGCCATATCCAGTGTGCGTCCAGGCAAGGCACAAATGGCCTGCTCTGTCCGTCGGGTGGTCGAGTGTCGTCTGCTACTGTTGATATCAGTAAAAATATCGCTGGTTTAGATCAGTGATCGCGGTGCCCCACTCGCTGCAAACAGGAAGTGGCCTGTCTTTTTCACGGGAGTTTTGCCAGCACGACAAACGCAGTTGTTGAAAACTCAGTCAACTGAGTCAGTTGCAAACCCGTTTGCCGAGGTTAGCCGAACGTTCACGAAGACAGGGCCCTCGCTGGGTCCTGCAAAGTTTTTTTAAAACACGTGCGGGGCGGAGTTTTTTTTTACTGTTTCTCAGCTTTCACCCTCTGACAGACTGAGTTCTAACCTAAACTCACTAAAACTCCCCGTGCTAAACGTTCCTTTAAGATTCCACGTGGGTCTCGTGGAATTGAACACCGAATAGTTGTCACAAGACAAACCGCTAACAAAACTGTACCGTATGAAACCTACTGTGTGAACCCTATGCACGAGCATGAGTTTCATCACACTCGGTGTCGCTATAACCGCGGTCAGTGCAAATGGCGGCGGGAAGTTCTATCCGGCGTATTCAAGTTACTTGTATGCGCCACCCCAGCAGCAAAGGTCTTCAGTCGGGCACAAGACGGCCGCAGGGCACCTGCACAGCCGTGCCGCGCAGGCCCACTGCGGCTGTCGCCGGCTGAGGCGGACCTTTGCTTACGGGGGCAGCGTGTGTGGATCAGAGCCGGGTCAAGTTAGGGTGGAGGGAACATGAAATAGATCTGATAAGCTTAAAAATAAGAACACCTCTGAATGTTTCTAAAGAAAGAACGCCGGAATGCGAGCTCAAAACTGTGACAATACGGTAGACTTTAGGATGAAAATAATACTCATCTTGTTTCTCTCTTTAATTTTTTTTGTAATTGTTTTATTAATTGTTTTCGCTCACTTTAGACAATGTTTTACTTATTTGTTCATTTACTTATTTTAGTCTTCCTTTCGCTCGTTGACATGCCGATACTTTTTCAGTGGAATCAGGCAATGGTTTTGTGTGTGTGTGTGTGTGTGTGTGTGTGTGCAAGTTTGTTCAAGCGATCTGCTTCATGACAGGCCACATTGCTAAAATTTACTTGTGCCGCAACGGATTGTCACTGTTGTTTGTCTCAGCTAAGAATGCTCTACCCTTCTTTTCACTACCAGTAGGCACACGTTCCTGAGGCTTTCCATTGCCTTTGAACGTAACGGAAGAAACTCTCTTGCGTGCAAAGGAGAAAATGAGCAGAAAAGCCTTTCATGTTACGACGTTCAGTTAGCCCTTTTGTCCAACATTATTGTGAGACATACTATAAGAACATTTGGTAAAATGAAATATTCCCAACTATTAACCCTTCGGGTGTCGGTAATGGTTTTAGTCGCGACAGGAATTATCGCGACTAAAACCGCTACCGACACCCAAACCAAAGGGTTAACCCTTTCGAGACGCCACGTGCAGCCGCGAATCCGGATGCGGCGTCTCGAAAGTTAACCCTGTAATGCCTAGGGTATGTCATGTTAATCCCTGCACCGCCAGTGAAAAAAAAATTATCGTTCTGAAACCATCGCGGATTGACTGAACGCGGCTTGATTGATTGATTGATTGTACATTGCTTAACGTCCCGACAGCAACAAGGCTTTCTCAGGACGTGCCTGCACTGCTTGTGAAAAAAAACAACCAACTAAACAGAACATTGAATGTATGTCGCCAGCCGGTCAAACACATTAAATAAACCTAACACATGGGGCCTAAATAAAGCTAAGACCATTTAGCAACACACATCCAATATCAAGAGCTACAGGCAGTGCAGACAGTAGGGAGAGTTTAAAAAAGGCAAATACAGGTGAATGGACCTCGGGTAGACAGAAACACATGCCCCAGAATAGAGAGAAAACCCCACCCTGTGGGGCTGACCAGGGTGACCCTGGGAACTAAAAAATACCTAACCCCACCCAAGTCCCCCAGGGCAGACCCGGGTGGGGTGAACGCGGCTTGAAAGCCGTACTGCGGCTCAGTGCAATTGTGTATGGGTAGCGAAAGGGTTGACATGCTTTGAACTTGGCCTTTGTGTTTCTTTCATTAGGTTAGACAGTGTGTGTACTTGCTGTGCTGTAGATGCTCAGTGTTGTCTGTAATTTCAAGTTTCATACATTAAAATCTAACTCCGTTGTGACAAGACGTGCAGGGGGGATTCAGTTGTCTGTTTTCAGTTTCTTGCGTTGGCTTTTAATCTGCAGTGTGCCGGACGGCGCAGGCAGCTGCGAAACGTCACAATTTGACGTCACATGCCGGCAGAGTCCTTGCGTCCAGTTATGACGTAAACAGCGGCAATTAACACATTCTGCCCTAGGACCGTGTCGCGTGATCCACGAAGGGCAGTTTACCAGGGAGCTCCAGGTCAGAACCGGTGTCAGGCAGGGGTGTTTGCTGTCTCCGTTCCTCTTCCTACTGGCTATATACTGGGTCCTGAAGAGGACCACAGAGCACAGACGAAGTGGAATACAGTGGACACTGTGGACACAGCTTGACGACCTCGATTTTGCAGACGACTTGGCTTTACTGTCCCACACTCATCAACAAATGCAGGACAAGACCACGAGGCTTGCTGACATCTCGTCCCAAATGGGCCTCGCCATCCACAAACAGAAAACAAAGACAATGAGGCTGAACGCAACCAGGGAAAAACCAGTCTTTCTTGCTGGCACCCCGTTGGAGGAGGTGAAGTCCTTCACCTATCTCGGGAGCATCATAGACAAAAAAGGCGGCACTGATGCAGATGTCCGAGCACGAATCGGTAAAGCCAGAGCAGCCTTTCTCCAGTTGAAAAAAGTGTGGAGTTCCAGGGAGCTGTCACAACACACCAAAGTCCGGATTTTCAACTCCAACGTAAAAGCAGTTCTTCTATATGAAGCAGAGACTTGGAGATTGACAAAAACCACAGTCAACAGAGTACAGATCTTCATAAACAGTTGCCTTAGAAGGATTTTGAAAATCCAGTGGCCAGAAAAGATCAGCAACGTCAGACTCTGAGAGAGAACAGAGCAGATAACAGCAGAGAATGAAATTGGGTGAAGAAGATGGGGATGGATTGGTCACAGTCTGAGAAAGCCAGCTTCCAGTATCACTAGGCAGGCATTGTCATGGAACCCCCAGGGAAAGAGGAAAAGAGGCAGGCCGAGAAACACCTGGGGTCGAGACCTCTAATCAGACATCAAGAGACTGGGAACCACCTGGAGTAAAATCGAAGGAAAAGCACAGGACAGGAGTCGCTGGAGGTCTCTCATCGACGGCCTATACTCGGGGAGGGGTGACAGGCGTAAGCCCTAGGACCGAAATCCACAAATTTTGAGTTGCCCGCGGACAGTTTTGCAATAAAGTAGAGACAGATCGAGCATGATAGGGCGCCAAGCTATTCCGGCACCATCCTTTAACTGTCATGCTCCATCCATGTCTTGCTGAATAAGTTAACCGGCCAATCACTGCTGTCACAGGCCAAGTGTCATTTTATTTCCGCCAACTGTCGAGAAGAAGTGAACACGATTCAACTGCAAGAGGCATAGATGCTCATGAGCCTCCGCTGTTGCGGGGACTCGTGAGGATCCAAGCCTCGTGCTGACTTCACTTTGTATCCTCGTTCCAGCCTTGGACTTGTATAGGTCGCTTGGCCTTTGAATGCAAAAACACAGTCTGCGTCAACTGTCACTTAAGGGGTCAAGGGAAGAAAAAACATGCAATACGGTTACTGACTCACCATGCAACTCATCCGCTTGTGAAAGACGGATATGATAGCGGACGACAAGAGTCATAGATCCTCACAAGCCGCCGCAACTGCGGGGGCTTGTGAGGCCGATCTATGTCTCTTGCATTTGGTTGGTGTTTCAGTCTGTGTCCTGGCGGATTAGTTGAGAACCACACATACGCCTTTATATCACGTACGGCGCTATGCCCCAATCATGGACTACTTTTATTGATGCACCGAGTAATAAAAGAAAACTTGCGTTGCTGTAGCGGTGAAAAAGGAAATTGTAGAAGTCAACGTAAAACGTGCTATTTTCAGCCTCTCTTTGTGGCCGTGCAGTCCTATCAGTGCAAACTCAGTGCAACACTGAGCTGGATATCGTTTTACAGCTGTGTTCAAGTTTCCACGTGCATGATCCAAGATTTCACTTAACTCAACGATGCAGTGGCATAACAAAACGTTCAATACCATTCTACTGGTAGAAAGTCGGCCGCTTTAACAGCCAGAGGTGATGGATTGATTGATTGATTGTACATTGCTTAACGTCCCGACAGCAACAAGGCTTTCTCAGGACGTGCCTGCACTGCTTGTGAAAAAAACAAAAAACAGAACATTGAATGTATGTCGCCAGCCGGTCAAATACATTAAATAAACCTAACACATGGGGCCTAAATAAAGCTAAGACCATTTAGCAACACACATCCAATTTCAAGAGCTACAGGCAGTGCAGACAGTAGGGAGAGTTTTAAAAAGGCAAATACAGGTGAATGGTTTATTGATTGATTGTACATTGCTTAACGTCCCGACAGCAACAAGGCTTTCTCAGGACGTGCCTGCACTGCATGTGAAAAAAAAAAAACAACCCAGAATACTGAATGTATGTCGCCAGCCGGTCCAATACGTTAAATAAACCTACGACATGGGGCCTAAATAAAGCTAAGACCATTTAGCAACACACATCCGATATCAAGAGCTACAGGCAGCGCAGACAGTAGTGAGAGTTGAAAAAGGAAAATACAGGTGAATGGACCAAGGGTAGACAGAAACACATGCCCCAGAATAAGAAGAAAACCCACCGTGTGGGGCTCACCAGGGTGACCCTGGGAACTAAAAAGTAGTTACCCCACCCAAGTCCCCCAGGGCAGACCCGGGTGGGGGGACAGGTGAATGGACAAAGGGTAGACAGAAACACATGCCCCAGAATAGAGAGAAAAACCCACCCTGTGGGGCTGACCAGGGTGACCCTGGGAACTAAAAAATACCTAACCCCACCCAAGTCCCCCAGGGCAGACCCGGGTGGGGGCAGAGGTGATGGAGATCGAGACAACAAATATATATACTTAAGTTTACTCCAAAGAATGTGTACACCCAATTATCAGTCGTTACCTTGAAAATGAAAAGATTTAATCGCACTGTACCCTGACACACGCCAGCACGATTATGATAGTTCAAGAGTAAGGTGCCAGCATTGCTTGGTACCAAGCAAATCACGGCACTGCCCTTGAATTATCAAGGTCGATCTGAAACTGTAACTTTCAGGCGACGATTCCTAAACTGATGTGGGAATTTCGACCTTAGGGCTTGAAAAATTTAACCTCTTCGCTGGTGAAAAAGTGAACACAATCCAAATGCAAGAGACAAAGATCCTCATGAGCCCCCGGAGTTGCGGGGGCACATGAGGATCTGTGTGTCTAGCTGGCACCACCATGATTCTTGGACGGCTATAGGGCCCTTTGGCGGTGAATCAACAAAATTTGCTACCACTGGCAACTAGTGGGATAGGAGTCAACTAGTGCTGTTTGGGGGATGGAGAGTGAGGGCGAGAAGGTAAGAGTTCCCAGAGATCCAACTCCTGCGCAAACCACTAAGCAGGGTGTAACGCTATAGCGGAGCACTTTGCCTTAGTAGCTTGCGCAGTACACAAATGCAACTCCCTTCGGTTGTTGTGGGGACCCAGGCAGGGGTGCATGTTTTGTTCCTGTCAACGACCTACTGTCATATATGTCACTAAACAGATTACGTAACTCATTCAGCCCGACGGCCGTTATTTCCCAAATTTTGGAGGCATCATCTAATGACTATGCACCAGTTGCAGGAGATGGATCGACCATGATAATTCAAGGGCAGTGCCAGATTAGCTTGGCGCCTGTTGGCACCAAGCTAATCTGGCACTACCCTTGAATTATCATGGTCGACCAATCTCCTGCTATAGTGCGTCAGGGCTGAATGGGCAACAAAAAAATCATGAGACCAAAAAGGTGACTTCTAAGCATGTAAAAGAGTTGGTTTTTTTTAAATACACAGCGGCACACAAATGTTTTTTGACCGCACACAAACACTATTATGAGTACTGTACAAAATAAGAAAATAAAAACAGACAGCAAAGTAGACAAACAACTGTATCAAACATACCATAATCTCATATCAGGATTTATTGTTCTTTTACAAATTTTAATGTAAAAGCAAAAGAATAAATGTTATGCCCACTGGTAAAAAAAGAAGAACAAATTACTGTGTTTTTGATGTTGCCATACAAAAAAATAATGGTCAGCAGTACATCAGATTTTGTTGTTGTTAGCACACATAATTTACAGATAACACCATAATTTGTTAGCGTTGTGTGTGAACTAAGCTCCAGATCCAGGGGGAAGTAACAACTGCTCTTGACATGAGTAACGTTCCTTGCGTCTGCTTCATTTTCAATACTGTTGGGTCCCAACCTCAACATCGACCCAACTTTGGCCAGAGTGACGTTTAATGCTCAAACAGTAAGTAAGTAAGAAAATAAAGTACATTAACTTTTCAGCTTTAATTACTAAAAGTTAATAATGGGTATAATAATGGATAAGCCATCCCATTGGCCTACAGTTTCACAACATTGGTGTGATATAGTGCTCACTAAAAGTAAGGGACATCATAATTTCAGCCTGAATTATTAAAATGTCAGAAAACACCTTAAACACCGGAAAACTGCAGTCACCTTTTTGGTCTGATTAATGTTTACATTCTTAGGGACATTTTAATAATTCAGGCTAAAAGTAATACGTCCCTTACTTTTTGTGAGCACTATATGTCACACCAATGTTGTGAAATTGTAGACCAGTGGGATGGCTAATCACTGATATACCCGTGATCATACCGATTCTGAGGACTTTTAGTAATTCAAGCTGAAAAGTTAGTATACCTTACTATTTGTGACCAGTTTGGCCGAGGTTGGGTCGACGCCGAGGTTGGGACCCAATAACACCTCAGCATTGTCATTTTCTCTGTGATAAAAAGGTTACAGGCTGGCATCTTCAAAAAGGGTCAGATGGAAATGCAGAAACATAGTATTTCCTAAGGCTATTCCATAGTATTAAAATTGTGACCGGTGCAATGTCCACAAACTAGCCAAGAGTAAATTTCAAACGACTGGGTTATAATTTACATTTTTCAAACTGACACACACTGGGGCAGTATCCACCCCAATTCTGATGCACAACTTTTGCACACAATATGTAACTCCTGACAAACTTGTACACATAGTTTTTAAAAAAAAAAAATCAAAATCAGCAGCACACATACTTCAAGTTCATCCCATATGTTTGCGGTCTCAGTTCAAACTGCTGTTGAGATATTGTACAAAGAGTCCTGGAAGTTTTCCGGTGTCATCCACTGGATGCATCTTAGTGTAAGTAATGAACTGGCGTTTATGTCTCTGCAGCTCAGATAGTGTCATTGCGCGTCTGAACATAAACTGTTCCTTTGATCCTGGCACAGCGATCAAATCACCTGGCGCTCCAGTTTTTTGCGCATCTAACAGACTGATGACCACCTCTTGAGTGACCCTGTCAAGTTCATACAAAAAGTTGGTTGAGGAAAGTGGCTGCGACTGAGTTGACTGATTTGGGGGTGGTGCTTTTCTCTCGAACAAAGCAGCACAAATGTCACCTGCTGGCAACTTGTCCTCAGTCTGAATCACAAACAGGGGACTGTCCCACCTATTGCTAGGATTTGGAGGTTCAAACCTCATAATTAAACCTTCAAGAACATCCTTTTCATACGCGCTATTTTCTTCGTCCTTTTCTCTTGAACTGTTTTGCAAACTCACATTTTCCTTGGAGGCATCACAAAAAATCACGCACTGTGTAGTTTGGCAAGCCTTAGACACACAGTACAACTCGTATCTGAATCCTTTGATATAGTTTAGCGAGTCTAAAATAACAATATCATCTTTGTTGAGCAGCCTCTGAACAGACGACTTCAGCAGACCACGGACTTCCTTCTCTCTCGGTGAACTTTTGTACACCTCATTCTTCTGAACTTTGAGTAAATGATCACTTACTATATGGACTTTTCGTTGAGGAAAATGTTCACATAGATGTTGCTGTAATTCTTTTACCCTCGAAGTCTTTCCACTTACGGGAAATCCACAAATAATCACCAGCGGCATCGTCTGAAACGTGGAAAAATACAATTTGTGTTGAGCGTGCTCTCCCTTGAATGATGACCCTTTTCTTTAATGTTTCACGAAGCAAAACAAAATTTAAACTGACTTTGAAATATATATATTTTTAAACAATAATATAAAATTGTCTAAATGATATCGATAAGAAATATTGAGAGTATTTTGTTATTTATATTATACATAATACCGTGTTTGTTTTGTATTTGTTTCAACTTGTTAGTAGATTTGCTTGTTGCGCATGCGTTGAGAGAAAATTCCTTAGCTGGTTGTCAACCCAAACAGCGACTGTCAGTACTTAGGAAAAATTGCGGTTTTCTCTAAACCATGGCTCACCTGCAGATGAAAGAGGGCGAATATACATCGACAATCTATGGACTTGTACGTTTTTTAAGCTACTTTCTCGATCTTATGCAAACATGTCGCATTTGTGTCTTATTGTGCCTGTTTAGTACTGTTGTCAGTTCTAGTATACTCTGTGTAAATTACATTACTGCCATACAGCATTATCACAGTTTACTTTATTCATTCTATGAATAATTTGAAGTGAGTTCTAGAAAGGATTGAGTGCTATATCATCACTTGAGCAATTGTATTTAAATGTTAAAAATGATATCAGATTTAACCTTTTCAGCGCCCATTGTCACGGGAAACTGAGTTTCTGCAGTCCTCCACAATTTAACATCAACAAGCCGAAGGTGTCCTCGGAACATAATTATATTCAAAGTAGTGTCAGCAACAGGCGTGGATCCTCGTAAGCCCCTGCAACTGTGGGGGCGCATGAGCTTCTATACCTCTTAAAATTTTCAGTCTTGGCACGAACAGGTTAAATGCGGAAACATTTCCTTTTGTAGATCAAAGATCAAAGGTATGGAGAAGCAGTGCAGATACTCAACCATCAACTTCAGGGTCATCCCAGGGTGAGCATGATGCCGTAGGAGTATGATAAATAAAATGCAGTGTGCAGTGTAGGAAAACACAAAAGTATTTATTTTGTTTTAATGCAGGGGTGATGAAAGCCTCGAAACGGGGCTCCCAACATTCACACGTTGGTGGCGCAAGACTAAATTTAGTTGCCCATCAAATGAAAATGTTCTTTGATCTCCACACTTTTAGGTTGCCAGCGGTGTTACTGTTTGAGGTGTTTAAATGGCTGAAAGCTTTTGTTTTTTTTAAAATTGTACACATATATAATATGCGACTGGGCAACCCATCAATGTTATGACAGCAGTTGAAATTTATATTGATTTATTTATGCTTTGATTTTTTTTTTTCAGAAATTGTTTCACCCACAAAAAACTTTAACATGTGAATTTAAAGGAATCCATGATCAACCCCCTATAGCCTAGAAACAAATTGTGAACAGTAGCAGTGGCTGCTTGCACAAGAGGGTTAAGTCCACAAGAAGTATTAGCCCAAATCTGTTGTTTGTTTCACTTTCAGTCACGGGCGGCCTTGTCAGTGCTGGCCTACTGCTATTACCAGATGCAGGACTTTGTGAATGCTTCTGACTGCTATGAGCAGCTGGCAAGTCTGCACCCAGAAGTGGAAGAGTACCGCGTGTATTATGCCCAGTCACTCTACAAGGCCTGTCTCTTCCAGGAGGCCATGAAAGTTGCCTGCCAGATCGATCAGCCTCAGTACCAGGGACAGGTATGACCAAAGTTTTGTGGATGTTAGCCTCATGTTTATGTTTAGTACATGTTTATCGCAGTCCCAGGGAGGGATAAAGTCATACGTTTTTGTTTCTGTTAACAGTATTTCAGCTCTGAATTATAGGTTTGTGAAAAAGCAAACACCCTGTGAGCAGATGGTTGTTGGCCACTAACATCATATTGTTAGTTTGCCAGCGCAGAGATGTGCACAGGCCAACTAAGGCTGGCTTCAGACTAAGGACATTTTGCTTACTGGATATCCACTTAACCAGTTTCATCCTGATACACCCATTGCTTGAAATACATTTGACTGAAAGTTCAAGGGTGGTGCCAGAATTGCTTTGCACCTGAGGCGCCAAGCTATTTGACACCACCAACTAAATCAGTTGATTTATCTCTGAGTCTGTAATGTAGCTCTTCAGAGGACAATAAGCAAATTTAAAAAAATCAGCCTCAGGACTGTGACATGCTATGGCAGATTACTGTTTTTAAATTTATACTTTTTAGTACAATTTAAAAAAAATCTTGTTACTTATAATATTGACATTATACTGACATCTGTGTTGTGTCTTCCAGATCACCAAACTTCAAGCAGCAATCAAATATGGAGAGGAGGACTTGCCTGGAGCAAAGGTACGGGGAGTGTATTTTACTTTCCATGAAAAAACAAAAACAGAACAAAAAATCCTAAACCCAGACGCAAAAGAAAATATGTAAAGCACCATGATTGCAGCATGTTAACCCCATGGCAAATGCAGTTCTGGTGGCTGCACACACAAAGATGTTTAATGTATTTTTATGACTAGAGAACAACTCAACAAGTGTTGCTAAAAAAGTGTAAATTTATATGTTTTCATGTTTTACATTTTTCATCCTGATATACTCTTGCTTAAACTAAATTTGACCATTTGGCCAAGCTATTCTGGCACCACCCTTGAACTAAAATGGTTGATCTGTGTCCTATAATCTGTGATTTAGCCTTCTTGCATTAAGCAATTTAAAAAAAATCAGCCTCAGAATATAATGATTTAATTTATTTTTGCCGTATTTCTTTCTGTGTGCAGAGTTTGGTGGAGCAGTGTCCTCCTGATGATCCGGACACGGAGATAAACTTTGGATGTCTGCTGTTCAAGGTTTGTATTGTATTTCACATCAGACACATCTTTGGAGATCGTTTCTGATTCTGTACCTAGTAGCTTTGCTTTAGTTTAAGTCTCCGTTATTTTGTGTGATAACCTTTTTTTCTTTTGGTCTGACATTCTGAAAAAAGTTCATTCAGATGGGATCTTGTTTAGTTAATAGAAGAAACAGACTTGTTTGCATGTTGAGTTTTTTGTTATTTTAACGGGTCTCAAACTTTATTGACAGGCTTAATTGTCTTGTTGTAGCCATTTGCCATTGGCCTTAAAGGCAGGCTCAAAGACCTTATGTTGTTGCCACCCACTTTCATAAGCCTTTTCATCCTGATACACCCATTGCTTGAAATAGTTAGTTTGGGGGCACGCAGCCCAGAAAGAGATAAAGCTTAACCCTTTTCATCCTGCATAATACACTATTGCTTGAAATAAATTTGACTATGATAGTTTAGTTTGGCACCACCCTTGAACTAAAATGGTTGATCTATCGCCTTCATAGGACAGTATGCAGATTTTAAAACTCAGCCTCAGGATGTGATGGGTTAACATCCTTGTGCATGCATCACATTTGCAGCCACTATACTGTGAACAGTACTGAGGGTCACAGGCTCGAGGGAGTTAACCCCTTCCCCGCCACTGGACACATACATGTATTTTGTTTCTGAAACCCTTTTACATTCAACGACCAGCAGCTACAGTCGTCAAGCGAACATGGATGCAAGTTGGTCTCAGCAAGAGGCATAGATCCTTATGAGGCCCCACAACTGCGGGGGCTCATACGGATCTGTGGCTCTTGCAGTTGGATTGTGTTCAGTATTTCTCAGCAGGGAAGGGGGTAATGTCACAGAACTGTAGAATATAGATTCATGTTTTCTCAAAATGCATTACCGATGTCATTACTATATGGAATACACTCTATAGCCTATCAATTTCAGCCCAAAGTGGTGTCCCCTACACAACTGGGGAGGAGACACCGGGGATCCAGACATAGGGGCCCCAGGTGGCCTCCCCTTACTACCTATCCCGGCATGCGTAGGGCGAATTCCTGTCACTCTTAGCTCGACCGTGGACGGTCGGGTTTGTGCCTTGCTAACGATTTTCTTAAAAGGAAAGACAGGTGTCTTCTGTGGTTACTACTACGAACTTTTGGCTTTTTGCCATGGGATTAGACTCTCTCCTCGGACTCTGTTTTGTTGGTGTGTTTCTACACTTCAACGTTTCTGTGTGTGGACTTAGCGCCGACCAGTTTCGACCAGTTTGACTTTCAGTGACCTTCGTCCTTGGCTGCGGCTTGTGAATTTGCTCACGCGACTTTGTGCTTCGTGGTGTGAGTTCAGCGTTTGAGTGTGTTCCGTCCTGCGGACGGTGTGCAGCGGATGCTATGGCGGCTTCTGTTTTGAAGTCCTGCCTCCTTTGTGGAGATTTTCAGTGGCCTTCTGACACCCACGACGCCTGCCTACCGTGCTCAGGCTGCTCTTCAGGCAGGACGTGTGATGTGTGTGCCGAATGGAGTGAGGACCGGTGGTCTCAGATGTGGGACTTCTACAGACGTGACCGGCCTTCCTGGACAGGACAGTCTCCCCGGACTTCTCCGCACTTTGGCTCAGCTCCACGGGCCCCATTTCATTCAGTCGTCCGGCCCGCAGGTAAGTCCCCTTCGTCTACCTTAACCGCTCAGGGACTCCCTCCCTGCTCTGAGTCTTCCGAGCAGGGCAGGCGAGGTTCAGAGTCACGCTCCCCACGCTCCGTTTCTTCGGTGCTTGGCTTGAGCTCCTTGAGTCTGCCACCCCCCCCCCCCCCCCCCCCCAGCTCCGTATCGCCAGATCTGCCAACCACTACGATTTCGCCATATTTTCCTACGCTAACGTTCCCAATACTACGCTACTACGGTCATTAATGAAATTATACGCTGAAGAAAAAAAATAAACCCCCCCCCAAAAAATTTTTTTTGTGTTGTTTTCGGTTTGTAGTCGGTAAGAACATGCGGTTGGGGCCAATGAGAATGAGCGGAGCGAACTTCCGGGTTTCCCAGCGTGCATCATTTTATTCAGAAAGTGCGTCAGATAAACGACAGTCTGAACCATGCTGAAGAGAAAGGAGCCGGAATTGATGTGTAAAGATGTGTTTGACATCGCACACTATATGATGCAATGGCCTGTTTATCGGCCGGCCGTACACACTGGAGCGACACAAGTCAGTCTGAATTTTTATGTCTAATTCATGTGTGTTTCGAGGACGTTTTGCTTTGAATTGCCGGTACGCCTCGTCGTCAGCGGACCAAACCGTGGAGATGAAAATTTAGTGTAGCGTTCTGCTGCATGTATCTCGATCTCCGTTTAATCCTATTCCCCGTTTTGGCTGGGGATTAGGATTGATAGCTCTAGGGCTTTCCTACTGACTTGTCACAGTAGGTCGTTGGCTCACTTTTGGTAGGATGCTCGCATAGAGTTGTATCCTAGTGTTTGTGAGGTTCAACTTTCGTGTCGGACAATTTTCCATCATTGCGCTATTTTTTTTCCTCCCTTTTTCACCTTTCCTTCTCCTTCCCCTCCACTTTTTATTTTCTCCACTCTCCTTCTCCCCCTGTTTTCGGGGTGTCATTTAGATATCCCTTTGGTCACTTCAAAGGAGGTAGAGATTTGATGTCTGTGTCCTTTTTTAAACACTATGAGTATGAGTAGGTATCACAGGTTTTCGGTGGATTTGTTGAACTTAATCCGTTCAACTGTTTTTAGGGGTGAACTCGTACGGTTCATTCGTGTGTAAAGATGTGTTTGACATCGCACACTATATGATGCAATGGCCTGTTTATCTGAACTGATTAAAGCATTGCCACCTTAGCAACTTGCGCGTTAAACTACTCTTTACTTTCCAAAACTACTCCCACTTGTCCAAAATACTACTCCCATAGCCGGGTAGGCGTTGGCAGGTCTGTATCGCCCGAGCGGGCCAGACGAGCTGAGCGTTCGTCCACGCCCCCCGCTCCGTTTCTCCCGAGCGGGCCCGGCGTGACGAGCGCAAACGTAATAAGAAAGAGAAAAGAATTAGGTATAGAGGCTCTCCCTCACACGCCGAGGTGTCGGCGCGTGAGCTGAGGCCGGTAGAGGTGCTTCCCCCCGCTCTAATTCTTCCGAGCGGGCCCGGCGAGCTATGTTTACGTCCCCCCCCCCCCCCCCCCTTCCCCACCCCGTATCGACCAGGCGGGCCCGGTGTGACTTTCACACGCGACCCCCTCGCTCCGAGGCTTCGGAGCGGGGGTCGCGTGCCACATTTGTGTCCCCTCCCTGCTCTGAATTGCCTGAGCAGGCCTGGAGAGACACTTTACCGTCTCCCCCCCCCCCCCCCCCCGCCCCGTATCGACCAGGTGGGCCCGGTGTGACTTTGACATGCGTCCCCCATGCTCCGAGGCTTCAGAGCGAGGGCCGCGTGCCCCTCTTTTGGCTCCTCCCCGCTCCGCTCTTCCTGAGCGGGCTTGGCGTGACACATTACGGTTCCCCCCCCCCCCCCCCCCCCCCCCTCCCCGCCCCGAACTTTCCAGGTGGGCCCGGTGTGACTCGGACACTTACTCTCAGGACCGGATTCGCGGCGTTGCTTTTACGCCCCCTTCCCGGTCGTGATCTCCCGAGCAGGATTGGGGTGCCAGGGTTCCCCTACTGCCTCCCCTCTTTCGTTCGGAGCTCGGTCCCCGGCACCCGCGATCCCCTCTTCGTCCGCGCGTTGTGCCCATCTCTAGCAGCCCCCCCCCTCCCCTCGCAGGTCTGCGAGTCGGGGGCTTACAGAGCCTAACTTCGCCTTTGGCCGTCGTTCAGCTGAGGTCCCTCTTTCACGCGCGCCCTCGCCTGTCGCCTTCGGTGGACCCGCGCTCTCGGAGCCGGTCGCCTCTCCATTTGTCTTTGCGGGATAGGCGGCCTATGGAGATAGACCCTGACGTTCTCAGTCTACATCCATCGGATTCGGCTTCGGCCATCTTCTTGCAGGACTCGCCCACCGGTTCTCCCGACCGCCTCTCAGCTGTATTGTCAGCCTCCTCCTCTGTTAAGGATGTCGGCCCTTCGCTCGGCTCACAGACGGTCCGTGCCTTGGGAGAGGCCTCCTGTCTTATCTCGAACTTCCTCCCGCCTGACTTCTGCCCGCCATCACCCCCTCTGAAGAGATAGGCTTCCGCCATGGTTGATGCGCAGAGGCAGGCCAAGCGTAGAAAAGTCTCTCCCTCAGCCAGCCGGCTTCCAGTATCACGCCGAAGCTTTCTCCGCCCAGCTTCGCCAGGACACCTTCAGCGACGTTGGCTTTTTCTCAGATTCACGGTGGCCAGCGGGGATAATATGACTTTCCGCCAGGCCTGGTACACCGGGCACTCTCAAGCCTTCGCCATCCCTCTTCCTTCGGTGGATGCGGCAGCCATCAACCAGGCGGGTGGGCGCCGGATAGTCCAGAATGCTTGGCCTCACCCTCTTGACAGAATCACTTCCTTAGTTCGGAGCTCGCTGGCGTGTTCCGGGTTCCTGGAATTGGTGATGCAAGCGGTGCTGCATTGCCTGGAGGACACTTGGGACCTGGAAGCCTCGTCCCCGCTCTGCGACGTCCATTCCATATTGGTAGCTGCTAACCGGGCCGCCTACCATTCCTCAACCAACTCCATGGCGGCGGCCGCCAACTGTGACCTATGGCGGCGGGATTCGCTCCTGCGGCTCTGCACAGATCTCCCCAAGATGGTGAAGACGCAGCTCCGCCAGGTTCCCTTCGGCGGTTCCCTCCTGTTTGGTGATACGTGGCAGACAGTTAAGGAAGCTACCAAGAACCTGTGGCCCTGTCCTGCCTCCACCCCCGGTTCGTCTCGCTTTCGCACTACCCGCCCGGCCTGGGGTCGTGCCCGGCGGTCTTCCAGACCCACCTCGCTTCCAGTCGGCGGTTCCCGCGGTAGGGCTCGCCCCCCTTCAGGCTCCACAGTCCTTCCGCACCTCCCGCCCCTCTTGGTCTCGCGGCGCCCGTAAATCGGGGTGCGGTCGGGCCCACTGACTTAACCCCTCCTCCGCCCCCGTTGACAGTTCTCGGGTCTCCAGTCGGCATGCGGCTGGCCGCCTACAGCGACCATTGGAGTTTGCTGTTCCCAGACGACCCCAGGATCATCTCGACTTTTTCCTCAGGCCTCCAGCTTCGTTCCAGTCCCCTCCTCCGTTACGCAGGTTCCCCTTGTGGACCCAGGCTCACGTCGACCGATCCCAGGCAGAAGCTCTGCGCGGAGAAATAACGGTCTTACTCGACAAAGCAGCGACAGAAGTGGTTTCTTGACAAGACTCGCCGGCGTTCTACAGCCGCCTCTTTCTCGTTCCCAAGCCAGGGGGCAAGTGGCGGCCAGTCATCGACTTGTCGGCGCTAAACAGGTTCATTTCGGCTCCTCACTTTCGGATGGAGACAACCAGGACTCTCCGCGCAGCCGTCCGGCCGATGGACTTTGCGATCAGCCTTGATCTGTCAGACGCCTATTTCCCCTTCAGCCTCAACATCAGTCCTTGGGTCTTCACGAGGCTCCTCGATGCGGTGATGGCCCTCTTCTGCCAGCGATCTCTGAGTCCGGCCTCCAACTACCTGGACGACTTGCTGCCACGCAACCTGATCGCCTCGGCGCTCGAGGAGGACAGAGACGCCCTCCTTTCTCTCTTGCGCCGACTCGGGTTCCTCGTCAATTTGGGCGAGTCGGATCTCACCCCTTCTCGCCGGTTCCTGCACTTGGGGATGGAAATCCTGACCGACCTCAACTTAGTCCGTCTACCTTTGGCGCGGCGGAAGAAGATCGCTGAACTCGCGCATCAAATAGAGGGAGGGGTCTGGCTTCAACTCCTGGGACTACTCAGCGCGGCAGCGGACTTGTTACCCCTCAGCAGGCTCTATGCCCGCCCGCTGCAGCTACACCTTCTCCTCCACTGGCGTCCCTCGTCGGGTGCCCTGACGGATCAGGTCCCAGTTACTCCGCAGACCCGGCCCCACCTCCGGAGGTGGGCGGACCTCGCGTGGCGGGTGACGGGCGTGCCTCTACACTCCCCTCCGCCCCGGTGGTCTCTCTGCACCGATGCGGGCCAGTCCGTCTGGGGCGCTCACCTGTTACCGGACTTTGTCTCGGCCTCGGGCCTTTGGCCCTGGGATCTTGCGGACAAGCACAGCAACTGGCTAGAGCTGAAAGCGGTTTGGATGGCCCTTAACTTCTGGCAGGGGACGCTGATCGACCAAGAGGTCCTCGTTCTCACAGACAACTCGACGGTGGTGGCCTACATATAGAACCAGGTTGGCACGCGCTCGCCTCCCTGTGCATCCTCCTTTACCACCTCCTTCTCTGGTGCACTGACCGGGGCATTGCTCTTCGAGCCCGCCACATCCCCGGCCACCTAAACGTGGACGCCCTGTCCCACTGCGGACAGTTGCTCCACACGGTGTGGTCCCTGCGTCCAGACATCTTTCGCCTGATCTGCTCACGTTGGGAGACGCCTCTAGTCGACCTGTTTGCCACCAGATGGAACAACCAGCTTCCGGTGTTCGTCTCCCCAGTGCCAGACCCGCTCACCTGGGCGCGCTCTCCATTCCTTGGGATGACTGGTCGCGTATGCCTACACCCCCCCCCCCCCGCCCCCCCCCCCCTGTCTGTCCTGGTGCCGAAGGTCCTGCGGAAACTTCGGGGATGCTCTGCGGTTCTCTTCCTGGTGGCCCCCTTCATTTGGACCAAGAGCTGACCACAGACTTACTCGCGCTAGTGACAGACCCGCCCCTCGAGCTCCCTGCTCCGCCCATGATGCTCAAGCAGCCCCGCCAAGCTCTCTTCCACCCGTGCCCGGAGCGCCTCCTCCTACACGCCTAGAGGTTGTCTGGCAAGCCCTCGCCGTTAGAGGCTTCTCGGACGCAGTGGTGGTGGCAATTGCAGCAACCCGCAGACTGTCTACATGGAAGGTGTACGAAGGCAAGTAGAGGGTCTTTCAGTCCTGGTGCGCCACTCGGCAGCTCCCCCCCACGAATCTAACTACCCCCCAACTGGCGGATTTCTTCCTGTGGCTCTTCGACGATCAAGGCTTAGCCCCTGTTACCGTCAAGGGTTACCGCGCCATGATCGCAGACACTTACCGTCTCCTGGGCCTTCCGGATCCAGGCGCTTGCAAAGACCTCTCGGACCTGTTGGCTCACTTTGAGCTTCAACGTCCGGTCTCCCGTTCCCTCTTACCTCGGTGGGACCTCGCCTGGGTACTGACGTGGCTGAATACGGACCGCTTTGAACCCCTGCCTTTGGCACGGTTCGCCGACCTGACCCAGAAAACTTGTTTCCTTCTGGCTCTCGCCACAGCGTCCCGCGTGAGCGAGCTTCACGCGCTCTTGATACGTCCCGCCTGTCTGCAGTTTCATTCCGACGGATCTGCGCAGCTAATCACCGACCCATCATTTCTGGCCAAGAACCGCCTGACCTCGACAGCTCCCCAGATGCTGACCGTACGTCCGCTCAGAGGGACGGACCTTTCCCGTGAGTCACGTCAACAGGACCCGGTTCAGGCGCTGAGGATTTACCTGCGTCGCTCTAAGCCACGCCGCCGGGGGGCGCTCCCACCTCTTCCTCCCTCTGTCACCAGGCAGGCCCGATATCTCAGCCCAGACGGTCTCGTCCTGGCTTCGGTGGGTGATTAGGTCGGCCTACCAGGACCTCTCCCCTGACGGGGATAGACTTTTGCAGATCTGGGCGCATGAAGTGAGAGCAGTAGCCACCAGCGTCGCCCTGGACCGCAACTGCTTGGTTAAGGACATTATAACGGCGGTAGGCTGGCGTGCAGACTCCACCTTTGCCCGCTTCTACCTCTGAGACCTATCCGGCCAGCGTGACTCCCTGGCCCGGGTGGGCGACATCTCCGTGGCCCAGCACTCCCGAGCTCCACAGGCGCCTTAGGTACGTCTTAGCTGAAATTGTCGGGAGTGCTCCTTGTGGGCCTGCAGGGAGGGGGGGGGGGTAAGTTCTGGGCTTTAGGGTCGGCACCCTCCTCCTCTTCACTATTCTTCTATATAGTAATGCCATCGGCAGTGTATTTTGAGAAAACAAATGAATTTTTTTTCTAATGTATTTTTGGGAAAAATACTTACCGATGGCATTACTCGGACAGCCCTCCCTCCTGCCCCGCTTGCCTTTTTGGCTAACTAAGTGTGAAACTGACAGGAATTCGCCCTACGCATGCCGGGATAGGGTGGTAAGGGGAGGCCACCCGGGTCCCCTATGTCTGGATCCCCGGTGTCTCCTCCCCAGTTGTGTAGGGGACACAACTTTGGGCTGAAATCTATAGGCTATAGAGTGTATTTCATATAGTAATGCCATCGGTAAGTATTTTTTTTAAAAATACATTTTAGAAAAAAAAAATCATTTGTTTCTTCAAAAACATTACCGATGACATGACCTTATGGGGAGGTGTCTACTACTTACGCAATTCTAGCCTAAGAGCTCGTTGTGTTACCACACAACCCGGGAGGCACTCGGGGAACCCCGAGGGGGCCGAGAGTTATCTCCCGATACTCCCCATCCGGGACAGAGTACCCATAGTCCGTCAGTCAGTCTACTTAGGCTTACGCTGTTCAGACGTGTTTGCTCTAGCCTACGGACTTGGGATTTTCGACCGGTTCGCCGGTCGTCGACGGCCTTGGTTCTTCGCTTGGCTTCTTCTTCGTCCGTCCTCCCTGTGCCTTGCGGGGCTCTGGTGTCCCCTCTTCGTTGGCAGCTGCCCCTTGGCTGCTTGTCTGCCTGGGCTGTGCTGGGTGCTTCGCTGTGACTTCGCCGCGCGTGCCTTGGTTGAGATTTCTCCCCCCTTCCCCGGTCCCGCTCCGGGAAAAGGTAAGGTAGTTGGGTTGGCCCTCGGCCGGTCCCCGCGCTGGGCACTGGTTGAGCGGGCACGTAGGCGTTCTTCTTCTGTTGTTTGGCGCCAAGGCTCTTGACTTTTACTTGGCGGGCCTCGCGCCCGCTCCCTCTGTCTCTCCTTCCGTGTTGGTGTGGCATTATTATTAACAGGGTCAAGATCTCCCTTTCTCAAAAAGAGGGCATTTACGCGTGAGGAAATAAATGAGACGTTTTTAATCTGGAACGGTCCTTCTTAAACGGCTCAGATCCACAGGTGGTCAGCTTCGTTTTCCAAGATGGCGTCTAGCGATGCAGAGCACCTTTTCCTCGCGGTTAAAACCTTTAATGGAATGGGAGTGGTGTGAAAGATCGGTGAAAGTTAAGTCTAACCATATTTCCGGCGCTTACCTACTCACTTGTTCCTTACCTACTCTTTTGTACCTTGTGGGGTTCGGGGAATGTGTTATGCTCCAGCCATTCCTTGACGCATTACGTTGGTGAGTGTGGCGAGAGCTGACGCTTACTTCGGTACTGTGTCGGTCACGTAATGACTGTTGTTATGCGTAATGCGGACCTGTTTACCTTACACGGGGGCTTGTTAGGTACACAATTTGGCTGGTGGGTGAACATCCTGGTGCACTTTTATACTTGGCATCACATGTTTCAGTTCTTGAGTGTTGTGTGTTATGCCCACTTGAGCGCAGGGCCACTGGTCGCCACGCCTTGCTGCCGTTTGTTAAGGTTCAAGATGACCTTTTTTGTGGCTGTAATAGACGAAAATCATAAAGGAAAAAAAAACAAAAAAAAAAAACAAAGTCTTCCCATCACAGGTGCTGCTCACATTCATGCATGCGCTCGTTCCGCAAGTTACAGGAACAGAGCTACAAAATGGACATTGATTTCGGACGGGTGTAGCCCGTCGCCAAGGCAGCTAAGGGCCGGCGCCAGTGACCTCATCCCAACCCGAACCTACCTGACGGGAACAGAGTGCTAAGACAGCCCTATGTCCCCTGAACACTTTAGTATATGCTCTTGGTTAAATTCCTCCTTGACTAAGGCTTGTGCATGTGAATACAAATTATGGTCGACAGGAGATTAATGGCCTATATACGCAACATAAAACTACGATCAAAGCTGCACCTGGAGGCCCGTCGCTATAGTACAGCGCCGGTGTTCAGCGGAGGGCACCGCTCCGACAAAGGTTACTGTGCCGGCCGCTTGCTTCAGGCCTATACTTGTCATGACATGCTTGAGTTTGTTGTGCATGATGTGTTGCGAAGGTTAACCTTACCAGGGCAGGGTCCCTCGGGCCCACGCCCGCGTGCCTTCGGTTTTTATATGTTGCAGTGGCCGTTGGACGACCTGCACACTACATGGAGGATTCCAGTGACCGTCGGACTCGCACAAGGTCTGTCTACCATGTGCCGGATGTACCTCCGAACCTTGGTGTGACGTCTGCTCCACATGACCGGAACGGCGCTGTGCGCTACTTTGGGGCTTCCTTTGCCGAGTTCGCCCGGCACCTGTGACTGGTTCCAGACCTGCTGAAATACCGGCTGCTGTTCCCGGTACTACGATCACTCGAGTTCCGACGAGATGGCGGAGAGATCACCAGGCCGGACGCGTCAGTATAGTGTGCAGAGTGGGTTGATCGATGCGGTGGTTCCCAGGAGGGAACGCACCAGGACCAAACATTGTGGCAGACAGAAAACCAGCACCGGCACGGAGCTCGGTGCTGAGGGACGTGCGCCAATCCGTCCTTGACCCATTGCCGATCCCCGCTCGTCTCCTAGAAAGCCCACTGTCTCCTACGCGGAGTCTCCTCGCTGGCAGCGAGCCCACCTCGCCATAGAGCTCGGTTCGCGGAGACATTCTCGCACGCATGCATCGTCTCGGCACAAATGGAATCCGCTGGGCGCACAGTACGGAACCCACACACCGCTCAAGGTCAGCTGGGAAGCCGTCCAGGCGGCCGACGACGTAGCGCAGGTTATCGCGCTCGGAGCGGGTATGCTGGCACCGCCCTCGCTCCCTGGGGGGGGGCTCCATCAGGACAGCGCTGCTCGTCGGGAGACACACTGAGCCGGCTGCTAGTGTTTACAGAGTCCTGTTGGTGACCAGCCGGCTAGACAGAGGTTCCAGTCTCCGTTTCTTACCGCTCGAGTCCTTGTCGTTCTTGTGGAGAGATCACCACGCCGGTCGCAACGTTCCAGTACGCGGAGTGGGTTGATCGATGCGGTCGTTCCCAGGAGGGAACGCACCAAGAACAATCCTTATGACAGACAGAAAACCAGCACCGGCACGGAGTTCGGTGCCGAGGGACGTGCGCCACTCCGTCCTTGATCCAATGCCGATCCCCGCTCGTCTCCTGGTAAGCCCGCTGGCTCCTACGCGGAGTCTCCTCGCTGGCAGCGAGCCCACCTCGCCATAGAGCTCGGTTCGCGGAGACATTCACGCACGCGTACACTTCACGCCACGATTTGGAATCCTCTCGGCACTTAACATCGGATCTCCTCTCTCAAACTCCTACTCGCACGGAGGGACCGCTCCGCTCCATGGGATGCTCGTCCGCTACGGTTCGCCATCGTTGGAGTCCCTCTTCCAACACTCTACGTCTACTCCCCTCTCTCTCTCCACTGCGGGCGTGCTTACGAGTTGCCGTTCTTCACGTCGCTCCTGGGATCCTGTCCCGTCTCGCTCGTCGGTCCCCTTCGCGTCCGGCTGCCGTTCGTCCCTTTCCTCTCCCCCTCACTCAGCCCTTTCCCCTTCTTCGTGCTCCGTCCCAGGGCTCCTGGCTGCAGTCGCTCCACTTCTGAACGCTCGACCCCCTCCGGTGGATCCTCGGGGAGGACGCTGTCGTTACTTCGCCTAGCACAGACCTGTTTTACCTACACTTGGGGGTTAAAGTACACATATCTGCTTGGGTTACCCTTACGTGTACACGTTTCTACACAGTTATACACTATATACACCTTGGAGATCTGACTACTCACTAGCTTGTGACCTTTACGCGTGAGATCCAAATTACACCTAGTCAGTTGGAAGGCTTCTGCCTCCACACGGGTGGTAAACAGGTCTGCGAGCTCTTCGGCTTCTGTCTCCACTGGTGCCCTCTCAGATACAGCTTGGAGTCGGCCGCGGCTGCCGCACTTCGTGACAGGCGCTTCGACTACCCTGCGCTCTTCTCTCGGTTCCCGGAGCTTCTTGCTTCGCCCTCCTTGGAGTGGTCAGCTGTTGGCTTCCCTCGGCAGGACCGGTTCTCGGGAGGTCTCAGGAGTTTGCCTGCCCCTTCCGGCTGTGGATCCGCTCCTGACTTCTTGGACTAGATGACCTCTCTCGTCCGTAACACCCTACACGGCGTGGGATCGGGGAGCTCCTTACCCTGCACTTCGGCCTCCAGTGGACGGCTCCTGGCCCCTGGCAGGTCGTCTGGCCGCGGAAGGACCCCCTGTGCGGACGACTTGGCTGACCCAGGTTCTTCGGAGTTCCTGGACTTCACTTCGGGGAGCAGACCGGAGGAGGCTGCTAGGACCTTGGTTCGCTTACGCTGGGGCCAGATGGCGATGGGATGCGGTCCGCGCAGTTGGTCCTCGGCTCCGCCTCCAGATCTTGGGCTGCGCCTTCTTCCGGAGCTGCCAACCCTGGACTCCAGTTACCCGTGCACTCGGCCTCCACAACGTTCCTCGGTTCACCTGCGAAGGAGGAGTCACCGCTGATGGAGTCTCCGCTCCTGTTTCGGTTCCGTTGGATTCACCGGGGGCCCTCAACCTACCCATGGACACTGTGGAACCAAAGCGCAGCGCCGTCTCCCTGGTGCCTAACCTACTCGACATCCCCAGGGGGCGCACAGGGGTACGCCGGAGTTTGGACAGGTGGTACTGCTGCGACGGTGCTCGCGGTGGAAGGGCCTAGCCACTGCTCGGAAGTCGGCTCTTCTCTCCGTCGGTCGTCTCACAGCCCGGCTGCTGTAGCTACGCCCTCAACTTCCGTGGTTCTTCTCGAGGTCCAGCCTAGCCTCCGGACCTCGCGGACAAGAGCGTGAACAGCTTGGATCTGACACGGACTAGGAGGTCTGCTCGTGGGAGGTCTGAGCCAGCCTTTTCCCGATGGAACCAGTTGCCTCACTCGAAATGCTCCAGGATACCTTCGGAGGATCGGCGCGCTGGCGAGATGGCTTAGTGGACCTGTTCGCCGCAAGGTAGGACCTCTGGCTTCCCCGCGCCTTTGTGGGGTATAGTCCCCCTGGACGAGAGGCCAACGCTCTGACCTAGCCTGGGAAGGATCCTCCTCTCGCCCTGTTGGTCGCCCCTTTCCCTGGTACCAGTCCTGAACCTCTTTCCCCTCAGCTCGCCACGGACCCCTCGCTACTGCTTCCCGCTTTCTACTAGGTCCTCATGCTGCCGCGATGGTCTCTGTTCCGCCTCGCTGGAGCGCCTTCCCCGGCGCCTTGGCGGTTGCGACAGACCCTCAACGCTGGAGTCTCCGCATGGGCAGCAGTCAAAGCATCGCTATGGCCCGCTTCCCCAACTTGACGCCTCTACGATGAAGTTGGCGAGGCATTGTGCTCTTGGACGGTGTCCGTCACCTCTCCCCTACCGATCCTGCTGACCCGAGCTGGTAGACTTATTCCCAGGAGACTAGGCAGGATAGCCTGAGCTTGCCTCACTTATACCTATGACGACATAGCCGTCCGGGCGGACGCGCACGCTTCTTGGCCGTGCCCGGCAGCTCTGACGCTACAAGGCAGTCGATCTTCCTCTATACGCTCGGTCATACGATCCGAAGTCCAGGATCCCTCCCTCAGGGAGCTTAGAGGCTAATTACGTCCAATCAGCTACGTGCAGGGCCACGAACGCCACAGCCGTCAGGAACTGGGCTGCCCTCATCGTGGCTACTGGAGGGCTGGCGTGCAGGTGCTCTCGATCGCAGAGTTCTGTCCGCTGAGCGAGGTGACTCACTCTGGTGGGGGACCTCCCGGGGGGGCACTCCTCCCTCCTGGCGCTTCAGCGCCCTCGCTTACACCTACATAGTCGTCGGGAGTCTGCGGTTGGGAGGACGGCCCTTGGGGCCTTAGGTGTGCTAGAGCGCGGCACCCTCCTCCTTTTCGCCATTCTCCCATAAGGTCATGTCATCGGTAATGTTTTTGAAGAAACAAATGCATTTTTCTTTAAAAGGTATTTTTTCGAAAAATACTTACCGATGACATGACTCGGACGACCCTCCCACCTGCCCCGCTTGCCGCCGGTAAGCTAAGTATCCTGACTGACGGACTATGGGTACTCTGTCCCGGATGGGGAGTATCGGGAGATAACTCTCGGCCCCCTCGGGGTTCCCCGAGTGCCTCCCGGGTTGTGTGGTAACACAACGAGCTCTTAGGCTAGAATTGCGTAAGTAGTAGACACCTCCCCATAAGGTCATGTCATCGGTAAGTATTTTTCGAAAAAATACCTTTTAAAGAAAAATGCATTTTTCCCCTTGACTTACGCAGGAGGGCAGGTATGAAGAGGCGTGCCAAAAATTCAGCACCGCAATGCAGATTCTGGGTTACAAACCTGGTCTGTCATACAACATCGCGCTGTGCCACTACCAGATGAAGCAGTACGCTCCTGCCCTGAAACACATTGCTGACATCATCGAGAGAGGCATCCGGGAGCATCCAGGTAAAATGTTGATGTGTATGCCATTATTGGTAAATTTTCTAGTTAGTGTGCCGTGAGTCTTTTTTGTCTTCTTTGGAGTGCTGTTCGCTTACCGATAAAAAATGTCATCTGGTTTATTTCCATGCAGTTTTATGTATGATGAGCTCGTATCCTTCAGGTGTTGTTTGCTTTAAATTTTACCTTTTTTAACACATTAACCCTTCACTACCAAGAAAAAGTTCAAACTGCAAGAGACATAGATCCTCATGAGCCCCCGCAGCTGTAGGGCTCATGAGGATCTATGCCTCTTGCTGAGACCAATTTGTGTCCATGTTTCTTGGACTGCTGTGGCTTTTGTTCAATAAATGAACAAAGATTTTCAGAAATAAAAGTGTGAATACAGTGGCAGGGTTGAAAATCCCAGGCTTGAGACTTACCGTCCTTAGACTAGATGAGAGTTCAGGAGACAGATCAACATGACTACTCAAGGCTGGTGCCAACATAGCTTGGTACCTGTGATGACAACAAGCTATTCTGGTACCACCCTGCAGGGGTCATGGTCAGTCTGTTTTTTGTTGCTGTTTGTATGTGATGAGTGTAGAGTGAAATTTGTTGAGCCAAATATTTTCATTTGCTTATAATTTCTTCATGCATTTCAATTAGAATCTATCTGTTCTCATCATTCACCTGTAGTTAAAATTCTTCATTTTTCAGAACTGAGTGTTGGCATGACGACTGAGGGAATTGATGTACGCAGCGTTGGCAACTCTTTGACCCTGCATGAGACGGCTCTTGTGGAGGCCTTCAATCTCAAGGCTGCCATTGAGTACCAGCTGAAAAATTGTAGGTTACGTGGCTATGCAATGCCGTAATAATAAATAGTTTTGTAAAGTGTAGTATCTTAAAAAATGAGCCCGTGGCGCTGTACATCTAAATTGACTAATTAATTACTCGACCCTAAGACACAGACATTACAATTAATGTAAGAAAAGGCACTGAAAAGCAACATACAAAAATGACACCACAAGCGCTGTGCTGATCAATGTGCTGATTTTTTGTATGAACCTCCCTTGTTTTATTGCTGCGAAAATAGTAGGCTATGAGGTCATGAAAACTTGAACTGCTTCTTACAGAGGATGTCTTTATTTACCTCACTGAAGAACTACCTTGGATTAACCCATTTAGCCCCATCACACTGCAGCAGGAGATGGATCAGTCATGATAATTCAAGGGTAGTGTCAGATTAGTTTGGCACCTGATGGCGCCAAGCTAATCTGGCACTTCCATTGAATTATTATGGTTGATCTGTCTCCTTCAACTGGTACACAGTCATGAGGTGGCTCCTCGAAAATGCCTCATTGGGGTTAAATAGGTGAACTTAGTGCCCTCAGGTGCCAAACTAATCTTGCACTACCATTGAATTATCATGGTTGATCCATCTCCTGCAACTGGTGTTGAGTCATTAGGTGACTCCTCCAAAATGCGGCCTTGGGGTTAACTCCTTCAGCCCTGACGCACTACAGCAGGAGATGGGTCGACCATGATAATTCAAGGGTAGTGCCAGATTAGCTTGGCACCTGTCGGCGCCAAGCTAATCTGGCACTGCCCTTGAATTATCATGGTTGATCCATCTCCTGCAACAGGTGCATAGTCGTTAGATGACGCCTCCAAAATTTGGGAAATACGTTCATCAGGCTGAATGAGTTAAATAGGTGAACTCTTTAATTTAAGTGATGACCTCATTAACCATCTCCTGACAACACTGTATCTGTTTCCACAATGACATTTTAAGCTGTGGTGTTCACCACCTGTGTAATGGACAAACCACAACATCTGCACATTTCTGTTTTGATTATGTCACCGATATGTACTGTAAACATCATGTATACTTTAGACATAATAACAAATAAGTCTGGCCAGACTTATTTGTTATTACATGTATGTCTAAAGTTTATTATTGGTGAAGTAGTTGACATAAATTGTGATCAGGACCTATGAAAAAGTTGTTACTAGTCCAGCTGCTTTTGTTACAGCCAGCTTGGTTATAAATGAAGTTGCTCAACATTACTAATTTTTGCATCTGTGTGTTTGCAGACGAAGCAGCCTGCGAGGCTCTCACGGACATGCCTCCTCGCTCAGAGGAGGAGCTTGATGCAGTGTCACTGCACAATCAGGCTCTGATGAACATGGAGGCAGAACCATCCAAAGGATTCCAGAAACTTCAGTTTCTACTGCAGCAAAACCCATTCCCACCCGCCACTTTCGGCAATCTCCTCCTGCTTTATGTCAAGTATGAGGTGTGTGCTGTCAACTTTATTGACTGCCATGAAGAAGTGAACATGATCTAATTGCAAGTGACATAGATCCTCATGAGCCCCCGCAGTTGCTGTGATCTGTGCCTCTTGCTGATGCCACTTTGTATCCATATTTGTTTCCTCAAAAACATTACCGATGACATGACTTTGTGGAAGTGTCTACTACTTACTCAATTTTAGCCTGAGAACCTGTTGTGTTCCAACACAACCTGGGAGGCACTCGGGGAACCCCATCCCTGCCTTTCCGGTTCCGAGTCACATGGTGGATCAACCAGTCGTTCTACTTAGCTCACGCTGTGCAGACGTGTTCTCAGCGTTAGCCTTCGGACCCTGGCTGTGTATAGTGAGACCGGTTGCCCGGTCGTCTTGCCTTGTCGTACCTTCGGATTTGTGCTTCTCCTGCGTTGCTGCCTGTTCTACCTTCAGGGAGGGCTTCTTGCCTCTGCTACCGGCCTTGCCTTTTCTGTGCCTTCCTGGAGTCGCCCAGTCTACGCGGCGCTGGCTCTGTCTGGACTCCCCCCCCCACCCCCTGCTGTCGCACGTTGTGGGTGTTATGGAGGTTCCTCCCACCGCTTCGACTGAGAGGTAAGGTAGTGGTAACATCCTTCGGCTGGCCCCCGGCCCAGGCGTCAGCTTTGTTCAGAGGCACTTCGTTTCGTTCGTACATTCGTGACACCATTTCGCGCCTGACACTCGGCTTAGCTTGGCGGGGCACCTCGTGCCTGCGCCCGTTGGCGGGTCAGCTCTCATATGTGTCGCAGCTGCTTTGACTATTGGCTCTTCTTTCGCTCGTTTTAGGCTTTGCGGGGGCCTCTCGGTGCCCATGCTCGGCCGCCGATCATGTCTGATATGTGTTGCAGCGGCCAGGGGCTCACCTGCTCGCAGTGCGGCGCTTTCCAATGGCCAACGGATAACCACAAGGTCTGTCTCCCCTGCGCGGGCTGCGCCTTGGAACACGCATGTGATGTCTGCTCCTCCTGGCCCGAGCTACAGTGGTCCCAACTGGAGCTTTTACCGGCACGAGCGCCCAACGCCGACTAGCGACCGACCTGTTACCTTGCCACCCCCCTCCGTGCCCGGAGTGGTGACTGCATGCCCACGCCCCGACCTGGCGGAACGGACGACACGTCGGACACACACGCCCAGCGCATGCAACAGGACTGCACCCACTGCCTAGCCTGCTGACTCCTACGAGGGGTCGTATAGCTGGCAGAGTGCCCGCCTCACTGACCCCTACCTGCAGAGACGCGCTTCGCCCCGTACATTATTCACTGGCAGTCCTGCTATGTCTCTCCTCGAGAAGCCCGCTGACTCTTATGAGGGGTCGTTTAGCCGGTAGAGCACCCGCCTCATTGAGCCCGGCCAGCAGAGACTTGTGTCCCATCGTCCGAGGACCAGTCACGAACCGGAACCCTTCCGCTTTGCAGCAGCTCCAGACACTCCCGCTCGTCTGGCGACAGCCATCGGAAAAATCTGGCTGCGCACCGCGACTGCATACGCAGCCCCCGACCACCCTCATACTCTTTGCACTCGATGTCGTCTCGCACTCCTTTCCGGCGCCCAGATACTCGCTCATCTTGGCATGCCTCTCCTCGCCGCTCTCGACGACCATCGACTTCACCCCGCAGGAGCTCACCTGTGCGGGATCGTCGGCCCCATTCCCGGCATAGCAGTGGCTCCCCCCGTGACAGGCGCCTGCCGCGCGCCACTCCTCGTCTCGTGCGTCACCCTCTCGCCGACAGTGCTGCCTGCTGGTGGTTAGGCGGGTCCCTGCTAGCGGTGCCTCTTCCCCCCCGCCCCGCCTCCCCAGGGATGACAAGGCCCTGAGCCTTCTTCCCGAGGACTCAGCTCTTTTCGACGTCGTCAGCCGCCCTCCTTCACCTCGCTCGCACGACGACCCTGAGTCCCCTAGACTACCTTAAGCTTCGCGTGCTGAGACGCTTTTGGCTCTAGATGAAGCTGCTCGCATCATCGCCGCCGCCCTGCCTGCCGAGGCCTGCCCCCCGTCCCTCCCTCCCGTCCCTCCCCTCAAGAGGAAGGTCTCCGCCTTTGTCGACGTGGGTCGTCAGGTGAGCGGTTTAAGTCGCTTCCCCCGCCTCCCGGCTTCAGGGACCTTCGAGACACCTTCTCCGCCCACCTCCAGCAAGCCACTGCCTGGGATCCCGACTACTTCTCAGACCGTAGATGGCCGGCGGGACTCGACTTCGCCTTCCGCCACGACTGGTATGTGGGCCATTCCCAGTCATTTTCCTCTCCGCTCCCGGCCTTGGACCCTCTGGCCCTTGCACAGGCGGGCGGCCCCTCTCAGCTGAAGCGTTCCTTTCCTTGCGGCTTGGACAGGATTGCGACCCTGGTCTGTAACACCTTGGCTTGTTCGGGTTTCATGGAGCTCCTTACCTAAGGTTTCGTCCGCCGCACTGAGGACGCCTGGCATGCTTCCATCTCGCCCCTCTTAGGAGACCTCGCTCTCGCGGAAGTGGCAAACCGGGCGGTGTTTTCACTCCTCCGTCAACGCCATAGCTGCCGCCGCCATTTGTGACCTGTTGTGTCGGGATGCCGTGCTTCTGGCCTGCCACGGAATGCCCCCCGATCTGAGGACTCAGCTATGGCGTGCTCCCCTTGGTGGCCCCCTCCTCTTTGGTCATTCCTGGCAGACGGTGAACAATGCGAACTTGGACCGATGGCCTAGCAGGACAACTCCGCCCCGCTTTCAGGCAGCCCGCAAGGCCCTGGGTCGCGCCCTGCGGACCTCCAAACCCGCCTTGTCTTCCGCCCCTGCGCCTCCGCAGGCGCCCCATCGCCGCCCTACCTTCGGCCTCCCCGGACCAATTAGGCCTCCCCCACCTGGCCCCGTCCTGCCCACCGCCCAGGGCGCGGGCGGGCCACCTGACTCCTTACCTCTTCTGCCCCCGCCGACCGCTCCGGGGTCTCCAGTCGGCGGGAGGCTCGCCTCTGCAGCGAGGCGTGGCGCTCGCTGTTCCCAAACAACCCCTGGATCCTCAAGACCGTCGCCGAGGTCCTTCGGATCAACTTTCGCTCGCCACCTCCGCTTCATCGCTCCCCATTGTGGACCGAGGTTCCGTCCGATGAGCTCAAGGCCAGTGCCCTTTGCGGAGAAGTCGCCGCGCTTCTGCAGAAGGCCGCCACAGAGGTCGTGTTGCACCCCGACTCCCCAGCCTTCTACAGCCGCCTCTTCGTAGTACCCAAGCCGGGCGGCAAGTGGCGACCGGTCATCGATCTCTCGGCGTTCATTGCGGCCCCGTCCTTCCGCATGGAGACTGCCAGGGCCCTCAGGGCCGCCATACAGCCCATGGATTTCGCTGTCAGTCTGGACCTGTTCGACGCTTATCTTCACGTGCCCATGCACCCTGCCTCCAGGAGGTACCTCCGCTTCGCCTGCGACGGCGTGATCTACCAGTTTCGGGCCCTCCCGTTCGGTCTCAACCTCAGCCCTTGAGTTTTCACCCGCATCATGGACGCCGTAGCGGCCAAGGCTCGACAGTCGTCTTGCAGTCCGACGTCGAAATACCTGGACGACCTCCTCCTACGCAACCAGTCAGAGGCCGACCTGATGACAGGGATGCACTGATACAACTGTTATCGCGATAGGGTTTCCTGGTCAACGCGGGCAAATCGGACCTCACTCCCTCACGCTGCTTCGTCCACCTCGGCATGGAATTTGCTACCGACCTCAACAGGGTGCGTTTGCCAGAGCCTCGGATTCAGAAGTTAGCCGCCCTTGCCGGCCAGTTAGCCCAGCAGGACGCAGCCCCCGCGAGAGTTTGGCTTCAGCTCCTCTGTGTGATGAATGCAGCGGCAGATCTCCTCCCCCTCGGTCATCTTTACTCCCGGCCGCTACAGCTGCACCTCCTGCTCCACTGGCGTCTGTCCTCTGGCGACATAGCCGCCCTGTTGCCCGTGACTCAGATGCTTTGTCCCCATCTGTGGCGTTGGATGGACACGTCGTGGCTCCTTTCGGAAGTCCCCCTGGCCTCTCCGCCCCCTCAGCTCTCCCTGTGTGTCGATTCAAGTCTCTCCGGGTGGGGTGCCCACTTGCTACCGCCACTTCTCACAACATCCGGCCCCTGGCCTCCAGAGCTGGCGGACAGACACATCAACTGGTTGGAGCTGCAAGCGGTCTGGCAAGCCCTCATCGCGTGGGACGTACACCTCCATCACAAGGAGCTGCTCGTCCTCCCGGACAACGCAACGGTGGTTTTCTACATCCAGAAGCAGGGCGGTACGCGCTCACCCGACCTGTGCATGCTCCTCTACCGTCTGATGCGCTGGTGCGAGGACCACAGAATTTCCCTCTGAGCTCGACACATTCCCAGCCACCTGAACATCTTGGCCGACTCTCTCTCCCGGCGCAGCCAGTTGCTACACAACGAGTGGACGCTACGCAAGGACATCTTTCAGATGATCTGCACTCACTGGGAGACGCCTATGATCGACTTGTTCGCCACGAGGTGGAACCACCAGCTGCCCCTCTTCGTCTCCCCGATTCCAGACCCCCTTGCCTGGGCAGTCGACGAGCTCTCCATCCCATGGGACGGTCTCATAGTGTATGCATTCCCCCTGACGGTCCTCGTTTCCAACTTCCTCCTCAAGCTTCGAGGTTCTCCTGGAACCGGTCTTGGACCACCGACCTCCTCAGCCTCGCCACAGGCCCCGCCTGCTGCTACCCACGTCGAGCACGATGCTCAAGCAACCCCGCCAGCCGCTGTTCCAACCGTGCCCGGAGCATCTCCTCCTTCATGCCTGGAGATTGTGCTGCAAGCCCTCACCGCTAGAGGCTTCTTGAGTGCAGCAGTGGAAGCAATCGCTACAGCCCACAGACCCTCGACCAGGTGCGTCTACGAGGGGAAATGGCGAGTACTGTGGTCCTGGTGCGCTGACCAGCAACTCTCCCCCACCGAACTGACGAACCCCCAGCTCGCTGACTTCTTCCTCTGGCTCTTCGGGGACCAGGGCTTGGCCCCCATCACGATCAGGGGATACCTGTTCATGATTGCCGACACCTACCGTCACCTCGGCTGCCCGGACCCCGGCGCCTGCAAAGACCTCGCCGATCTTATGACTCACTTCGGCCTGCAGCATCTAGTCCCCCGCTCGTTCATTCCTTGCTGGGACCTTCCGTGGGTGCAGCATCTAGTCCCCCGCTCGTTCATTCCTCGCTGGGACCTTCCGTGGGTTCTAACGTGGCTGAACTCTGACAGGTTCGAATCGCTGTCCTTGGCCCGCTTCGCGGATGTGACGCGTAAGACATGCTTCCTGCTGGCCCTTGCCATGGCGGCCCGAGTAAGCGAGCTACACACGCTGTCTGCGTGCCCTGTATGCCTGCAATTCCGGACGGATGGTTCCGTGCAGCTTCTCACGGACCCGACCTTCCTTGCCAAGACGAGGTCTCTTTTGACTGCGCCACAGGTGATTACCTTACGGCCGCTGAGAGATGCAAACTTTCCCCAGGAGACCAGGCAACAAGATCCCGTGCGCGCCCTACGCGTTTACCTACGTAGATCCAAAGCCGTCCGGAGAGGACGCTCCCGCCTCTTTCTGCCGTTAAACCCAGGCAGAACTGACATAACAGCCCAGACGATATCTTCCTGGCTACGCTGGGTCATTAGGTCCGCTTACCGGAACCTCTCCCCAGAGGGAGCAAAGAGGCTGAAGATACGCACACATGAGGTACGAGCCATGGCCACGAGCATCGCGTTTGACTGGAATTGCGTGGTCAAAGACATCGTGGCAGCTGTGGGCTGGCGGGCAGAATCAACCTTCGCCCGCTTCTACCTCCAGAATCTGGCAGGCCAGCGAGACAACCTCGCACTAGTGGGGGACATCACCGCAGCGCAACACTCCCTCCCGGCGCCGTAGGTACGCACTTAGCTAAAATTGTCGGGGGTTTGCTCCAGGGAGGATGGCTCTGACTATAGCCCTTCTGTGGGGGTGTTTGGCTGGGCACCCTCCTCCTTCTCGCAATTCTTCCACAAAGTCATGTCATCGGTAATGTTTTTGAGGAAACAAATTAATTTTTCTCTAAAATGTATTTTTCCGAAAAATACTTACCTATGACATGACTTGGAGGACCCTCCCACCTGCCCCGCTTGCCGCTGGTGAGCTAAGTATTCCAACTGGTTGGTCCACCACGTGACTCACAGCCGGAAGGGCAGGGACGGGAGACAACTCTCGGCCCCTCTGGGGGTTCCCCGAGTGCCTCCCGGGTTGTGTTGGAACACAACGGGTTCTTAGGCTAAAAATTCATTTTTCTCTAAAAGGTATTTTTTCGAAAAATACTTACCGATGACATGACTACATGGGAATGTCTACTTCTATGCTTAATTTTAGCCTACTTGCCCGTTGTGTGCCCACACAACCCGAGAGGCACTCGGGGAACCCCCCAGAGGGGCCGAGAGTTATCTCCCCATACCCGCCTTACCAGATCCGGTCACGAGACCATTCAGTCTGATACTTCGCTCGAAAGCGGCAAGCGGGGCAGGAGGGAGGGTCATCCGAGTCATGTCATCGGTAAGTATTTTTCGAAAAAATACCTTTTAGAGAAAAATGAATTTGTTTCTTCAAAAACATTACCGATGACATGACTACATGGGAGAATTGCGATGAGGAGGAGGGTGCCGCAAACAACTCCCAAGGAGAAACAGCGCCGTCCTCCCCGTCGCACACTCCCGACAATTTTAGCGAAGTGCATGCCCATGGCGCCGGTGGCGCCGGGAGGGAGTGTTGCGCCGCGGCGATGTACCCCACAATTGCGAGATTCTCTCGCTGGCCAGCCAGGTCCCGGAGGTAGAAGCGGGCGAATTCAGATTCAGTCTGTCAGCCCACGGCCGCCACGATGTCTAGACAGCGCTGTTTCGATCAAACGCGACGCTCGTGGCCATGGCTTGTACCTCGTGTGCGCGAATGTGCCTCCTCTTCGCCCCCTGTGGAGAGATATCCTGACAGGCGGAGCGTGTGACCCAGCGGAGCCAAGAAGATCGTCTGGGCTGAAAAATCGTGCCTGCTGGGTCTCAGAGGTCTCCGTAGTAAGAGGCGCGACCGTCCCCTGAGGACGGCCTTAGATCGCTGCCGCTAAACTAGGGGCGCGCATGGGACCCTGTAGCCGGGTCTCCTGGGACTGAAAGGTGAACACCTGAGGCGCGGTTGGAGGAGACCTGTTTCACGTCGGAAGACCGGGTCCGTAAGCAGTTGGACGGACCCGTCTGTTCGGAACTGCAAGCAGGAAGGTTTTCCAAAGCGTGTGTAGCTCGCTCACACGCGATGCCTTAGCAAGTGCCAGCATGAAGTCCGCGAACTGGGCCAAGGTCAGGGTTCGAAGCGGGCGGAATACAACCACGTGAGCCCCCAGGGTAGGTCCCAGTGAAGGATGAGCGAGCGGAGAGTAGGGCGCTGGCTGCCGAAGTGTCCCATCAGTTCGGCTAAGTCCCTGCAGGCGCCCGGGTCTGGTCGTCCAAGGTCACGATAAGTGTCCGCGGTCAGGGACAGGTATCCCTGCACCGTGATGGGGGCTAGGCCTTGGTCTCGGAAGAGCCAGAGAAGAAGTCTGCCAGCTGAGGATTAGTTAGATCCGTGGACGTAAGGCCGTGATCGGAGCACCAGGAACACAGGACTCGCCAATTTCCCTCGTAGACTCGAAGGGTCGAAGGTCTACGGGCCGCAGCGAACGCCTCCATTGCTGCGCCCGAGTAGCCTCTAGCTCTGAGGGCTTGCCGCACAACCTCCAGGTGTGAAGGAGGAGTCGCTCCGGGCAGGGGTGGAACAGCGGCTGGCGCGGTTGCTTGAGCAGGGTCCGCGGGGTGGGAAGCAGCAGGGGCGGGTCCGTGGCGAGGCTGAGCAAGTCAGTGGTCCAGGAGCGGTTCTTGACGAACGGCGCGACCAACAGGATGATCGCCGCACAGCCCCGAGTTTGAGAAGGACTTTGGGAACGAGGACGGTAGGGGGGTAAACATAGGCCACAAGGGCGACCCAGGGAATGGAGAGCGCATCGACAACCCAAGCAAGGGGGTCGGGAATCGAGGAGACAAAGAGGGGAAGCTGGTGGTTCCACCCCGTGGCGAACAAGTCGACCTGGGGAGTCACCCAACGGGCGCAGATCATCCGAAAGATGTCCTGTCGCAGGGTCCATTCCGTGTGTAGGAGCTGGCCGCGGCGTGATAGAGAGTCGGCCCAGACATCCTGGTGTCCGGGCCCGTGCCGGGCTCGAAGGGTAAAGCCCCGGTCCTCGCACCAACGCATTATCCGGTAGAGGCGCACACACAGGTCGGGGGAGTGTGTGCCACCTTGCTCCTGGATGTAAGCAACCCCCGTCGTGTTGTCCGAAGCACGAGAAGTTCCTGGTGACTGAGGAGATCCTCCCAGACCTGAAGGGCTTGCCAGACGGCCTGCATCTCCAACCAGTTGATGTGGGTGTGCGCCAAGTCTGAGGGCCAGGGGCCCGACGCCGCGAGGACCGCGGTAGGAGATGGCCCCCTCTCCCAGAAGGCTGGCATCGACGCAAGGAGAGATCTGGGGAGGTGGAGAGGCCAGGGGCACTACCGACGCTAGCTACGTAGGGTCGGTCCACCAACGAAGGTGCGGACGAAGCATCTGGGACACTGGGACCGCGGTCGTCAAGTCTCCGGAAGACGGACGCCAAGGCGAAGAAGATGCGGTTGAATCGGCCGGGAGGAAAGATGCCCTAGTGGGATAAGATCTGCTGCGGCGTTCATCAAACCCCGCCACTGAAGCCAGACTCTGGCGGGGGCTGCATCCTCCCGAGCTAACTGGCCGGCTAAATCTGCCATCTTCTCGATCCGGGGCGCCGGAAGGCGTACCGTGTAGAGGTCGGTAGCAAAGGCTGAACCTAGGTGCACAACGGCGGGAGGGAGTGAGATCCGACTTGCCGTTGTTTACTAGGAAGCCCAAGTGTGCCAGGAGGTGCAGGAGAGCCTCCCCGTCCGTGGCTAGCGTGGTCTCCGAATGGTTGCGCAATAAGAGTTCGTCCAGGTAGTTCAACGTCGGACTGGAGAAGGACTGTCGGGTTAAGGCGACTATGGCGTCCAACAGCTGAGTGAAGACCCAGGGGCTGAGGTTGAGTCCGAAGGCAGCGCCCAGAACTGGTAACGACGCCGTCGATCGCAACCTGAGAACTTCCTGGAGGCCTGGTGCATCGGGACATGCAGGAACGCATCGGAGAGGTCCAGACTGACTGCGAAGATTAGAGGCTGGACCGCGGCTTTCAGGGCTCTGGCAGTCGCCATCCGGAAGGAGGGGGCCGAAAACTTGTTCAGCGCTGACTGGACGCCATCTCCCTCCAGGCTTCAGCCCGACCAATGTAAGCACTTGGTGTTCCCAGGTGGTCACCCATCCAAGTACTAACCGAGCCCGACGTTGCTTAACTTCAGTGATCAGACGAGAACCGGTGTATTCAACGTGGTATGGCCGTTGGCTGTAGAAGGCCGGTGAGTCGGGGACCCGGACAACCTCCCAGGCGGCTATCCTCAGCAGGGAGGCGACCTCTTCCCTCAAGGTGGAGGCCTTCAGCGGGACGCTGGGAATCTCGGTCCAGAGTGGGGAGCGACGAAAGGGCGGCGGGCTCTGGCGGACCGCGAGGCGCGACCTCGAGCCTGGCGGGCTGGGCGAAGCGGCGGGGAGGAGGGGCACTGCTGGGCCAGCGGTCGGGGTTGAAGGCTCTCCCAGCGGACCAAGTGTCACTGAACAGCAAGGGCCCACCCAAGGGGGCACGGCGAAGTTGCGCTAGTAGGTCCGGCGGCAACGCACAGCAGGCGAGAAGCAGGGCATCTCGACGCATCAGGTCGCAGTTGGCAGAGGCAGCCATCGCGTTGACCGACGAGTGGTAGGTGGCGCTGTTGGCGGTCTCCTAGAGTACCAGCAGGTCTCCTAGGAGGGGAGAGATGGGAGGATGCCAAGATTCCTCCACCCGACGGACCAGGGCCTGCGTGGGTAGCTCCCAGACACCAGCGCAGGCTACGGTGTTCCGGACCAAAATCACTGTCTTGTCCAGGCCCCGCGGCAGGCACCGCCGAAGGAGAGCCGGGCCGCTGGCTAGCTACACGGCCGAAGGGTCCAGTGTAGGCAGATGGATGGAGAAGGCCCGAGGAATGGCCGTCATCCCAACCTCACCGAAACGACAAGTCTAATCCCGCGGGCCAATGACGGTCAGAGAAGAAGACCGGCTCCTGGGACGTGGCCAGCTGTAGGTGCGACGAAAGACGTCTCGAAGGTCCGTAAGCCGGGCGGTAGGGGAAGTGAGTAACCTCCTGACCTGCCTCTCCGCGTCTACGAAGGCAGCGACCTCTCTCTTCAGGGGAGGGAAGCTGGGCAGGTGTCCGCCGGCAGCGTCGCGGCCATGCTCCTGGCGGCTACATCCAGAGCCAAAGCGTCTCTGCCCGGGAAGAAGACGGGAGCGCCGAGGGGAAGCATCCTCGAGGGTCGTGGGCGAGGTCGAGCATCCCTCCTCGTCGAACAGAACTGAGACGGAGTCCTCGTGCAGCAGGCTGTGCGTGTGGTCCTCTAGGGAGCGTTGAGAAGGCACCAGAATCACCACCGACCGCAGCGAGGTCAAGGAATGCGCTGAACCTCCGGCGTAGACCAGGGACGCAAGGGCAGCGAGGAGCGCGGCGGTGAGCGAGGAGGCGACCGAGAACGGGCCGACAAGCCCTCTCCAAGACGCGGGAGCGAGGACTGGAAGGAGCCCGGCGGGCACGCGGCGAGGAGTCCCGACGAGGCGAGGAGGGACGACTAGGGCGGTGACGCGGCGAACGCGACACACGGCGTGGCGCAGGGCGCGAAGGCGCCCTCTTTGCACTTTCCTTCTTCTTTCTCTCTTAGTGGGGAAGAAGGGCGGCGAGGATCCCGCTGACGGCGCTACGAGGCGAGCGGGAACGTCCGTGTCTAGAGGAGGAACAGTGAACATCTGGGTCGCGGCTGCGTCGCGAAGGACGGTGCTGCCGTCTCTCCTGGCCTGACTCTGGAAGTAGGCCACTATGCCGGCTAGGCGATCCTCCGGAAGGATCGGAGGGCTTGTTGTGGAGAGGGTGGTAAGGACGGCTCGTCATCGACGGACGGCTCAATGCAGACTGCTACAGGCCACGCTCAGCGCGACGGCAAACAGACCCTCCGGGAGGGTCAGCGGGCGTGGCAGCAGTGGCGTCTATCTTTTAGCGTCAGGGTCGCGGCTGCGTCGCGAAGGACGGTGCTGACGTCTCACCGGGCCATACTCCGGAAGTAGGCACTATGCCGGCTAGGCGATCCTCCGGAAGGATCAGCGGGCTTATGTGGGGAGAGTGGTAGGACAGCTCGTCATCGACGGACGGCTCAAGGCCGACTGTTGCAGGCCACGCTCAGAGAGACGGGCGCTGTGCCGGCAAACAGACCCTCCGGAAGGGTCAGCGGGCGTGGCAGCCATGGCGGTCCTGTGGTCAGTCAAGAACGCGATCCCCAACGAGAGGTCCGTTCCGTGCGGGAGTGGTCAGAGGAAACCGCAAGGGCGGCCAATGTCTCAACGAGCGCCGGACGCTCGTCAGCCGGGCGAGAACGCTCTCAGCGGTAGAAGGACCAGAGGTCCGCCCACAGTACCTCAGACCAGCCGCACAATCTTACACTTGCGGCCCGAGGAGCAACCCACACATGGTAGGCAGACCGAGTGGGTGTCCGTCGGCCACTTAAAGTCGCCGCACCGGGAGTACAAAGCATTATGGCTAAGCGCAAGCGGGCTCCCGGTGAAAGCGTAATGGGGAACTCTCGGAGGGCTAAAGGGCCTTTAAACGGGCCAACACACAAGGAGCCTAAGGCCCACGTGCAAAACGGGCGTGAAACGGCAAAAGCCGACCGTGAGCTAATCAGGCACTAAGCACTGAAAGGAAGCCAAACTAAAACAAGAAAAGCAGGGAAGCACCCAACAGGCAGCCGGCTCTCAGCCCGAGGGCCGGCCGAGGGAACTACCGCTACCTTACCTCTGCAACGAAGGGAAGGGGGAAAAGGGCAGGCAAACCGCCATCCTCAGAAGCAGATAAAATCCCCGCACGCAGCCCAACTAAGCAGGAAGAGAAGGCAGGGTAGAAGGGCGCAGAGCACACGAAGTCGGCAACGAGCGTAGGCTAGGCAGAAGACCGGTCGAGGCAGCGAGAGCGCAGGCCAGACACGTCTTCTCTCCACGAGCGAAGTAGAAAGACTGAATGGTCTCGTGACCGGATCTGGTAAGGCGGGTATGGGGAGATAACTCTCGGCCCCTCTGGGGGGTTCCCCGAGTGCCTCTCGGGTTGTGTGGGCACACAACGGGCAAGTAGGCTAAAATTGAGCATAGAAGTAGACATTCCCATGTAGTCATGTCATCGGTAATGTTTTTGAAGAAACAATTGAGTAAGTAGTAGACACTTCCACAAAGTCATGACATCGGTAAGTATTTTTCGAAAAAATACATTTAAGAGAAAAATTAATGTTTCTTTGATGGTTGTGGCTCTGTGTCTTTAACCCATTACACCCCGAGGCTTATTTTAATAAAAAAAAAATTGCTTCTTGTCCTGTGAAGGATACATTACAGATTAGGAAATAGATCAACCATTTTAGTTCAAGGGTGGTGCCAGAATAGCTTGGTGCCTGAGGCGCCAAGCTATTCTGGCACCACCCATGAACTAATTAAAGTCAAATTAATTTCAAGCAGTAGTGCATCAGGATGAAAAGGGTTAACAAAGAAACAGTCTGCGACCACTGTTATCACTATTATTACTACTGATTCCAGTTATTATAGAAATGTTTTACCTTACATTATTTAATGCAGTGTAAAATAATAAATAGGTTACATTCTTCTCTTTCAGTACTATGACTTGGCAGCTGATGTCCTGGCAGAAAACGCACACCTGACTTACAAATACCTGACTCCAGTAAGTGTAATGACTTTGTTTCTTCAAAAACATTACCGATGACATGACTGAATGGACTGAATGGAAGTGTCTACTACTTACTCATTCTAGCCTAAGAGCCAGTTGTGTTAAGACACAACCCGGGAGGCACTCGGGGAACCCCGAGGGGACCAAGAGTTGTCTCCCTATACCCACCACCCGGAAGCCGGGTACCCATAATCCCCCAGTCTAGTCTACTTAGGCGCACGATTCGGTCGTCTTGCGCTCGGCTCTAGCCTACGGACTTGGTTTTCGACCGTTCTCGGGTTCGGACTTGCTGTTGGAATGAAGAGCGGGAGATAGGATCGTTTCGTCGGCCCTGCCTGTGCTGCTGCGTGGTTTTCTCGTCCCCACTGCTTGGCGCCTGCGCTTCGGCCTCTGGTGAGCTGTCCGGTGATCTTCGCCGGTCGTGCCAGGCGGGTTTTTGGACGTCTCCCCCCGTTCCCCCTCGGCGGAGAGGTAAGGTAGCGGGATTGACCCTCGGCTGGTTCCCGGGCTGGGCACTGGTTGTGCAGGTACGAAGTTTTTCGTCTTCTTCTCACTGTAATTGCGCCCCCACTCACCTTCGGTGAATCGTAGAGAAGTTTCCTACGCTTTTGTACCTTGGGTGTGGAGAATTCTTTTACTCCATGGCCTGATTAGCTGAGTGGCACAGCTTGAGTCACGCCTTGTCATCGCGTGGTTTGTTCGGGACCAGCGCCTGTTCTGTTTTCGCTCACGGGTGATGGATTTAAGCGCACACTCGCATACGCGGTAGACAAGTGCTCACGTACCTTAGAGAGTGGATATACGTTCCGGCGGGCAGCTGGGGGGTTTACGCTCCTTGGCTGGGCGGGCCCCTCGTGGCATGTCCACATAAAGTGGTGATTTTCTGCCCCAGGTGTTTTTCTTGTCTTGATTGTCATTGCGTATTGAGTTGTACAGCATGCGGCCGGTGTTGGTTTTTTTTTTTTTTTTTTTTCCACACACGGTCACCCTTAGTAATAATGTTTGGGGGCCTGACTCCTTTTGTCACAGGGGTTGGTACATATGTTGTTGCTCACCATAGCACTTGACGGCGGTGAATCTACCTCGTTACTGCACTGCTAGATTGCAGACGTGCAGTTTGGTACCTCGCTTCCGTCATGACGTATTCGTCTTTTGTGTACATATGTTGTTCCCTCGCCTTAGCGCTTGGCGGCAGTGGGCCTGCTTGCTTACTGCACGGCTAGTTGTCGGCATGCAGTTTGCAGACCTGTTTACCCAAGAATACACTTTTTGGAGAAACTGACAACTCACTGGCTTGGGAATAATTACACATGTGAGGTCCAAAGTACACAATTAGTCAGTTGAAAGTACACTGACTACATCCAGGGGGTAAACAGGTCTGAATTTGGTACCTCGCTTCTGTCATGACATGTTTGACTTTTGCTACATATGTTGGTTGCTCACCTTAGTGCTTGAGGGCAGTGAGTCTACCTTCTTGCTGCACTGCTGGCGTGCAGGCTTGACAGTCTGTTACCCCGCTTGGTGCTTGTGTGTTTCGTTGTTACGAAGGCTACCTTTCGTGGCTTAGTCCCACAGGACTCGCCCGCAGGCCTTCGGGTGTTATCTGTTGCAGGGATGCGCTACCCATTCACACAGATGACAGTGGCTAGTTCAGCCCCCAGGGGTCTTTCGCCTCTGCACCGGATGCCCCGCCGACCATGCTTGCTTTGCAAGCGATCGGCACCGGTTTAGGCGCCTTCCAGACACTGCGGGTTTCCGCACGACAACGGACTGCCCTGGGAGAGAAGCCACACCGGATGTCGCGACTAGTGCGCGAACATGGATCTTGGAGGCCGCTGCCAGGGGGAGCGCACGGGAACAGCCTCTGGCAAGGCCCGCTCGGAAAGACAATTACGCACACGTCCGACGTCTTAGGACGTTGCAGTACACTACCACCTTGAGAGGACATCAGCTTCTCGGCTGTAAGCCCCAGCCCGGCTGCTACTGGTAGGTGTGTTCTTCATGTCCAGGCAGCGCCCATTGGGACTAGGCCTGTCTTCCGACACGGGAGGTGCCTCCTACCACATTGGGATGATTGCGTCACCTGGCCTCAGCAGCGCGGATGGCAGCATTGAAGCGTCTGCAGGCGGGAGCGACCTATGCTGTTGGTGCTTGAAGGATCCCGTTCCGCCCCGATGAAGAGGGGCATGCCGATGTCCTTCACGCAAGGCAGAGGTTCCGGTGGCCGTCGGACAACCACCGGGTCGGGTCTCCTATGCGCAGGATGTGGATACGCCTTCCAACGTATCCTTGGCACCGGTCGCTTGAGACCAGGACGTCCCTGTGGGAATCCCCACACCGGATTCAGTGGACTAGTGCACGAAGTGGGCCTGGATCGATGAGGCCGCTTCCAGGAGGGAGCGCGCCCGGACTAAGACTTCCAAGAAGCCATGTCCACTATCTGCCCCACTTGTCTCCAAGAAGCCCGTGGGATCCCGCTGGGGGTCCCCCTTACCGGCAAGAAAGCCCGCCTCCCTCGGAGCCCGGCTCAGAGACATTCACGTGCACGTCCAGGGACTCTAGTAAGATTAAGAATGCTCGTCTCCAAGGAAGCGGAGACTACTATCAACACAGTTCCGGGCCACCTCTCGTCCCGCTCGCTCTGCGCGGCGCCAGAGTAGGGACCACTATCGGACTGCTGAGGACATGCAAGCTATGCGGAGGCTTCCAGTGGCCGTCGGATAACCATACAGTCTGTCTCCTGTGCGCTGGGTGTGCTTCCGACCACTCTTGTAACGTCTGTGCTACCTGGCCGGAGCTGCGATGGTCTAATCTCTGGAACTTTAGAGGAGGGAGACTCCTACCCTCTCGGGTACTTGAAGATTGCCGAGACGCCTTCCGCTGTGCCCCCGGCACCGGACGTGCGAGACCAGCTGGATCCGACACAGAAAACGCCACTGAGTAATCGAGGGATTAGTGCAGTGTGGGAGTTCGACCGTCAAGACCGCCTCCGTTAGAGAGCGCGCCCGGATACAGCTGGTGGAAAGAACCCGCCTCTCCCAAGAGCCTGGTTTGGTGGGACGCTCGTGGCGTCCCTCCTCCACCGTCGTTCCCCACTCGTCTCTGAAGAAGCCACCGGGATCCCGCTGGGGGTCCCCTGGCCGGCAAGAAACCCGCCTCTCCCAAGAGCCTGGTTCACAGAGACATTCACGCACTCGTCCGGAACCTCCTGGTTGTGAAGAGCGTAGACACAGGGATTCTACTCGACGTTATCGCTCTCCCTCGCAAGATCATAAGAGGACCTTCACGCTCGGGTGCTTGGAGTTGCCCAAGACGCCTTCCGCTGTGCCCCCGGCACCGGACGCGCGAAACCAACTTGATCCGACACAGAAGACGCCACTTGAGTATTCAACGGATTAGTGCTCAGAAACCCGCCTCTCCCAAGAGCCTGGTTCGTTCCCCACTCATCTCTGGCCGCAGGGATCCCCTTGCCGGCAAGCAACCCGCCTCTCCCAAGAGCCTGGTTCACAGAGACTTACACGCACTCGTCCGGATCCTCCTGTTCGCGAGGATCGTAGGCGCTGGGATTCTACTCACCGTTATCGCTCTGCTTCGCAAGATCGTAGGAGGACCTTCTCCACTCATCGTTCGACGGATCAGGACTCCCTCGACTGGTTTCGCCTTCTTCGCGTTCCTCATCTCGTTCGGACTCCCGTTCGTCCCGTTCCTCTTCCCATCGACCGGCCACTTCCCCTTCCCTCGTCCTCTCCGTTCCGTTCCTCCTCGTCGCAGCCGTTCTCCTCGTCGGAACCCGCCTTCGGCAAACGGGAGAACCTCGCCGCGTCGCTCCGTCTTCGCTCTCCCCTTCGGAGGGAGTCTTCGACCTGCGGTTCGCCGTCAGCGGGATTCCCTCCCTCGGAGCCCTACTCGGTCGCCGGTTCCAGACAGCGGGACTTTGACACCCTGAGTTTGACGGCTGACGACCCCTCGGACTGGTTGCTCGGACGTCTCAGCCGTTTCTCCTCTTCCTCTTCTTCGGCTTCCAGTGCTGCGGTTCCATCAGACCTGTTCTTCTGCGCGGATGGACACTCGGCCGGCGCTGGACGGGACATCCAAGCTCATCGCCGCCGCCCTGCTGCGGAAGTTGCCCGGCATCACCCCTTGACTCACCGGGGGTTCTCATCCATCGTGGACACTGGGGAACCAAGGCGCAGCCCCTTCTCCCTGACGTCTAACCATCTCGACAACTCTCGTTGGGCACCCAGGGGGTGCCGTACTTCGGACAGGTGGTACCGCTTGGCTGTGCTCGGGGTGGAGGCCTAGCCACTACACGGAGTCGAATCTACTCACCTTAGTCTTTCTCTAAGCCCGGCTGCTCAAGCTACGCTTCCTACTTCCGTGATTCTTCTCGAGGTCCAACCCTCCGACCTTCGGACTTCGCGGACAAGAGCGTGCTTAGCTTGGATCTGACGCGGACTACTAGGCCTGCTTCTGCTGCTCGTGGGGGGAAGGATAGGTCACAGGAGCTTCTCCTCTTCGGCTACGCGACAGCGGAGGTGTACTTCCAGGATCAGGGCAGCTGGCGATCCTCCGACCAGTGCATACCCCCTACCCTGGTGCTTGGGTTAAGAACTTCATCTCCCTCCGTGCGTGACGCTACCTGGACCGACGGTAGATCTGGGCCAGTCTTCCCCGGTGGGACCAGTGGCTACACACGGAATACACCAGGACACCTTCGGAGGATCGGCGCATGAGACCAGGATGATCCTACGTTTTCAGTGGACTGGGGCACAGGATGGGGCCTTGACCGAGGCCGCTACCCGGACGGAGCGAGCCCGGACACAGCTTTTGAGAAGCAGAGAACTCGCCTCACAGAGCCCAGTTCAGAGAGTCGCGCTTGGCGACGTCCCACGTACAATCTCGGTACCCACTCGTCTCCAAGTAAGCCGCCGGGATCCTGCTGGGGGTCCACTTGCCGACAGGAACCCGCCTCTCCTCAGAGCCCGGGTCGGAGAGACTTACACGCGCTCGTCCGGAGCCTCCTGTCGACTCCCCTCGGGAGGAGTCATCGAATGCTACGTCTTGCCCTTGCAGCCATACGGCGCCTGAGGGATGTTGCCGTGGTGGATTGGTTAACGAGCTTCAGGAGCTACGCCTCACCCTGTCTGCCTACAGTTCGAGGGAACAATTACGTACAGCTCCTCTCGGACCATACCTTACCTGGACCGCCGCGCCTTGGTCCACAGGTTCACCTTGCGCCCGCTTACGGGGCGCTATTCCACCAGGAGACCACGTAGCAAATCCCTGTACAAGCCTCACGGGTGCCTACGACATAGCCGTTCGCTTCGGACGCGCTCGCCTCTTTGCCGGTTCCGGCAGCACTGACGCTACATGCCGGACGTTCTTCCTGGTTAAGCTCAGTCATACGTTCTGAATTACAGGACCCCTCCCTCAGGGAGGTTAGAGGCTACAGGTACGTTATCAAGGCACTTGCAGGGCCACGAACGTCACATTCGTCAGGGACTGTACTGTCTTGCACTTCGTGGCTACTGGAGGCTGGCGGGCAGGATGACTTCGCCCGCCTCGATTGCAGAGCTCTGCCAGGCCAGAGAGACTCCTCGCTCTGGTGGAGGCCTTTTTGCGGGGGGCACAACTCCCTCATGGCGCCTCAGCGCCGTAGGTATTCACCTACCTAGGGTCGTCGGGAGTTTGCGTTAGGGAGGACGGCCCTTGGGCCCTAAGGTGTGCTGGAGCGCGGCACCCACCTCCTGTTCGCAATTCTTCCATTCAGTCATGTCATCGGTAATGTTTTTGAAGAAACAAATTCATTTTTCTTTAAAAGGTATTTTTTCGAAAAATACTTACCGATGACATGACTCAAACGACCCTCCCACCTGCCCCGCTTGCCGCTCGTGCGCCAAGTATCCTGACTGAGGGATTATGGGTACCCGGCTTCCGGGTGGTGGGTATAGGGAGACAACTCTTGGTCCCCTCGGGGTTCCCCGAGTGCCTCCCGGGTTGTGTCTTAACACAACTGGCTCTTAGGCTAGAATGAGTAAGTAGTAGACACTTCCATTCAGTCCATTCAGTCATGTCATCGGTAAGTATTTTTCGAAAAAATACCTTTTAAAGAAAAATGAATTTTTGTCATACTGGTACAGTTTTATTCATTTATTGTATTTGTGGTATTTTCCCATTCTTTGTCTACTATATTAAAAAAAAATACGGTACACTTTGAAATGGGGCCGAGTCAGAGCGCATTCCAGAGCATGCACATGACGTTTTTGGCATGCGGCACAGAAATTCTGGCAAAGAAGTAACACTATAAAAATGACATCACGTCTAGCTAGGCAAACCTTGCTAGGGAACGTCTAGCTAGGCAAACCTTGCTAGAGAACGTCTTGGGTGCCAAATGCTGTGTGCGTGTGTGTTTGTGACAAAGACTAGAGCCTGCGTTTGAGGATGGACAAGCTTGAAATTTTAGGATATTGTTCCTAATAGAATTATCTCTGGACCTTTTTATAAATGTTTTGATTAATATGCTCATTGGCGAGAAAATGGCCGTTTCACAAAAACCGGTTGATCCACACTGGAGTCCGTAATTTTTCTTATTTTTACTAGATATTTTGCGTATAGCTAGATAATAGGAACATATTGAATGAATTCGTTAACCAGCATTGTACCTCTAGAACATTTTGAGTGATATTAAATATTTTTAAAAAAATATATATTTTCACATTTTGGGGATTAATTTCATGAATTATATGGGTTAATCTTACAACAACTGAATCATTTTTACGAAAAAAACTATCTTCTCATTAATAATTGCTTAATTTTTTTTATACGGTATTTACATAAGCCTGCAGTTTGTCTTGGCTGTCGGGTACGATTAGGTCAATTGTGACCTGTATGCCCTAGGTGTGAAAAGCAGACAGTTTTCTGCACCACTTTTTCGGAGTCATTTTTAAAACAGCTAACATAACTTTAATTTTTCTTTTACGAAAAAGCTATCTTCTCTTTAATACCGGCATGATTTTTCATAAACAGTGTTTGCATAAGCCTGCTATTTGTCCCAGCCCTGGGGTAGGATTAGGTCAAATTGTGACCTGTAAGCTCTAGGCATGAAAATCAGCAGGAAAATTGCAAAGGTGATCCTCTGATACATCAAATGTTAGTACTGCGATGATGACATATAACATCGAGTTGTCACTATGAACACGGCGTCATGGGGCTAATAATGCCATGATGTGAAGCTTGAAATGACGTTATTTCACTGCTCGTGCTATTATTCTTCTTCAAAATAGCTATACTACGCCAGACCACAGAGCTTTCAAATGGCGGGAATCGCTGTGTGCTCGTCTTTATTTATGTGTGCCAGAGGGTGGGTTAGAGTAGGAGATGGATTCCTGTCGCTACATGAGCCCCGGCACAGAGCGTACTAATGGCGAGAAGCGCCGTGTGTCCGTCTTTATTTGTGTGCACGATGTGTGTGTTGATCAGAGGTTGGCTTAGAGAGAAGGGAAATGGATCAGCATAATAAGCCTAAATGTATGAACAACTCTGAATGTTCCTGAAAGATCAACGCATGTGAGCTCTAAACTCAGCACTTTCGGCCCCCGCTCCTTCTCCGTCTACGATCCATCCACCTGGAACACTCTCCCACTCTCTCTCCGTCAGAAACACTTTCTCTCCTCCTTCCAGTCCGCCCTCAAAACTCACCTTTTTCAACAGTTCTAGCACTATATCACTACACTCCCCACCCCAAGCTGACTGTCGTAAAGTATTTGTGGTACGTGAGTCATTGTCTAAAGCGTGCGCATGCGTGCGCGAGTTGTGAGTGCGCGCTTAGAGTTATAATTATTATAAGATAAGCGCATTATAAATACCGTAATTATTATTATTATTATTATTAAACAATACGGTAGACTTTGGGATGAAATCCTCACTTATAGAGGAAATTAGTTTAAATATTAGAATCCTCAGCTAGGCCATGCAAGTGGTAGGCGATGATCATGCTTCTGCAGCTGCTGTATCCAGCAGCTGCAAGTGATTATAATGATAATGACAAAGATGACGTTGCCCACATTTTGGTGACAGGAGGATTGAAAACATTGATAATCAGTTAATTTCTTTTGATTTGAGTATTTTCACCTCTCTTTGTGGTCAATTTATGGCTTTGTAACTGGTATGTAACAATTAGAGGACATCTGCTACATTTTGAAGATTAACCCATTAAATCCCATGGAGCAATTTTTCAGATTTGTGAGTTGTCCTATGAAAGCTACGTTACAGTTCAGTAGACAGATTGATCATGACATTTCATGGATGGTGTCAGGATAGCTTTGGCACCACCCTTGAACTATCATGGTCAAATTAATATCATGTTAAGGTGTATTTAAAGGGTTAAGTCAGTGCTGCAATAGAAGTAATTCATCAGTCAGAAGTAGGTCAAATACAGCTGTAGGGCCCCTTGACAGTGAGGACATCCAAACAGTATACCTGTACAGCCTCTGCAGTGTTCAGGGCACTCCAGCGAAACAGGCGCTGACAGGGTCTGTTTGGCTGATTGCTGCAGCATGTCCTCTTAACAGTTGTACAGTTATCTCAAACTGGTGATGTAAGTGAGTAAGCAAGCATATATTCTCATGCGTCAGCACATGCAGACGGTCACCTCTTGCGGATTGAGCACCTTCTGTATCAACCGACTTAACTATGTGCATTTCCTGACCCACTTAGGGACAGCCTCTGTTGCAATTCTTAGTGCATACTTGCTATTTAGTAGCAAGTGTGCAGTAACCCTGTGGCTGTCTGTCACGGTTTTTATCAAACTAATTCCAGCAGGAACCAACTTGATAAAATGTGTGACCGACAGCCAAAAGACTAGCATTTACAGGAGTGTACTATTTATTATGTCTTAAATCTTTATAGTACATGTATGACTTCCTGGAAGCGGTGATCACCAGACAGACTTCACCGGAGGAAGCTTACCGGAAACTGGATGAAATGGCGACCAAGCAGACTGAGACCCTGCGTAAACTCACTAAACAGGTGAGCTTAAATGCAGTTGAGTAAATTTGATGAGTAAATTTCATGTACATGTGTTTGGAATCTTGTAATTTATGCATATATCTATTTTTATCGGTTTTTTTTCAATTCAACTTTATTACACAAGCAGTTGAGTGGTTGAAATAAAGTTTGCTGTCCTCTCAAGAGATTTTTCCCAAGGCCATAGATATAGCTTGTCCTCTATTTAAACAAAAATGATCAATATTTAAAATTGAGATTTCAGGATAATTGTTGATGTCACAATGTGTTGATCCATCTTGCGCAGTTAAAGTTGAAAGCAGGATTATCGATTGTCCATTGTGCTTGCTTTTTGGGAACCATGTGTTCTGGGCTGTGATCTCAGACCTAACAGCTTTGTGTCATAAGATCCAAATCACAGACCAGCACATATGCTGAATTTGACTGATGTGATCCATTTTTACAAAGTCATTTGTCAAGAATAAATTGCATGCACATGGGGGTGAAGTGAAACATGAATCATAATCATTATCATACTGTGGCTTTGCATGCAGCCACCGTTATGGTCAGCTCTACTGGCGGTTACAGACACAAATAGGTGAAGTCTGCAATTTACGTTTTGACAGGTGCAAGAGGCACGTCAAAACCACGATGATGAGGCAGTGAAGCGCGCCGTGAATGAGTATGATGAGGCGCTGGAGCGTTACATCCCCATCCTGATGCAGCAGGCCAAGATCTACTGGGACATGGAGAACTATCAGCAGGTGGAGAAAATCTTCCGCAAGTCGGTGGAGTTCTGCAATGAGCACGATGCATGGAAGCTGAACGTCGCCCACGTGCTCTTCATGCAAGAGAACAAGTACAAAGAGGCAGCTGGATTTTATGACCCCATCGTGAAGAAGAATTACGACGCGGTGAGTTTTTGTTGTTGACATTTTGTGTCAACCATTTTACTTACAGAGTCAGTACAATACAATAGAGAGCAAAACATTGTAATAGAATATGTGACAGAACACAACACAACACAGTACAGGACAAGATGAGGGGAGACAAGATGATACAGCATCACTTACTGTCTTAACCCATTATACCCCAATGCCCTACAGAAGGAGATGGATGGACCATGATAATTCAAGGGTAGTGCCAGATTAGCTTGGCGCCTGATGGCACCAAGCTAATCTGGCACTATCCTTGAATTATCATGGTCGACCCATCTCCTGCAACTGGTACATAATCGTTAAGTGACACCTACAAAATGTAGGAAATGTGGCTTTGGGGCTAAATGGGTTAACACAGCTGTGGAGCAGAAACAAGTCATACTGGTAAGAGATGACTGGTCAGTCTTGATAACCAGTAAGTGTAGCACAGATTAAATGGAAACCTACAATTCGTAGGTGAGAAGTAAAGTAACCCTGACATTACCAGTGCAATGCTTCATTAGCTTAACTTTGTGCCAATATATGACGGGATCAAATCAGGCACCTCCCATAGAGCCAATTCAATTCAATAAACTTTATTCATCCTGCTAGGGGCAATTAAAGTGGTCCGACGGGGCTCGGTGACATAAATCTACACAAAAGTTTACATAAACTAAAAAAACATAAAACTATTTTCAACCAGTCTTCCACACTGGGTGCTATAAGGCAGGGAAACTAAATTGAGTGCTTGTCTGTGATTCAGGGACCAGCAGACCTAATATATGTGGATAATGACCCACCTAGTGCACTAATTGTTGCTTTCACCCCCTTTGCTGCCTTGAAAAGTGGAAAACATCTGACTGCATAAGACATTGATCCTTATGATCCCCCTCAATTTTGGGGGCTCATGAGGATCTGTGCCTCTTGCTGATGCCACCTTATACCCATATACTTCTTGGGTGTTTGGGGTTGAATGAACAGATTTCAGAGACATAATCTGCACTGGCAGTAAAGGGGTTAACCCTCCCCTCCCCCCTCCCACCTGTCCAGTGCAATAACAAACTGATGCAACAAAATGGCAGGGCACCAAATTGTTTGGTTGTTACATCTGAAGATTAACTGTTATAAGTGAATTCATTACGTAGAAAAAGTGTGGTCAGGATGTCAGAAAAAGCAGTTGCTACATCAGATGTGTTATATCCAACCTTAATTGTTATGAGCATTAACCCATATCATATTGAGACTACCCTTCAACTATTTTATTCAAACTTATTTCACACACTGGTGTATTCCGAATGATAAGGGTTAAAGACACCGTGGAGATGTTAATGGTTTTGTTTCTGGTGTGTTTCAGTTGCTGGGTGTGAGCGCCATAGTTTTGGCCAACCTGTGTGTCTCCTACATCATGACCAGTCAAAACGAAGAGGTAAAACTAAGGGCATGGTGACATGGATTAAAGGACAGATTTAAAAATGTGCACATTGACTCAGTTTTATGTATGTACCAGTATGTTGTATGTGGCTGCATGCACAAGAGGGTTAAAATAAACTCCATTAACTCTTATTCTCCCAAAACTAAATGACTTTCTTTCTGTCGAATGGAAGTCTTTTAGTTTTGGGAGTATATAAGAGGTAACCACCAATATATACGTGTAGCATAATTGGCTGCATGCTCAAGGGGTTTAAAATGTTAATGTCGGTTTCATCATTCACCTCTGTTTATCTTCCAGGCAGAGGAGCTGATGCGGAAGATTGAGAAGGAAGAAGAGCAGCTGGCATATGAGGATCCAGAAAAGAAAATCTATCATCTGTGCATTGTCAACCTTGTTATCGGGTATGGCACCTGTTTTCCTTTCTCTCTCACTCCATCTTGGCTTTGAGTTCAGATTTAATACTTTTTAAGTCCCTTCTATTTATAGAAGGGACTTTTTAGGATGGGTCATGGTGGTGCAAATTTAATAGCATGTCCATGATGTCAAAGGCGAGCAGGCTAAACCTCTAACAATTGAAGTAACAAGATAAAAATTACGACATGTCTAGTTACGCAACCTCGCTGCTGAACGTACATTTGGGGCGAAGCGCGTATATGCGTATGTATGTATGTGTGTGCGTATGTATGTAAACAAGAAAATCTCCGATATTTCTGTACGCACAAGCTTGAAGCTTGGCGAAATACTTTCTTAAGTGGGCTAAGAGAGCCTCTGAGCATATTGTAGTTGAATGTCTCATTGAAGACATAAACAACTGTTTATAGGAAGTCGGTTGACCCAGATTAGAGTCTGTAATTTTTGTCATATTTACTTGAACGTTTGCATATAGCTAGTTTGGAGAAAGACATTGGATGAGTTCGTTAGCCAGCTTTGTATCCTTTCAACTTCTTTAATAAAAATTAATTCTTTTCAGAAAAGAATTAAAGCACTAAAAAAACTTTACTTCTAGAGAAAGTCAGACAGTGGCGGTGATGTAAAAGAGGCAACTCCGTCACCACGCAGACACTGACATAATACTCTAATAAATATGACGTCATTCTCTCTCACGCGCACGGCTCTCTCTCTCGCACAAACATGCGCATCTCCAGGAGGAATAGATCCTGATGTGCCCTCCAGGCGCATAAAGATCTATGCCTCTTAGAGATGTTTGGAGCGCGCATGCACGCACGCACTAACACGCACACACACATCGACGCACTTTCAGAAGAGCATGCAGGTGGCCCGCGTACTTTGTATAATTATCATGTAGCTAGGTAAAGTCAACCTGCTTTCACACAAATTATAGCAAGACTGAAATTGTACCATGAAGTTCTAGTTTTGTCACCATTTTCTCAAACCTATGAAGTGAAAGTGAAACTCATATCACATAAAATATAAAATTACGTAAAAACTAAAACTTGTCATGACAAATGACGTTTGACAAATCAGTGATGCGTATGTCCTGTGTCCCTTATAGAACTCACTGACACATTGGCAGATCTGTGAGACTTTTTCAATAGGAGATAATTCAACATCAGAATCAGGTCAAAGACAAAAGGTAGAGACCATTGACAGCGAGGACGGCTCTCATATAGAAAGGACTTCGTGATTTATGGTTCATCCCATCTTGTTAAATGTTGCCAAAGTAGTGTTTGTATGTGTGTGTATTCCAATTACATGTTTGGGGTTGGCTGATTCTGCAACTGTTTCAGCATGTAGGGTATACATTTGTATTGTCAGTTTTAAGTTAATTTTTAAGTAAAAAAAAAATTGTTAAATGCTTGAATATATTAGCCTCAGAAAATCAGAACAAATTGATTTGGACAGTCCTATGGTTGAAGACTATTTCCTTGGCTATGCCTGACCATTTGTAAGGTGCATAGATTCTCATTAGACCCTGCTGTTGCAAGAGCTCATGAGAATTCATGCATTGACTTTTTGTTGTTGCTATTTGAGATGGGCACTAGTTGTTCCTCAAATTGAAGGTGTAATGTCAGTTTGAGTGTACAGCTGTTTAGGGCAAACTTCTCATTTGAGATGTGGCTCATAAACATACATGGCAAATGAAGTTTCATTGCTGCTTATCCATAGTTTATGCATTGCATCTTGAAAGGTACATGGAAGTTTAAGTGTCTGAACAGTTCTCTGAACACAAGCTTGGCATCTCACTCATGGTCACATGTCTAGAAAATGATTTTCCATCTTTGCAGGACTCTGTACTGTGCCAAAGGTAACTATGAGTTTGGCATCTCACGTGTGATCAAGAGCCTGGAGCCATACAACAAGAAGCTGGGGACTGACACCTGGTTCTACGCCAAGCGCTGCTTTCTCTCTCTCATTGAGAACATGGCCAAGCACATGATAATGATTCGTGACTCGGTTATCGCCGAGTGCATCCAGTTCTTGGAGTGCTGCGAATGTAAGTGTCATGTAGGATAATACAGGATAAAACCACCACTATCCCTCCCCCAACCCAAACTCGCCTCAGTTAATGTCATATCATTTTTGTCATCGTTTGCTTAGACTTAAAGGCCTACCAGTCTTTGCTGTCAGAAATTATTGTAATAATTCTGTAATAGAATTCTTGAGCATCTTTGTGCTCTTGTGTATGATTAAGAAGACATTTTGTAATAAAGTTTAAATGATTCAGAAGACATTTGTAATAAAGTTTAAATTTAGAAGTGATTTTTAAACTATAACCCTTTTGTGTGAACAGCAACTGGTAATGTAAACAGGATGTACCAGTAGATGCATACAGTAGAGGATTAACCCATTTAGTGCCAGCTGACGCAGATTGTGTTTCTGCAGTCTTCGTTAAGTCAGCACCAAAAAAACTCTAGCTGTTCAAGAAACATGGATTCAAAGTGGTGTCAGCAAGAGGCATAGATCCTCATGAGCCCCCACAACTGTGGGTGCTCATGAGGATCTATGCCTCTTGCAGTTGGGTGGCATTCAAATTTTCTCAGCACTGAGCAGGTTAAAGCTAAAATTGAAAGAAGCACAAAAATGGAAGACAGGCATCAAACTTCTTGTGTGTTTTGTTGTAGTGTACGGACGTGATGTGAAGGCGGTGACTGAACAGCCTCTGGAGGAAGAGCCAATGCACCCTGGTCGTAACACTGTGGCTTACGAGTCTCGCCTGCTCAAGAGCTTGCTGCTGCAGCTGAACTAGACCACCCTCATGCATCATGAGCTACTATGTACAGAGTGTCCACTTTGACTTAATACCATTTCAGGAATAGCACCTATTGGGACTGAGGATTTGTAACCCTTTGCGCGTCGGTAGCGGTTTTAGTCGTGATGATTCCTACAGGAATCATTGCGACTAAAACTGCTACCGACATACAAAGGGTTATCCCCTTGTGCTTGCAGTTACAGGCACTGTAAACAGTACCGGTGGTTGCATGCACAAGGGGGTGAAGCACTTTTGTTTTGAGTGGTGTGACACAAGTTAACATTTGGAATAAACTGTAATCTGAACATTCTCACTTAAAATATTGCGCATCAGGGGAGGTAATTTCATGTTTGGTGTGTTGTAAACTTTACATCTTAAAAATATTGCTGGTTTTTGGTGCTGTGATTTTTTTTCATCTTAATTTATTCTTTCCGAGGAAAGGAAATAAATGGAAATTGGACAGTTAAGGGACTGAATAAAAACTGATTCATACGTTCTTTGTGTGCGAAACTGGTTCGTGAATATGGGTATTTTCAGTGGCACTGTGCACATTGATGTGAATATAGCTTTAGTGGCTGGCATGATTTTAGATTGGTTACTTGTATATTAAATTGGAGATGGTTTTGCATAATTCTACTAATAGAAATCGAAAGTGTACATTGTAATACCAGTTAAGATCTATATGTGTACACAACACTGTCACATATATATGTACTTAAAGAAGTGCACGACAGTACAATTCATTCAGCAACATAATAAATGTATATGGTCTGTATATAATTTAATATTATATATTATGTTCACAATAAAGTGTCGGTGAAATGTTTGAAGTCAATGGTAAACAGTGTTATCCAGTAGTAATTTCATCAACTGACCAAACACCAATCAAATAAAAACTGGTACAAACTTTATTATATGGAGAAAAAAACAGTCCACTCATGACATACAATAACCACAAATGTTACAATATACAGCATGTTAGTAAACCAAATTATCAATCCATTTAAGCCGAATGGCGGATTTCCAAAATGTTGAACAAGTTGCCTATGACTATGTACCAGTTGCAGGAGATAGATCAACCATGATAATTGAAGGACAGTGCCATATCTTAGCTAATCTGGTATGACCCTTAAATTATCATGGTCAATCCATCTGCTGCTGTAGTGTGTCATGGCCAGGCTTTCTGTTAACAGAAAATTCTCCATATTTGACGGACAAATTTTGACAAGGATGAAAAAAATGGAAGGCCGCCCATCAAAGGGACAGGCAAGTCTTGAGAAAAAAAAGGAGCATTCAGTTATGCTTATGCTGACTGTGTTTCAAGTGTGTGACAGACTAGATCAACTGGAATGGATTTTTTTGTCATGCTGTTTGTCTCCATGACAGCCGATTTTAAATCCCAGCAAAAAACCTGGTTCTGAGTAGATTGGTTAAATTAGCCCACTTGTGCATGCATCTATCAGCGCGCATTCGTACCAGAGTATGTGTGCGCAAGGGGATTAATGGAATTCATACAATACCAGATTTCATCCTTCTCATAATAGACAATCAGTTTTATCTGATAACACAAAACTGCCTTGTGAAGGCAAAAAATATAAGCCTATTTGTGCTTTACATTGAAAATCTTGCTTTTCACCAAAACGGACTACATGTCCTTGTCTTTTGCCTTAACCCTTTAGCCCCGAGTCCCTACAGCAGGAGAGGGATTGACCATGATAATTCAAGGGTAGTGCCGGATTTGCTTGGCACCTTAAGGCACCAAGCTAATCTGGCACTACCCTTGAATTATGTCAATCCATCTCCTGCAACTGGCACAATCAATAGGCAACACCTCCAAAATTTGAGAAATGGGACCTAAGGGCTAAAAGGGTTCTTGGGGCAGAAAAAGGGTTGACAATGTCTTAGGTCACTTGTGCTATGATGCAAATGCAATGAATAGTATGGATGCCTTTTACACATGCAATATGTTTAACCTGAAGTAATTTTCTTCTTTTTGTAAAAGTAATAAAAACACAACATATGTCACAGTGCCGTGCAGAATATGTAAAGAAATTAATTAAGTCAGTCTGCGGTTCTTTGAAACCTGCATGAGGGAAGATTGTGTTTTTTTCAGAAGAAAAAAAAGAGTAAAAATGCCCTTTCACCAATTTTCACAAACTAAACAAAACAGATGAACCTCCCTGGCGAGATCCCGTTGTGAGCAACCACCAGAACAAAGTGGCCTTCAATGGCAGCTAAGGAAAAGTTCAACTCATTCTACCCCAACACCGAAATCCCCAAATTATGCCGTTGTCCTCTGAAGATTGCACTCTAGTGCAGGACACAGATCGACCATGATAGTTCAAGGGTGATGCCAGAATAGCTTGGCGCCCATAGGCGCCAAGCTATTCTGGCATCACCCTTGAACTATCATGGTCGATCCTTATCTTGCTGTGGTGTGTCTGGGGTAGAATGAGTTAACCTGTGTCTCCTTTAATAAAAGACCATCATTTTCGTGGCTACAGCGACCTAAATGAAGGTTTTTTTATGGCAGGTGATCTCTCACAAAGGTGGTCATTCAGAACAGGTTTTGCTGTATTTGGAATTGCACTCAAATGTACATGAGTTTCAAACCAGGGCAACTGGCAAATCATGGGACAGAGATTCACAACACTTACTGTTGATCACAAGCTTTTGAGATTCCCCTCAGCACAAATGTCCTTCGGCTGACGTCCGCCACTGTTTTTCCTTGCACAGGTGTGCACCAGCCAACAAAAATAATTTGACTGGCGAACCGTTAATCAGCCTCAAATGATGAAAATACAAGACACAGACCACATGCAGATTTTCAATAAACTGGCGTGTGCTTTGCCACAGTATAATTTAATTTTAAAAAAAGAAAGAAATAAAGAGACTACAGTATATATCTTTTTTAAAAAATGCAAATGAAATACAAAAAAAAAAAAAAAAAAGGTTTTTGATATTGGCTCTCTGTAAATGAGACAAAACTGATAATAAAAATAATGTAAACAAAATGTTCACACATATTTGATCACAGGAAAAAATATAAACAAAATGTGTGCACACATGTAAACACATACAAATTAAAATGGATTTAATCCCATGGCCACAAAGTTTGGAGATGCCGCATAGCAACAACCAGTTGCAGGAGATGGATCGACCATGAAACTGAAAGGTAGTGCCAGATTATCTTGGCACCATCAGACACCAAGCTAATCTGGCACTACCCTTCAATCATCACAGTCGATCCATCTCATGCTATAATGTATCGAGGCTAAATGGATTTACTTGATTGAAACAAAGAGACCGATTATGTTGCAGATTTGTATACCCTTGCGCTCTTTTTTTTATGTAAAAAGGACATCACTTTAACCCACTTACTGCCAGCGGTCACAAATTGAGTTTGTAAAATGTTTTAACCCATCCAGTCCTGATGCACTACAGCAGGAGATGGGTCGACCATGATAATTAAAGGGTAGTGCAAGATTAGCTTGGCGCCTGTCGGCACCAAGCTAATCTGGCACTACCCTTGAATTATCATGGTCGATCCATCTCCTGCAACAGGTGCATAGTCTTTAGATGACGCCTCCCAAATTTGGAAAATACGTGTCGGGCTGAATGAGTTAAAATGTTGATGTGAAAGAGCCCTAGCCGTCAAAAGGAGCATGGGTACAAAGTAGCGTCAGCAAGAGGCACAGATTCTCTTGCAAAGAAGTACCCAACGGAGAAAGAAACACGCTTAGAAAAGACGGGTACAACACAATTTATTAATATTTCGGGTAAATACCCTTTGTCAAAATAGACAAACAAACAAACAGAGAGATTAGCTGCTACTTATCTTCATTCACAGAAAGAATCTTGACAAACAGAGAGATTAGCCGCTACTTATCTTCATTCGCAGAAAGAATCAAAGATTCTTTCTGCGAATGAAGATAAGTAGCAGCTAATCTCTGTTTGTTTGTCTTTTCTAAGCGTGTTTCTTTCTCCGTTGGTTACTTCTTTGCATTTTACATGCTTGGCAGTCACCTTTTTGGTCTGGATTACAGATTCTCTTGCAGCTGCAGTTCGTACTTATGTTTTCTTAGCAGTGAAGGGATTATAATCAGCCATAATGTGACCTGTTTGCCTGCCAGGTTCCATAATATTTTAAATTTCAATATAAAAATAAGTATAGACAGTTGTACATGTAAAAAAGTTTTAACCCTTTGATCCTCCAGGAATCATCGCGACTAAAGCCTCTACTGACATGCAAAAGATTAATATCTTCATGTGGATATTGCAGTAAACGGCTACAAACACAAAAAAGAAGCTTGTTCACTTTAACACATTTTACATTCAGAGACATCCAATCTTGTAAACAATCTATATAAAAAAAAAGTAAGCATTATCACATTTTCATGGAAATTATTACAGTTCTTCTCTTGACTCTGCCACGGGCTTTGGAATCTTGAGGTTTCTCCCAGGCATAACTACAAACTCATTTTTGTCCCGGTCCAGTTTTACTTTTGCATCATCTGTCTGCAATTAGAATAAAATAATAACCATGTAAACAAACGTTGAATATAGTTACACGACATGGGACCAGAATGTGTTATATAAATAAAATTAAGCCAAGTAAATTAAACTACATACTGGTATTTACAAAATGCAAAACGTGTGGCTGGGCTGGGTGCTCTCAAGAAAGAGTTGTAGCGTTATATCTGACCTTCTTATAAGCACAGTTTACAGTACTGGTGGCTGTGTGGACATGGGGGCTAATTCTTTTTCAACACATTCAGTTGAAACACCATTTACTCTAATGGACTTAGGTACAGCAATCTATGCAGAGGAAAATTATCTTAAAAAGTAGGCTCAAACTAATTAGTTGTGTGCCTTCTTCTAAAAACCTTTTTCCCTGTGCTTAATGCAATGATATTACACACTCAGTGCACAGGCTTAACCCATTCAGTGCCAAGAAAAGGTGATTGCAAGAGGTACAGATCCTCATGAGCCCCTGCAGCTGCGGGGGCTCATGAGGATCTATGCTTCTTGCTGACACCATTTTGAATCCATGTCCCTGTGACATCTACATTTTGTTGGCATTGAATTACAGAAGATTGCAGAAACACTGTATCAGCTGGCACTGAACAGGTTAAGAAAAGACTGTGTAACCACTACTAACCAGTGGGTTGTGATTGTGGTCGTCATGAGAGATGCCATGGCAGGCACCAGCCACATCCTGACACACCTGTTGCACCAGGTCCAGGTATGAGGGGCGGGTACTGCGACCATAGTGGCTCATCAGTACAGCCTCCAGCAGCGACCCATGCTCACCTGAAAGGTACAGTATGATCAGTGTTTGTGTGTTACAGCTGGGTACCGGCACCTGTGGTAGGTGTACATGCATGATTGAATGTAAAGAAAAAACCAAGAATGAAAGAAACACCTTGGAAGAATAAGGACAAAATAATTTGTGTTCCTTGTTTTGCTGGCATTTTTTTTCCTTTAATTTTGGTAGCTCAGGATTTTTTCTACGGTTGCATGCAATTACCGTGACAGCTATATCAACTGGAAGGATTGGAAATCTGACATGATTTTTAGCATGCAAAGCTGGGCAGACCACATGCATACTCACTGATCAAATGGTTGCAGGAATCAGACAGCGTTTCCTTTGAGTATTCAATAAAATCAAAGTTCTTTGGGTCACACACAGTGTCCAGAACCTCAACAATTGTCACATCTAGCTGCTCCTTGGCCACTCTCCTCAGAAATCTGTCCAACACTAAACAGACAAACATAATTTTAAAAATTCTCTTTCCCATGTCAACTGCGGGAGATGGTTAATTTTGATAGTGCCAAATTACTGATAGCTTGACACATAAAGTTAACACACACACACACACACACACACACAAAGAAATAGAGAAATAAAGACAGATTGCTGGCACCATCCCACTTCATCTGCAAGAGGCACAGATTCTCATGAGCCCCTGCAGCTGCAAGGGCTCATGAAAATATAAATTATGCTTCTTGCTCGCATTGACAAGAGCACAAATGTTTTGCATGACTGGTGGTACAATGTACCATGCATATAATATACATGAATTTGTTTTCAGACGCATGAATAAGCCAATGAATAGGTTGAAACAAAAAGTGTGATTTCTTCCAGTTTACCTTTCACTGTGGTTTCACATCCAATGCAGTACATATCTGGCAGAAAGACAAGAAGTAGATTAATCAGTATTATTTAACACATTCTACTCTACCCCAGGACCGAAATCCCAAAATTTTGAAGTTGCCCTCTGAAGGACTGTATTACAATTCTAGAGACAGATCGAGCATGATAGTTTAAGAGTGGTGCCAGAATAGCTTTGGGTGCCAAGCTATTCTGGCACCACCCTTTAACTATCATACTAGATCCATGCCGTGCTGTGGTGTGTGAGGGCTGAATGAGTTAAAAGGACAAGAGAGAGACAGGAGAGGGGAGTGAAGACAAAAATAAGCAATGCCTACTGTTGCTGTAGTTATTGTTTATTATTCTATTTATGACAATATAGAAGAAGACAGGCCACATGAAACAAAATAAGAAGTTGTGCCTGTTGTGATTGTAGTTGTTGTTTTTCTTTGCTTTGAAGGCACACTGAAATGAGAGATCAAAATTCCAAAGTTTGGAAGTTGTCCTTTGACATGAGATAAAACGATCACCTGGCACCAGAATATCTTGGTGCCTCTAAAAGCCAGTTATTAGAAATATCAACTATGACAGTTAAAAGAGTGCTGCAAGGATAGTTTAAGCTGTCCTAGAAGCACTCTTCAACTATCACAATCGATCCATCTCCTGTAGTAGAGTGTGTTTGTCATGGCCGAGTATCGAGGCTTAGACGATGGTGCAAGACATGAGGCATGCATGAATGCTTTCTCAAAACAACTACGTCAAACCACAGGCAGTAGACGCCGACTCTCTAATTTCTACTGAACAAAATTAAGTACTTAGTTTTCTACTGCAGAAAAAAAAAACAATCGGTCTCAGGCGCCTGTGATCAAATCAAGACCACTGATCCGGCCAGTGAAATGAATATGCGATTCACTGAACCATGACGTAGGTTGTTATCCGTTGATCATTAGCCTGAAACATATCCAACATATCCAACCGAAACGAACAGTGCTCCTCCACAAAATCACGACCAGACATTGACATGAGATTTGTGTTTACTTCTCCTACCTTGGTGCATGCCATCTGGCAGCGAAGACTCTGCAGCTTGTGTAAAAACAAAGGCTGCAGTCAAAAGAAGAAAAACACTCCGACAGGACGGTGCCATGCTTGCTTTGTAAACTGATTCCACTGACGCGCTGTCAACTCATTGGTTGACAAAGTCTGCAAAGCGTCGCCAAACCGGAAATGTTGTCATGTTGACCGAAGGGAAAGCACTCGTTGGCACAGGTGCTTTCTATGAGTCCGCGGCTGCTCATTGGAAGTGGTGTTTTTACGGGTTCGGCTGTTCCGTCAGTCAATCGACTGACATTGTTCCCGCAGTTGCTTTGACATCGTTGTAGCTGTATGAACTTGGTTAGTTCGGGGTTTAACGTCCACGGCACCAAAGTGATAATGGACGGCCCTGACGGGCGGGTTATCGGACAGGGAAGTCCCGGTATGGAGTACGACCTAAACTACTGCGATCAATTCAGGCGCACTGCAACTGTGCCACTTTGATTAGTTACCAGGACTTTTCAACGGACATGCTATGTAGGTACTTATGCACATATGACTGATATTATGAGCTATAGGAATCTAATTCTTAGTTCAGTTATCCCGTTTCGTATCAGCCTCGAGCTATCCGCGGCTTGTCCGTCAAGACTGACTAGTACTGAAACGAGTGCCGGAGGTTTCATCGGCAGTCACTGGAGTCAGTTTCAGTTAGTGCGCATGCGGGTTGCCTTTCTCTATTTTTTAGGGGGAAGGGGTGGGGTGAGGGGGGGGGGGGGGCAGTACTTGGTTAGTTCGGGGTTTAACGTCCACGGCACCGAAGTGATTATGGACGGCCCTGACGGGCGGGTTATGGGGACAGGCGGGAAATCTATTGCCTAAGGAGTACGACCTGAACACTGATCAATTCAGGTGCCACTTTGATTTACCAGGACATTTCAGCGGACATGCTATGTAGGTACTTATGCACATCAGTATCATATGAGCTATAGGAAACTAATTCTTAGTTTATCACGTTTCATATCAGCCTAGTCAAGCTGTCCGCTTGCCCGTCAAGATAGTAAACGGCTGGGGTTTGTCAGTCACTGAGTAAGTTTCAGTTAGTGCCGCATGCGGGTTGCCGTTTCTCTATTTATTAGGGGGAAGGGGCGGGGGGTGGTGGTGGGGGCGGGGGAGGGGGGGAGAGAGAGGGAGGTGGAAGGGGGCGGGGGGGGGGGAGGCAAAGGGAGATTAGTTGACTTCAGTGTTTGTTTTGTGCCACAATATATTTTTAGCCGGCTTGACTGAAGTTTCGCGGCCGCCCGATCGCCACTGACATATATATGAGCTGGTCACAGGCGGCCTGGTGTAGCTTGTTAGTGCGGCGAAGTTTGGAGTTAAGCGGCACCAAGTTGCCGCTTAAACTTAGACGTCAAACTGACCAGGTGGCTGCTTGTTCAATTCTGTTTGTTGGTTGCTTTAACTCTTTCGAGACGTGGCCGCATCCGGATTCGCGGCTTTACGCCGCGAATCCGGATGCGGCACGTCTCGAAAGAGTTAAAGAGGTTCAATAGAAAATTTGTGTCTTTTATTTTTAAAGGCTGAGGCGGACTGCTGTGTGCGGTAAGCGCATGAGTGACATGATGACCCCCTGTGACCCCAGCGTCTTGTTTGGTAGTTGTTTGTGGACATCGGCCAGCACGTAAGTCCGGTTGCCGCATCCAGTAACATCCTGTTTCCCCAGCAGGAAAACGGCTTGAGCCGTGCTTGGGCCTACTCAGCGGTCTTCATGGGCCCGAGGACCCGTTTGCTTACTGGGTTGGTCAGCCGAGTCGACCATCCGCAGCGGACACAGTCATGATATACAGGGCTCCGGAGGTGGAAAGTCATGATCATACCATACACACCAAAATTAATACGTGTACGCGGCACCGCCTGATGTGGCGCGCGAATCTGCCGGCGCCGGCGGTATACGGCCGACAGCCAATAGTCACTACTGACAAACAAACAAGTAAACAAACGAACAAGAAACAAGAGTGATGTTCCACATTAACAAAACAAACATGCAAACACTGAAAAGAGAAGTCTTATCGGTTCAACAAACAAACAAACACTTGAAACCAACAAACAAACGACTGAAATGTCTTGCGAACTTTGGGAGGGGGGGGGTGGGGAGGGGAGGGGGGAGGGGAGGGGGGGGGGAAATCCCTCATATACAGGCACAGGATTTGATTTACTTTTCGTTCGTTGTCAGTCATATAAAGATGATCACTTTGTCCACTCTGAGTATATTTTTGGATAGGATGCCAATCGGCGGAGACTTGTCGTTTGCTAACATTTGGCCAGATGCGTTTTATACTCTTCTAACGAGTTCGCCAGTGTTAACCCTTTGCGTGTCGGTAGCGGTTATAGTCGCGATGATTCCTACCGCGACTAAACCCGCTACAGACACGCAAAGTGTTAATTAAGTATGTGGTGTCCGAACGACCCAGCGACGACTACTGTGAGTTTTCAGACTTGATGCCCGATACTGACGTTCCGTCTGTGGAGCAGAGACGTTCACTGATCACGATCATTAGTGCTAGCACCACGCACAGATTCTCATGACCCCCTGCGGATGCAGGGGCTCATGAGAATCTATTCTTCTTGTAGATGGAAGGGTCGACTGACAACGTGCGAAAATACAACAGCAGTATATCGCGTTTGTAGAATTCGACTTACTGGTCTGTTAATTAGTTACGTGAGCGGAAAACAAGTTTGTTTCTTTTGACAAGGAACAAACACTTGCGTATCCGGAGGCGGCACGTCTTGAATGAGTTTGGCGAAAAAACGTCTCTGCCGCTCAGACGAGTTTCCTGCCCCCCCCCCCCCCCCCCCCGCCCCTTTCCACTCGCCCTACCTCAAGGTCTTACTTCTCCTTCTTGTATTTGTGTCTTATTTCTTAACCTTTCCTCCATTCTTTCGTGCCGCTTTTCATGTATATGAAATGTGTTCATATGAAGTTTGTTTCTTTGATTGTTTGTTTCTTCTTGTCAGTTGCGCACGAACTCGGGGCCGGGTGGGGGTTGGAGTAACAGAGGCCAGTATACCATGACCACATCTCCTCTAAATATGGTATGGCCAGAGCTTGGCAGTAAATGTACCACCTGTTCCTCGTGGGTCACATTTCCCAATAAGTCCCCCCAATATGCAGTTGTGATTGGGCTATACCTCCTCCAGGACCAAGGGGGAAATCGTGTAGGAATTGATATGCTTGATGGCCTGCTCCCAGTAAGCAAAGGCCCTCGGGCACACGACGGTCGCAGTGGACCCGAAGACGTTTTGCTACTGGTGCAGGTCCCCCCCCCCCCCCCACCTCTCCTTCTCCCTGAACTCCACTTCCCTGTGGATTGTTCGAAATGTTTGGGCTTAACATATCTCCTTGGCATTGTTAACACTCCTCTGATGCTGATGGTGAATGTAGGTAACCGTATTTGTGTCACCGGGCTTATTAGAGTTGCCGGCACGGACACTGCTCAGCAGGACATTTGCCTGAAGGTCTGGAGTCAAAGAGTGGGCGGCAAGGTACGCATTCCTAACCACTTCAGTGAAAGTGGCTGCCGACTGTGTTTCTGAAATCTCCTCTAAATTCAGCTCTAAAGATCCCCCCGCCGTCCAAGGAACATGGATATAAATTGGTTTCAGCACGAGGCATAAATCCTCATGGGCCCCCGCAACTGCGGGGGACCCATGAGGATTTATGTGTCTTGCCAGTTGGATCTGTTCTCCTTTTCTCCGGCAGTGAATGGGTTAATCTGAATGGGATTGTGGCGCAGAAGAGTCTAAACACAGATGCCGGACTCGGCCGATAAGGCAATAAATTCGCGGCGCTAAAAACAACAACCACAACTTTCGATCGCATTACCATTTGAACAGCTGACTTAACATGACCCCACGCTGCGCTTTCTGAGCATATTTGTGAGCTGGTCTGTGATTCTGGACCTAAAAGGCTTTCCGCCGCAAAGTCTAGAATCACGGACGAGCACACAGCCACACGCATCCGCAAGAGAAAAAAAAAAACGCATTCTTGCAGGGCAAAGCGAAGGGTTAAAACTTTTCCGTGACTTCCGATTTCTGCTGTGAAGTTGGGCTTGCGGGGTTGTGTGTGACATTCTATCTGATTGCTGCCAATATAAGCTTACCCAGTTCAAACAACCACACTCAGATATATCTACCAGAGCTCCAGTCGATTCAGCCGAAGATGGAGAGCATTCTCTGGTAAAGAAACACACACGCACTTCAGAAGCCAGCAAGAGGTCTAGTTCCTCACGAATCCTCGCACATTGCGGGTACTCGTGTGTATCTGTGTCGCTTGCAGGTGAATGTGTCCTCGATAGTGTTCTCCGCTGTGGATTCAATGGTGAGAGCCTTATCTGTAAGGAAAAACATGAACGCATTTTAAAAGTGAGCAAGAGGCGTAGATCCTCATGAGCCCCCGCGATGCGGGGGCTCATGAGGATCTATGCCTCTTGCAGACGGATGAGTTATGATCAGAAAATAGACTGTCTGCTCTCCGTAAATTGGCCCCACACGAAGGCAGGTATTCCGAGGCGGAAAAGGTACGGTTTATTTAGCAGACTTAGATCACAAGAGAAAATCTCTGTTTGCGACAAGGCGACGCCCCTCAGGCTGGATGGAAAATACTTCCAAATCCGCCAGCGAACCAGTCTCTCTGACACCTGCAACGATAGTAGATCCTCACGAGCTGTACTTATGAAGATCAACGTCTCTGGTCATAAATTATTCCTCAAGTTTAACCTGATCGTCGTCTTGGTTATGGGGTATGTGTGTGTTCGTCGGGATTTGGAGATTGTTGGAGATTCGTGTTGAATGTGTCTCGGTACCGGCCGTGGTTTGGTCTACGTCAGAACGGTACACTGAGTGCGTCCAAGACTCAACATACAGTTCATCTTGGCTGCAAGACAACTGCCGTTTCCTTTGAATTTTTTCTCACATAGACTAAAAACGTTTAAAAAAATTGTGTAAAAATCACCGTGGAAAAAAGGTGGGAAATTTACTTTAAAAAAACAAGAAAATTGTGAGAAGAAAAAATAAAAAGACAGTTTTAATTTACTCATTCACACCTAAAATGACTTTTCAACAAGTTTGGAGGCGCCGGCGTGTAGCAGCTGCAAGAGATGGATATGACAGTTCAAGGGTTGTGCCAGATTAACTTCTCGCCTTTGCTACGCTAATTTGACACTACCTTTAACTATCTTGGTCTAGCCTCCCACTGTGATGCCTAAAGGATCAATGTGTTGTGCTGCTTTAAAGACAAGAAAGGCGAAATGTGAAATTTGTGTCTAAACTTTCAAAACACATATACGTATTATGACAGTGTTCGAGTAAAATTACGATGACAAACAAACAAACAAGCAAACAAACAAACAAACAAACAAACAAACAAACAAACAAACAACAAACGGACCCTACCCCACCCAACGAAGCAACCAACCCACCCTATCACAGCCACCCAATCAACCGTCAGTGCTGAAAAGACTTCTGCGGAGGAGATCCCAATGGTCAAAAGACCATCGGGCCGATGTCGGCCGCCGTTGGCCCGCGCACGGCTGTGCCGTTTGATTCCCATCTTTTTCGAACGCCACAGTTGAATTGTTGATCACCAGCTAGTTTGATTGCGGGGAGGCCGGGAGCTGGTGCGAGTGGTTTATTTAGCCGGAGGGCTGGGCCTTCTTGCAAACTATGTTTTGTTCTAAATGTCTGCTGGTCTGTGATGTTGGACCTTACGTCTTCCAGCCGTAAGGTCCCAAATTCACAGACATGCACGCCATCGGAAGAAACTATACTGATTAGTCTCTCTGAACGCCGAGAAAATGACTTGATCCGCTGCCTGTCCTCGCGGCTTTGAAGTCCAAATAACACTGGAGGCCAGTATATCACTGACAATTAACTCATTCAGCCCGACGGCCTGTACAGGGGTTCGGGGGGGGGGGGGGGGAGGATCACTGATTCCGGACTCCACTCCCCCCTAAAAAATCTTTAAATGGTATAAAAGTCCCTTTTTGGGGCTGTTTGGACCCCCCATGCCCACCCCCCCCCCCCCTCTCCCCGTTTGATATTCTGGAAGCAAGGTCTAATGTCGGGGAGGCCTTTTGTGTCAGGCTGAAGGTTCCAAACGAAAACTCGGAAAATCCCCCCCCCCCTCCCGAGGTAACTGATCCACCCCTCCGGATGTACGTGTACGCCGGATCAGAGCAAAGTCTCAAACTTGAATATTGTATGGTATCGGAGAGGGAAATAGCAAAACTGTATTTTTTCAAGGTTTAGTTTAATTCCAGACACACGCAGACCTGTGCGCGTATCCATCCAACCATGCAGTCCATTTAGGCGTCCAGGCATCCATCCAGACATCCATCCATCTAGGCATCTTTTCGTCCATCCAGCTGTCCAGCCGGGCTACCACTTAACCCCTTCCCTGCCACTGTACGTACTGACACTGCACGTACAATTTTGTTTCTGAAATCTTGGTTCATTTAACGACCAAAAGCCAACACCGTCCAAGAAACATAGATACAAATTGGCCTCAGCGAGAGGCATAGATTCTCGTGAGTCGCCGCAGTCGCAGTTGGATCATTTTACTTTTTTCTCGGAAGTGAAGGGGTTAATCAATTAGTGAATGACAATCAACTGACTGAAAGGCTATAACGGTGTTTCAACTCATTCTACCCCAGACACACCACAGCAAGATAAGGATCGATCACGATATTTCAAGGGTGATGCCAGAATAGCTTGGCGCCTATGGGCGCCAAGCTATTCTGGCATCATCATTGAAATATCATAGTCGATCTGTGGCCTGCGCTAGAGTGCAGTCTTCAGAGGACGACGGCAAAATTTGGGGATTTCGGTGTTGGGGTAGAATGAGTTAATGAACCAAATTATCAAAATAAAAACCCGGAATGAATGAATGAATGAAGGAATGACTGAAAGAATGAATGAAGGAATGACTGAAAGAATGAATGAAGGAATGACTGAAAGAATGAATGAAGGAATGACTGAATGAATGAATGAAGGAATGACTGAAAGAATGAATGAAGGAATGAATGAAAGAATGAATGAAGGAATGAATGAAAGAATGAATGAAGGAATGACTGAAAGAATGAATGAAGGAATGACTGAAAGAATGAATGAAGGAATGAATGAAAGAATGAATGAAGGAATGACTGAAAGAATGAATGAAGGAATGACTGAAAGAATGAATGAAGGAATGACTGAAAGAATGAATGAAGGAATGAATGAAAGAATGAATGAAGGAATGACTGAAAGAATGAAGGAAGGAATGACTGAAAGAATGAATGAAGGAATGACTGAAAGAATGAATGAAGGAATGAATGAAAGAATGAATGAAGGAATGACTGAAAGAATGAATGAAGGAATGACTGAAAGAATGAATGAAGGAATGAATGAAAGAATGACTGACTGAGCGACACGCTTTTATAACAGGATGTTCTTTACTATATAAATAACAACAGACTAATTGCAATTAAGTAACACCAATGGGGAAAAAAATGGTCACGGTTTCAAGATGAAACTGCCGCACTTGAGCCTAAGTGACACGTCAGACTGCATTAGAAATCAGACAAGGGTCGAGGGGGTTGGAAAGTGGCTGGGTGAAGACAACCCCACTTGACACAAGAATGTGTTGTCTGTAAGCGCGGAAATGTCGGAACGGAAACTATGCGTGATGAACTATGTAAAAAAAAAAAGTTGATTAGTCATCGCCTTCCATCTGCAAGAAGCATAGATTTTCATGAGTCCCTGCAGCATAGCTTGCCGCTTGCTTAAACAGGCTCTAGCTAATCCGTCAGTGACTTAATCATCTCCCTCTGTTTGCAAGAAGTGTAGACATTCATGTACCCTCTCATGGATAGCTAGCTGGTTGCGGGGACTTATGAGGATATATATGAGGAAATGAGGATATAATATGAGGATATAAGGATATATATGCTCCTTGTTGTTTGATCATGTGGGTAATGCCGTTTGTTTCATAAAGAAATATGCTTCTCATTTTCTTAGGTTGACTTACAGTTTTCTTTGAAGCTTTTTGCCTGCTAGATTCACTACGCTCTGATGGGTGGTGTGGTGCGCGTATGGGTCTTTTCGATCGCAGATATCATCCCATCTTGAATTGAACGTCTTATGCAGTGGTGGGATGTGAATGGAGAGCTTAACCCTTTTCATCCCGATACACCCATTGCTTGAAAAAAAAATGGACTCTGATAGTTCAAGGGTGGTGCCAAAATAGCTTGGCGCCTGAGGCGCCTTTTCATCCTGATGCACCCATTGCTTGAAATAAATTGGACCATGATAGTTCAAGGGTGGTGCCAAAATAGCTTGGCGCCCGAGGGGCCAAGCTATTCTGGCACCACCCTTGAACTAAAACGGTGGATCTGTCTAATGCTGCTTTGCTAGGACAATAAGCGAGTTTTCAATTACACACACACACACACACACACACACACACACACACACACACACACACACACACACACACACACCATCACACACACACACACACACACACACACACACACACACACACACACACACACACACACACCAGCATCAGGCTGTAATGGGTTAAGCCAAGCATGCGACTGAAGAGGCCGCGCTGCAAGCTCACCGGGTCGGAAACGGATCGTAGATTTCACACCTCTGTCTGACGCCACTGCCTCTCCTGCACACGGCGCGAAATAACGAGCAACGTAATTGGCACAGCTCCACCAACTATCCCCACACACACACACACACCACGCTTTCATCTGCAAGAGGCATAGATCATCATAAGCCCCTGCAGGTTGAAAGGGACCCATGAGGATCTATCCTTCTTGCGGTTGTCCTGAAAGGGTGTACCGCCGTGAGATGGCCTTAGCACGTCACCTGCTCCGCGTTAAACTTAAATAACTAACTGAAAGGGTGCCGCGCGGCGTCTCCAGAATTTCATCACGGTTTCCAGTAAGTTCTTAACCCTTTCACTGCCGAGAAAAAAATTGAACACAGTCCGACTGCAAGAGGTATAGAGCTTGCGGGGGCTCATGAGGATCTATGCCTCTTACTGAAGCCACTTTGTATCTACCGTCAATCACCGTTTCCAGTTCTTAACCCCTTCACTGCAGAGAAAAACTGAACAGTATCCAACTGCAAGAGGTATAGATCCGCATGAGCCCCCGCAGTTGCGGGGGAAGGGGTTAAATTCTAAGACTACCGGGTTTGCAGTTAAGACACAGACATAGGAGGAACCGAACCTCAAGTGTACACGACTGTCCCTCCCCCCCCCCCCCCAACCTTTCCACACCCCCCCCCTCCCCCCCACACCCCCAAAAAATAAATAATAATAATAATAAAAATAATAAAAAATTAAAAAATATATAATAATTTTAAATTTGAAAAAAAACACGAAAAAAAAATTCCTTACCCCCCCCCCCTTTCCGCCCCCCCCCTTCCCCCCGCCCCCATCACCTTTAACAGAAAGAATTTGCCGGTCGCATAAACTAAAAAGGGCTTTTGTCGCTTCGTCATAATGAGCCCTCTTTTCCCCGTCTATGATTTCCAGACAGAGGAGATCATCAGGCTTTACCCACGCAGTTCTGGCAGGCAGGAAGATCGTTCTGCATGCAGTCAGCGGGAGGCGAGACATCGTGGCTGTTCTCCGGAGGGAGACGGCGCCTGTGTATCATCATCATTACCTGCACAGCGGCGTCGCTTCACTGATTAGTCTTAATTAACCGCCTAACACACCATTTGTCGGCGGCAGTCGTCAGTCGGTGTGTGTTTTTTTGTGGTTTGTTTGTTTAGTGGTTTTTTGTGTTTTTTTTTTTGTTTGTTTGTTTGTTTGTTGTTTTTTTTTTGGGGGTGGGGGGGGGGGGTGGGGGGGGGGGGTGCCTAAGCTGTTCTTCAGTAAGCAACGGCTCCTTGGGCCGACGCGGTGGGCCTCGAGAACTTTTGCTCCCTGAAATGCAACGTCATAGGCAGTTGCATACTGGTTGTCTCCCGCGATTTGCTACCGCTTATCAGCGGTAGCGAATCAAGGGAGACAACCAGAGTGTGATAGCGAACAGTATCTATGATCGTATGCACAATATGAAATGTTTTGCGAAGACACAGAAAAACACGCCCTCTTGCAAAGAACTTTTCAAGAATTGAAAAGGCTCACAGATTAACCTACATCTCCTAAAACCAATGTTAAAAATCATACTTTAACCCTTTCACCGCGGATAAAAAGTGAACGCGGTCTAAACACAAGAGGCATGGATCCTCATGAGCCCCCGCGGCTGCGGGGGCTCATGAGGATCTATGCCTCTTGCTGTGACCACTTTGTGTCCGTGTTCTTTGGACAGTCGTTTAAGCAAACCAGACCAAGCGTGTACAATGCAAATAAGTACCCAACGGAGAAAGAAACACGCTTACAAAAGACGGGTACAACACAATTTATTAATATTTCGGGTAAATACCCTTTGTCAAAATAGACAAACAAACAGAGAAATCAGCCTCTACTTATCTTCATTCGCAGAAGGAATGTGGCAACTGACGTAAAATAAAAGAAAAAGAAAAGGACACACGCACACACGCACTGAATGATTCACTTTTGCTCGCTCTTGCGCGCGCTTACACACACTCTTGTCTCTCGTGTTCAGTGTCTCTCCGAGTCTCTGTCTAATGAGTTTTTTGTTGACGTCATTTTTACTTTTCCCCCGCACTTTTGTTCTTCCTTTTCTTTTCTTTTATTTTACGTCACCTCCTTCAGTTGCCACATTCCTTCTGCGAATGAAGATAAGTAGCGGCTGATTTCTTTGTTTGTTTGTCTATTTTGACAAAGGGTATTTACTCGAAATATTAATAAATTGTGTTGTACCCTGCTTTTCTAAGCGTGTTTCTTTCTCCGTTGGGTACTTATTTGGACAGTCGTTTGATGCGCCGGTCGTTCAGTGGCACTGAAGACAGATTTCAGGAACAAAATGTACGTCCGTTGTCAGCGAAGGGGTTAATGTTGCTCTATTAAGTTCTCTGTCACCCAGGTGCTAGGGACACTATTACGGATAGACAGACAGACAGAAAATAAACGGGTTGACTGTCGGTTGCGGTTTCTGTCGAGGTGATTCCTGCAGCGACAAATGAAGAGCTACCGAAAGCCAAAGGTTGTATAGACGGGCTTGTTCGTTATATAATAGCGACATATTCGTTACAAGGTCCAGGTAAATAAATTGGCACAGCGGCATTGCGCCTGAATTGATCATTGTTCGGGTCGTACTCCATAGGCAATAGCTGTCCTTGTCCGCTATAACCCGCCCCTCAGGGCCGCCCATTATCACTCCGATGCCGTGGACTTTAAATCCCGAACTAATCAATCAATCAACCTAAAGTTGTACAGTCAGCTAACGAAAGTTTGCGAAGCGCGGAAAAGGTCGCCCTCAAGACAGTGACCTAGGGACGAATTTTTAAACAATATAATTCAATCAACCATCCGTGACTTTTAAATAAAAAAAATTTTAAGTTATAAAATTTATGCTTTTGTCTTTTTGGGCCAACGAATGTTTTTGTAGACTTTCAGTTGGAAGATGCCTGCGTTCCGCACGGAGATAAAATTCATTTGTCTTTCTTTCTTTTTTCTGCGAGCTAATAGCCTAGATTTATGTATATGTATGGGTGTTTATTCTTTGAAGTTTGTGTACACTCGGTCCCGCCAGGATCTAACAATAATCCGTCAAGTTTAAGAACCTTGTAAATATTATGTCTGCCCCGTGGGTCTGTTCACGTATTACGACACACAGTACATGGCGAACCTTTTGAACCGGCGTAAAACACACCTTAATCTCACGTTGAAACTTTCATAAAACTCCTCATCAGTTCTGACGACGTAAATGACGATGGTGTATGCAAGCAAGAGGCATAGATTCTCATGAGTCCCTGCGAACGCAGGGACTCATGATAATCTATGCCTCTTGCAGAGGAAGGAGGGTTAATGAGGGTCTGACGTGACAAGATTGGCCTGCCGTGTGCAGCATTGCTACATGAATGTACATACGCCCACATCGAGACCTCTTATATCATGAAATTGGCGTAGGAAGGTTTTCAGAGGAGGTATGGCATAATTAACGAAGGGGTGGGGTAGGAGAAGAGTGAGGGTCAAGACCACGTCGAAAGGAGGTATGGCCCCGCCCTAGTAGAGCATACCATTTCATATGACGCTGCCCCATCTTGCAAAAGTTACCACATTCGAGACCTGCCGCATCCGGATACGCAGGTCTCGAATGAGTTAGTATGTGTTTCTGGAGAAGATTTTGTTGAGGGAACACTGAAAGGACCAAGGTACTGTATGACCCCCAAGAAAAGGAAGAATGGCCTAAATATACTCAGGCCAGATCATTGTGAGACGAGGTATGACCTGAAACATTTTAAAAGAAACAGCGTTGGATGGGTGATGCAAAAGCGAATTTCCGCCGCGAAGGTTCTATATAAATACAGGAGAGGTTGAACTGTGTTGATAAAACCCTCCTTTGTATTTGATGGAAGAAACGCATTGTATGGTATCCTAGACACGTCCGCAGGGGAAATCTGGTATCTTTTTCATTTTTAAGACGTGTCTAGGATCTGACCCAGTCAGCAAAGGTCCTCAGCCCCACATCGACCGCAGTATGCCCGTGCACGGCTGTGTGCTGGCCCACTGCGGCCGTCGTGGCTCCGAAGACATTTTGCTAGTGGGAGAGTTGCCTCTCTCTCTCTCTAATTGATTATGTATACACCTCCAACAATTCAACAAGGGTTCTTAGTTCTTGTGCCCTTAAAGTGGCGATCAGTGACCACTACGGGCCCTGTGTGCTGCAGCTGGGCTTTGAGGGTGGACAAACAAAATCGGAAAAACCAGCATACCACTATTATAGATCGTTTAAAAAGTTTAATAGGGATATGTTTCTAGCCGAACTAAATGAAACCTCTTTTCTTTCGGTTTACAATCATACGAATCCTGAAGATGCGTTGGCCGATTGGTATAGATTGTTTCGTCGGGTTCTTGACAAACATGCGCCGTTGCGTGAAAAGAGGGTGAAACATGTGCATTTACCCCAATGGTTAAGCAATGACATTAAAGAGGCCATGGCTGTCAGAAATGAACTAACGCGCAACAAAGATTTTGGTGCTTTCCGCAAGCAGAGAAATCGTGTTAAATACATGGTATTAGAGGCCCCTAAAAAAACACTTTAAGCGATTGATGGACAACAAAACAGACACCTTATCTGTCTGGCACGCCCTTAATGCGTTCACTAACTCACGACAAACAGCACCATGTACATCTATATCTGCAGACACATTTAACAACCATTTCTTGTCTGCTGCTGATTCCTTGTTAAGCAGTACGACAACTCACACACCATCTATAGCCGAAAGGCTTACAGATTTTTGTGAGGACAAACTCGCGCCAAACGTATCCTTTAGTATTCCTTCGCTTGCTGTATTTGACGTTGGCAAATCTATTAGCCAACTCAAAAATAAGCGCTCGCTTGGTCACGACGGGATAAATACATACTTTTTAAAATTTGCTGTCCCGTATGTGGTCGAGTCTTTGACATTTATTTATAATCTCGTTTTACAACATGGTACATTTCCAAACAGCTGGAAAGTAAGAACCTCTCAAACCCTAATAAGTTTAGACCAATCTCGCTCTTGTCAGCTCTGTCAAAACCAATAGAAAAACATGTACACAGGCATCTGAGCTATTTTCTTGAAAACCATAACTTGCTTTACCCACTACAGTCAGGTTTTAGACCTCGCCACTCATGCCACACAGCTCTAGCTCACCTGACCAATACTGGGCTTACGGCCATGAACAAAGCTGAAATGACCGGTGCTGTATTTCTAGATTTCTCTAAAGCCTTTGCTCTAGTAAATCATGATATGTTGATACTAAAGCTATCAGTGTATCACGTAAACAAAGCATCCTTGGACTTTTTCAAATCATACCTGCACGGAAGACGTCAGTATGTGTTTGTTAATGGAAAACGTTCTGCTGAAGGCATAATAAAGCATGGCGTGCCTCAGGGCTCAATATTAGGGCCCCTCTTATTTTCCATTTACATCAATGATATGCCATTGCATATTTTAGATCTAAACGTACGCTGTAGCCTGTTTGCTGATGATGCTACACTCGACGTGTCGTCAGCGAATATCTCCACAATCAATTCCTCACTTCAACAGGGCTTAACTGATGTTTCAAAATGGTGTCACACTAACTATATGGTACCAAATCCGTCTAAAACAGAATGCATGCTAATAACTACACGACAAAAGCAGCAGCTACATCCACCCCCGCTTAGCCTTTCTCTCAACTCTGAGCCGATTAGACAAGTTAGAGAGCAACGCTTGTTAGGCGTCATTATTGACGACCAACTCACATGGCACGCGTATGTCAGCAGCGTATGTCGAACAGTGTTCAGGAATTTATATCTTCTTTCAAAACTGCGTTATTTTACAGATACACCGACAAGGAAAATATTCCATTACGCACATATTCAATCCCATATAGATTATGCTTCCACAGTTTGGGATGGATGTAGCGATGCGTGCATAAAAAGGCTTAATGCTCGTCACCGTAGGGCAGCCAAATTAATCCACCCGGATAGTAAAGAAAGCACCGACGACCGACTCAAAGCTCTCGACATGCTGCCTCTGCGTAAGTTACTCATGTACAATAAAGGCGTACTTATGTTTAAAATCTACCACTCTAAAACGCCTAGTTATCTAACAGATCTATTTAGCCCTGCTCATACGCCTTATAAAACGACGAGGAACAATCTATCTATACCAAGGCCGCGCCTCGATATATTCAAAACTATTTTGTCTTACTCAGGAGCCAAACTATGGAATTTGTTGCCTATCGACATTACTGGGGCTCCTTCTTTGTCCACATTCAGGGCCCACTTATTTCGGCAGCTGAAAGAAACATAAGCCCATAGTTGTGTAGTTGTGTCGGCGTTTCTCGAGCGCATTGAGTTGTATTGTCGTGTTTACCGTTGCTGCTCAAACTAAGCTTCTAACGTTCATGTTTAATCAGGTTCTTAGTGTGTGTGTGTGTGTGTGTGTGTGTGTGTGTGTGTGTGTGTGTGTGTGTGTGTGTGTGTGGTGTGTGTGTGTGTGTGTGTGTGTGTGTACATGTGCAAGGACATGATTGAAAAAAGGTCTGTGTACCTAATCATTTATCCTTGAGAAATAAAGTTTCATTTCATTTCATTTCATCTCTCTCTCTCTCTCTCTCTCTCTCTCTCTCTCTCTCTCTCTCTCTCTCTCTCTCTCTCTCTCTCTCTCTCTCTCTCTCTCTCTCTCTCCGAGAGTCCGAAATATACTAATGGTCAAAACTTAAGGGCCACCCCACTTTTTGTGTCATTGTTTATCGTCGCAAGTACGCTAATAAAATACAATGTTCTTTCGATCCAAATGGGCTAAAAGTTGACCTTAGACAGTCCACTGTACAGGGAACAATAGACAACAATTCATTAATTTCCACGAGCCTGACAAATGCACGTGAAACATCGTCAGTTTTTTCGGTGAAAATCTGTGCGATATTGGCAAGCGTATCAAAGGCAGGCAGGTGGAAAAACTCGGTAAAGACGTGATGCACGTGCTAAAGGGGTCAGTCGTGAACACTGAGCACCTCTGTTTCGCTACAAATACCGGTACAGTAGGGGCATAATTGTCATTTTCCTAACCATGCCACCACGATGAAGCCTAACGTCAGTAGATCAAGGCCGGACGCTAGCATGGCTGCGGGATGGAATTTCCGGACGAGACGTTGGGAGACGTCTTGGGGTGTCTGATTCATTGATCCAGAGGATGCTGGCACGATTCGAGGAAACTGGAAGGGCAGAACGACGACCCTGTTCAGGACGCCCGCGCTGCACCAGCAGAAGGGAGGACAGATACCTCTGTGCGGCGGCCCTGCGCGACCGAACTGTCACGTCAACCACTCTGCGACGTCAACTGATGCAAGCTGTAAACGTTAACGTCAGCAGAAGCACAACCTGCCGACGCTTGCACGAAATTGGCCTGGCTTCATGCAGAGCATCAGTGAGATTACCCCTCACTCCAGCTCTTCGCAGAGCCCGTGATGCCTGGTGTCGTCAACATGTGAGGTGGAACAGACTCCAGTGGACTCAGGTTCTGTTTACTGATGAGTCACGGTTCACTGTGTCCTTCAACGACGGCAGGGTGAGGGTCTGGAGACGCCAGGGCGAGCGATTCACGGATGGATGCGTCCATGAGGTGGATCGCTCAGTCATGGTCTGGGTTATCTTCAGCAGGGAAGGCAGGACCCCCCCCCCCCCCCCGCCTCCACGTCATCCAGCCAGCTCTCCAAGCCATAGGCGACAATGCTGTTCTGCAGGACAACGCTCGACCTCATCGCGCCCGTGTGGTGGATGAGTACCTTGATAAACGGGGCATCATGAGGATGGTGTGGCCAGCTCGTTCACCTGATCTGGCTCCCATCGAGCACTTCTGGGATTTGCTGGGGCAACGTGTAGTCAGCAACCACACCCCACCTCAAGGCGTCTCCCAGCTGACTCAGTTCCTGCATCAAGAGTGGGAAGCGATCCCACAACATATTCTCCGAACCCTGGTGAACTCCATGCGTCAACGCAGCATTGAATGATTGGCTGCAAACGATGGGTACACTCGCTACTGACTGGACCAGTCTTGTGTGACTTTTCAAATGAGGGGTGGGTAAACATTCTAACGTACTGCTGTTGTTACAATTGCTTGATTTTCTCAAAACGTAAATTAAATTGTTACTGAATAAATTAGCAAAGTACTGACTCCAAGTATTGTAACATTATTTGTGTGGTGTTGTCGGTGCGTCTGCGATAAAAAGTGGCCCTTAAGTTTTGACCATTAGTATAGCTCAGACGGTTAAGCGTCGGAGCAGGATAGCGAATGGAATCGCCGCGTCGTGGGTTCGAATCCCGTCCCGGCCCCGGTAGCTGGATCGCAATCCAGGGGGAAAAGACGGGCTTGTTCAATAGCAGGTCCGTTGAAAGGTCCTGGTAAATCAAAGTGGCACAGTTGGAGTGCGCGTGAGTTGATCAGTGTTCAGATCGTACTCTATAGGCAATAGATTTCCCTGTCCAGGGCCGTCCATTATCACTTCGGTGCCGTGGACGTTAAACCCCAAACTAACTAACTAACTAACAACTCTCTCTCTCTCTCTTTCTCTCTCTCTCTCTCTCTCTCTCTCTCTCTCTCTCTCTCTCTCTCTCTCTCTCTCTCTCTCTCTCTCTCTCTCTCTCTCTCTCTCTCTCTCTCTCTCTCTCTCTCTCTCTCTCTCTCTCTCTCTGACATACATGTACAACCTATGTCTCCATCAGTGTGTATTTCCTACACAGCTTAAACTTGCCAAAATAATTGCACTACCGAAATCCAAGGACAGGGGAAATCTGAATAATTATAGACCAATTTCGTTACTGTCCGTGTTAAGCAAACCTCTGGAGCGACATGTACACAAACATTTGTCTCAGTATTTAGAGACAAATAATATGCTTCATCCCTTCCCGTCTGGGTTTCGTCCGAAGTATTCCTGTCATACAGCGCTAAGCAGACTTGCAGATAAGTGGTTATCTAACGTAAACAATTCTCAACTGACGGGTGTTATTTACCTTGACTTTAAGAAGGCGTTTGACCTGGTTAACCACGACACTCTGATAAGCAAACTTAGTCATTATTTAAAAAACGTCTCAGCAGTTTCCTTCTTTAGTTCGTATCTAAAGAGAAGAAAACAAAAGGTTGTAGTTAATGGATCACACTCTGAAGTGAAGGAGGTTAAGTGTGGAGTACCTCAAGGGTCAGTTTTAGGGCCTCTTCTATTTTGTTTATACATCAACGATCTGCCTCTTCACCTAACGTCCGAATCTGTCGAATGTGACTTGTTTGCTGACGATACTTCAATCCACACGGCAAATAAAAACCTTAATGTGGTTGCAGAAAACTTACAACAGAGCCTTGATGAGGTGTCCGCCTGGTGTAAACATAACTCAATGAGTATCCATCCAGCAAAAACTAAGTCAATGGTAATTGCGACACGCCAAAAACACCAACTAAGCCCCCTTTCACTTGATTTGTCCTTCGAAGGCAATTCTATTGAGCAAGTGTCTGAACATCGCCTCCTTGGAATTATCATAGATGATCAGCTCAAATGGCAGGCACACACACATAAAGTGTGTAAAACTGTTTCAAGAAACATTTTCATGCTGTCCAAACTGAAGCACTTCACTGACTTTGAAACCAGAAAATTATTTTATTATGCACATATTCAGTCCCACATTAATTATGCTTCGACGGTGTGGGATGGCTGCAGAGATGCACATACTGAACTCCTTACACAGACGAGCAGCGAAATTAATTTTACCTGATCCTACTTTGACAACGGATGATAAGATTCACAAAGCGGGACTTCTTTCTCTCAAAAATCAGTTTGCATTCAACAAAGGTGTTCTTCTTTTCAAGATTCGGAATGACAACACTCCGGAATATCTAACCCAGCTGCTAGTCCGGTCACAGTCCCGCTATGGCGATACAAAAAGCCTGTATGTAGTACCCAAAACCAGAATAGACTTATTTAAAACCAGTCTAGCATTCTCGGGGGCGACTTTGTGGAATTCGCTTCCGCCCCACACGAAGACCACTCCAACGGTATCATGTTTCAAGAAAAGTCTATTTAAACATTTATCTTCGCAGCCATAACTATCTGCAAGCTTTGCTTTCTATACGTAGATATCATTGTTAGTAATGTACCCATTCTACTGCTGTGTATGTATAGCGCTGCTGTGTTTTGTTTTGGTTTTTTTTTTTTTTTTTTTTTTTTTTTTTTTCCTTACCATTGCTCCCCCTCCCCCAACACACCCGTAGGCGTTGGTCCTATACATGTATTAATCTAATGTAATTGTTGTATTGTAGGTGTAGCAACGGCAGATTTGAAAAATGGCATTGCCTCTGGCATTGTTAATATCTTTACCGTTGTAAAAGAAAGATTCATTGATTCATTGATTCATTCATTCTCTCTCTCTCTCTCTCTCTCTCTCTCTCTCTCTCTCTCTCTCTCTCTCTCTCTCTCTCTCTCTCTCTCTCTCTCTCTCTCTCTCTCTCTCTCTCTCTCTCTCTCTCTCTCTCTCTGTGAAATACACATTAGAGTTTTATCAACAATTTAACTTTGCCTTCAGCTTTATAAGGGTAGTTTATCTCATATTTTTGATATAGTAAAAACCGGGTAGCCCTTTCTCTTCGACCACTGTAGCGCGAGAATAATGTCTAATGAGAAGACTGTCGCCGATGGCTCAAGAGTAGTGCTTAGCGAGCTGATCAGGCATTACTCCTCAGCTGTCATGTTTCATCCACCGTCATCTACTGGCTCAGGACGTGAAAGAGATATAATATGGCGGCCAAAGTAAGTTGCCGGGACATCCAAGGGCCGATGAACAAGGGACCACACCTCCAACTTGGCACGACAACATGACAGGCTGGAAGAAGAGACTAGGCGCTACCCAGTGCGCAAAAGGCCATCGGGCCGACATCGGCCGCCATTGGCCCGAGCACGGCCGTGCGCGGGCCAAAGGCGGTCGACGTCGGCCCGATGGCCTTGTGCGCATTGGGTACGTTCTGGAGGTGTCATCAAGAAGTATGATGGCTCTGGTCCAACAGTTGTAATGTGTCGAGGCTCTGGACAGTAAATGTGATATGTCGTGTGCCGGCATTCTTCTTAAGGGAGCTCCTTTCGTGCGCTATACAGCACGGCACATGCGGTAGTTTCCTGGATAACGGCTCTTGAAATGAACATGACTAGTCTTGCATTTTTTAACGTCACCTCAGTGTTCACTGCCGAGACCAATTCAGCACTACTCAACTGCAAGAGGTATACATCCTCATGAGCCCCCACAGTTGACGATTTATTCCTCTTGCTGAAACCACTCTGTATCCATGTTCCTTCAACGGCTTGGCGGGGTCGCTGACGTAGAATTTACGATTTAAGAAACACACTGGCAGTGAAGGGGTTAATGTAAAATAATATGGATTTATTCTGAGGATGTTAAATGTAATCAGGCACTGCCCCCCAAAAAGCTATATACATTATGGTTCATCCATCTCCTTCAGCGTACGTTCGTAAGATTCAACTGAAAAATGGTCAGATGCCTGTCGACTAAGCACGACTCGTCTGCGGGGGGAAAAAAAAAAAGATGTCCCCAGAACAATTCAACAGCCTATTCCATCTGCAAGAGACATAGATTCACATGAGCCCGTGCGACAGCAGGGGCTCATGAGAATTTATGCCTCTGGCAGACTAACATCGTGCTGTGCCTCACACTGAGGGGGTGGGGTGGGGGTTCCAAATACAACGTACTTTCCACGTACAACTGACACAAACCTCGTGTCCACTGCAGTAGGATTAAACTAGCACCCAGTGGGAGCCGATCCTGCACTGCGAAAGGCACAGATTCTCATGTCCCCTGCAGTTGCAAGAGACATACTCTCGTGAGCCCCTGCGGATGCAAGGGCTCATGACAGTCAATGTCTCTTGCACACATATATATATTTTTAAGGATGACTCTCACATCAGAAAAAAATGTATGGCCCGCCAAGTACGCCATTCATGAAATTCTTACTTGGCTGTTTGGCCATTGATAAAAATAACAACACTGTGTGTGTTGTTTGTTCTGCCGGTGAGCCACGCTTTTAGTTGTTTAAATTCTACCCCAACACCGAAATCCCCAAAATTTGCCCTTGTCCTCTGAAGACTGCGTTGCATTGCAGGACACAGATCGACCATGATAGTTCAAGGGTGATGCCAGAATAGCTTGGCGCCCATAGGCGCCAAGCTATTCTGGCATCACCCTTGAACTATCATGGTCGATCCTTATCTTGCTGCGGTGTGTCTGGAGTCTACCCCAACACCGAAATCCTCAAATTTTGCCCTTGTCCTCTGAAGACTGCGTTGCAGTGCAGGACACAGATCGACCATGATAGTTCAAGGATGATGCCAGAATAGCTTGGCGCCCATAGGCGCCAAGCTATTCTGGCATCACCCTTGAACTATCATGGTCGATCCTTATCTTGCTGTGGGGTGTCTGGGGTAGAATGAGTTAAAAAAAACAAAACACCAGCAATCAACCAACCAACCAAAAAGAAACAAACATACAAACAACAAAAACCAACCCTAAATAAGCAAACAAACAGCAACGAAAACAACAACAAAAAACAACATACATTTAAAACGGAGCTGCCAAAGATGCAACGGTGATCTCAAAGACGAAAGACTTTTTTTTTGAGATAACAGATTTTTTTCAGGTTTAAAATCATCTTTAACACATTCCACCCCAGGACCGAAATCCCAAAATTTTGAAGTTGCCCTCTGAGGGACTGTATTACATTTCTAGAGACAGATCGAGCAAGATAGTTCAAAGGGTGGTGCCAGAATAGCGCACCAAAGATCCCCTGCCGTACAAGAAACATAGACGCAAAATGGTGTCAGCAAGAGACATAAATCCGCATGAACCCCCGCAGTCGAGGGGGCTCATGAAGATCTATATCTCTTGCAGTTGCCGGATCGTGTTGATTTTTTTTGCTCAATACAAGGGGGCGCTTCCCACAGTTGGGTGGCGTCTTGTTGTTGACTACACACCTGTTGTGGGAGACAGACGAAACTGGATAGGTCAAGGGAGACTCCAGATTTAGCTTGGCGCCGTCAGAAACTGATTTTCAAGTTCGGCGGCGTACGCACAAATTATAATTATGTTCAAATGAAATAGGTCTACATGTCAGCCTCTGTAACATGCTCATCAGAATATCCCGAGACCGGATTTAACATGTCCAGGTCTGTGGCTTTCATTTCAACTCCCGAGTCGATACCAAATGGGCAAAATGTATTATTTGGGTCAGTCTTAGGTGGTCCGCACAAAAAGCCGCGCTGGACAACTAAGGCAGACATCTGCCCAATGACCTTTTGCTTACTGGTTTGCGTTTTCTTCACACGTCTATTTAAGTTTAGCGCACCATACAAGCTCATTCAATGCGTCCCGCATCAGCAGCTGCAGAAGTGTCGTGTAGCGTTGCCGACGGCAACGCTACACGACACTTCCGCAGCTGCTCATGCGGGACGCTTTGAATGACTTAAAACAAACGGAAATAACGCGGCCTGACTGACCGCCTCAACCACTCCTACGACCCCCCTCCCTCCATTCGAAATGATTGTGTTTTTGCAGGATGGCCAATTTTACCGGTGGGCGCTGTTTTGGCCAGGTACAGCTGGAATACAATACCGATTTATGAAAAACCGTATCACGAACATTGTCAATACTGCACTTTGATATGCAGTAAACTTCGGAAGTAACAAATCACCAGGGACCCAATTGTTCTTCTTGTTATATCTGAAGTTCATTATAAGCGAAGTAATTTATATAGAAACTGGGAAAAAAATGTTATTATATCCGATTTTTGTTATACCAGTGACATTGTTATAAGTGAATTTTAAGATACTCAGTTTTCTATCTCACAAAAGAATCTTTTATCTGAAAAAAGATATTCGTCTTTCTATGAGAATACTGGAGTATATTTGACAGCTCCGTTCTAAATATATGTAGCTGAGCTGACCCTTCATACGGAGAAGAACCCAACGGAGAAAGAAACACGCTTAGAAAAGCCAGTTACAACACAATTGTGTTGTAATTTGTCTTGTACTGTGTTTGTCTTCAAAGTGGATGCGTGTGTTTCACGTGAGCGTGCGTGTTGGGTTCAGTTTGCGGCGCTTTTTGAGCCGAGTCACTGTAACAACTAACTCCATCTAGTGGTCGCTGACTGCGTCAGTTTCTAAAATCTTTGTTCATGCAACGCCAAAGAACGCTATCCGTTTAAAGAAGATGGATACAACGTGGTGTCAGCAAGAGACATAGATCCTCATGAGCCCTCGCAACTGCGGAGGCTCATGAGGATCTATGTCTCTTGCAGCTGGATCGTGTTCACTTCTGGATAATCGGATAAAGCGCCTATAATTATAATGACCGGTATTATTATTATTATTATTATTATTATTATTATTATTATTATTATTATTATTATTATTATTATTATTAAAGTACCATTACGGATAAATCTGAAGACACATTTCATCACCAATTGTGTTTGTTATGCCTTGTCGACACACCTAATGAACTTTAACAGCCGTTTGGACACACAGCAAAAGCACACGCGTAATCGCACTTATTTATTCTGCTGTGCCGTTAGCGTGTAAGTCTATTTTTAGCTCTTTCTCGCACTGATAGCGTAGTATTTCCAGAACAGAGTGGTGTCAATGTCAGGTTACTTGCTATAAAGACGACGTGTGCTGAACTGGATTCATGTGTCCAAATGAACCATAGCTAGACCTGTGTGCAGCGTTTCGTAACCATCTGTTAACGTTAGTGTATCTTTGAACAGTTACGGCGGTAGTGGGCCTTTAAGTAGAATAGTGTGTTCGGCGGAAAACGTTTGTTCTCGGCTCAAGCCTGTGCGCGCTAAACTTGCCCCCCCCCCCCACCCCCCCCCCAACCCCCCTCCCAATAAATCCCCCCCGCCCCCCACACACACACACACTGTGAACCAGTTGCCTCTGGAAATATAGTGACATGATTAACTTTGAGCGGCAAACGGGCAGACGCCGAGACGGCGCTAGTGGCGAGAACAGAAAAAACAAGCCTCGGAAGAGTCGGCTGGTGATCTTTCAATTAGGTTCACTTGGGCGTCAGATTGCGGCAATGCCAGATAAAAAGGTGAGCGGTGTTTGTACACAGACACAACCAGGGAGGAGAATCGCTCGGTGAGTAAAATGTCCTCGGGCCCACGACAGGCCGCAGTGCGCGGGCCCACGGCGGGCTGTCATGGGCCCGAAGACGTTAGTGGGGTCCGCGCGCTTCCGGCGTTGACACAAATAGACGGGGAATTTCCTGCCCGAATTGCCATGCACCGACTAGAATAGGAGGCACGGGTGCGATTCTCGAGAGAGCGATCGCCGTCTGCAAGAGGCTTAGATTCTCATAAGCCCCCGCATTCGCGGGGGCTTATGAGAATCTACGCCTCTTGCTGTCTAAATTCAAGTCTGTGTCCCTCAAGGATATATCGGGAGTTCCGTTAGACGGAGGAGCAACAGGTAGAAAAGGTGACTCCTGAAAACTCTGAGACAGTCGCATGCAAAGTCTACCTCCGCATCAGTCAGGCATAGAGACTTTCATGGGCACGTGCAGCTGCAGAGGCTCAAGAAAATATATGTCTGTTGTTGATGAAAGAGCTGGACTGAGGGACTAGAGACAAACAGATAAGGCCACCCAGTGTACAGATACAAGTACAGAAGAGCCACAGGCAACTGCACGAACTTTCTTTTGAAATTCTTTTTGGTCCAGTTTATTTTGGTTAAGATATTCCCAAAGAAAGACACACACTGCGAAACAAAGGACAAAATATGCAACACATTTTTAAGTCCCTTCTATTTATAGAAGGGACTTTTTAGGACGGGTCGCGGTGGGGCGAATTTGATAGCATGTTCATGATGTCAAAGGCGGGCAAGCTAAACCTCTAACAACTGATTGAAGTAACAAAATAAAAATTACGTCATGTCTAGTTACGCTAACCTCGCTGCTGAACGTACATTTGGCGCGAAGCGCCGTATGTGCGTATGTATGTATGTATGTGCGTATGTATGTATGTGTGTGCGTATTTATGTACTAATTTCCGATATTTCTGAACACACAAGCTTGAAACTTGGCGAAATATTTTCTTAAGTGGGTGGCTAAGACAGCTTCCGAGCATATTGTAATTGAATATCTCATTGAAGACATAAACAACCGTTTACAGGAAGTCGGTTGACCCAGATTAGAGTCCGTAATTTTTGTCGTATTTACTTGAACTTTTGCATATAGCTAGTTTGGAGAAAGACATTGGACGAGTTCGTTAGCCAGCTTTGTATCCTTTCAATTTCTTAGTAAAAATTAATTCTTTTCAGAAAAGAATTAAAACACTAAAAAAAACTTTACTTCTAGAAAAAAAAATCAGACAGTGGCGGTGACGTAAAAGAGGCAATTTCGTCACCACGCAGACAGTGACATAATACTCTAAATGTGACGTCATTCTCTCTCCCGCGTCGCAGCTCTCTCTCTCTCTCTCTCTCTCTCTCTCTCTCTCTCTCTCTCTCTCTCTCTCTCTCTCTCTCTCTCTCTCTCTCTCTCTCTCTCTCTCTCTCTCTCTCTCTTTCTCTCAACTCTGAGCCGATTAGACAAGTTAGAGAGCAACGCTTGTTAGACGTCATTATCGACGACCAACTCACATGACACGCGCATGTCAGCAGCGTATGTCGAACAGTGTCCAGGAATTTATATCTTCTTTCAAAACTGCGTTATTTTACAGGTACACCGACATGGAAAATGTTCTATAACGCACATATTCAATCCCATATAGATTATGTTTCCACAGTTTGGGATGGATGTAGCGATGCGTGCATAAAAAGGATTAATGCTCTTCACCGTAGGGCAGCCAAATTAATCCACCCGGATAGTAAAGAAAGCACCGACGACCGACTCAAAGCCCTCGACATGCTGCCTCTGCGTAAGTTACTCATGTACAATAAAGGCGTTCTTATGTTTAAAATCTACCACTCTAAAACGCCTAGTTCTCTAACAGATCTATTTAGCCCTGCTCATACACCTTATAAAACGACGAGGAACAATCTATCTATACCAAGGCCGCGCCTCAATATATTCAAAACTAGTTTGTCTTACTCAGGAGCTAGACTATGGAATTTGTTGCCTATCGACATTACTGGGGCTCCTTCTTTGTCCACATTCAGGGCCCGCTTATTTCGGCAGCTAAAAGAAACTTAAGCCCATAGTTGTGTAGTTGTGTCGGCGTTTTTTGAGCGCTTTGAGTTGCATTGTCGAGTTTGCTGTTGCTGCTCAAACTAAGCTTCTCAGTAACGTTCATGTTTAATCAGGTTCTTAGTGTGTGTGTGTGTGTGTGTGTGTGTGTGTGTGTGTGTGTGTGTGTGTGTGTGTGTGTGTGTGTGTGTGTGTGTGTGTGTGACTGCTAAATAGTGTTGTTTTTGTTGTTGTTGTTTTTTATCATGTTTCGCCTTTCCAATTTTTTTTGTTTTAGTCACGCGCGTGAGATTGTTGTGTGAGTGCGTGTGCAAAGACATGATTGAAAAAAGGTCTGTGTACCTAATCATTTATCCTTGAGAAATAAAGTTTCATTTCATTTCATCTCTCTCTCTCTCTCTCTCTCTCTCTCTCTCTCTCTCTCTCTCTCTCTCTCTCTCTCTCTCTCTCTCTCTCTCTCTCTCTCTCTCTCTCTCTCTCTCTCGGACAACTTAGTCGATTTTCGCAAGCAGAGAACTGCCGGCACAAAACCTTTTATCATACTCACTATAGCGGTCCATGAAGTTGGTAAATTGATTACATCCTTGGAAAATAAAAAATCATCAGGACTGGATCAGATTAGTGCGAAAATACTCAAGATATCCTTTCCATACATTGTAGAGAGTATCACTTATATCTACAACCTCTGTATTAATTTTAATTGTTTTCCAGACGCATTTAAAAACGCGAAAGTAATACCTCTACCTAAATCTAAAGATCTTAGTGAAATTAATAATTTCAGGCCCATATCACTTCTACCTGTTTTGTCCAAGCCCTTAGAACGGCATATTCACAAGCATCTATCTATATACCTGGAAAGCCGAAAATTAATATATTCATTGCAGTCGGGCTTCAGATCAAAACACTCATGTCACGATGCGCTGATACGGATGATAGACACCTGTTTATCTTCCATCAACGACTCAAAACTTACAGGAGTCCTGTTTCTAGATTTTCGTAAAGCCTTTGATCAAGTAAACCACGAAATACTGATCAAGAAAGTATCCATGTATTCCAACAACTCGGCGTTGTTTCTCAAATCCTACCTCGAAGGTAGAAAACAAAAGGTATTACTAAATGGCTTATACTCGAATCAAGGGTTAGTGAAGTATGGCGTACCACAGGGCTCTGTTTTTGATTCCCTTTTATTTTGCTTGTTTATAAATGATCTTCCTCTTGCGATAAAAAATGAAAGCGTTACATGCGATATGTTTGCAGATGATGCCGCTGTACACACACCAGATAAGGATATATCAAACATCAATTCACGACTGCAAAACACACAGCAAGATATTGATGAATGGTGCAGTCATAATATTATGACTCTATGATTTTAAACCCGGTAAAAACGGAGAGCATGGTAATTAGCACCCGCCAAAAACACCAACTTGGCTCTCTCTCATTCAGTCTGTCCCTCCAAGGCAAAACCATCAGCCAAGTTACTAACCATCGCCTGCTAGGAGTCACGGTGGACAACCAGCTTAGGTGGCAGCCACCCATCAGTAATGTTTGTAAAATTGTCTCTGTACGTCTTAGCAAAACATAAACACATTACTGATATGGAGACACGTCAACTGTTCTTCAATGCCCATATTAGATCACATATAGACTATGCCTCTACTGTGTGGGATGGTTCGAGCGATGCCAATTTGAAAAGATTGAACTCTCTACATCGGAGATCTGCCAAACTAATACTCCCTGATCCCAGCTTAACTACTCACCAAAAATTGGCAGCCTTAAAAATTCTGCCCCTGAAAGATCATTTAATTTACAATAAGAATGGTTATGTTCAAGGCATTAAACGATAAGCTACCCCGATATATCACATTGCTATTTACCATCCAGTCATCAACATACTTCAGATCAAGAAAATCCCTTATTGGGCCGCGACCTAGAATTGATCTCTATAAAACGAGTTTGACGTTCTCTGGCTCTAGTCTTTGGAATACCTTGCCTAGAAACGTCACAACATCAGCTACTTTCTCCTCGTTTAAAGTCAGTCTCATCAAGTACTTATTTTTGTCAGCAGCATCCCCGTGACTGTGCACATATTGAAAAATACTATTTCTGATTAGATCATTAATTGCGTGTATCCCAGGTTTCGATGACTCATATTTATTCGGTACAGCTTGTGTGTAGCCAGCTACTCATATGACTGACTAGCTTAACGTTATAAGTCGCGTAAGTGTGTGTGTGTGTGTGTGTGTGTGTGTGTGTGTGTGTGTGTGTGTGTGTGTGTGTGTGTGTGTGTGTGTGTGCGCGCGTGCGCGTTTGACCGTGCCAGTGCGTGCGCGTGCTTGTGCGTACGTGTATATTAGAGATACAGAGTGACGTGCTCAAATGTGCATGCGTTATGTATGCGTATAAGGTTGCGTGTATTCTTATTATATTATTTAATTAAACCTCACAACATGTCATTGTGCCCGACCAGTAAAGCTGGTAATTCCTATGTCACTTCCCTCTTACATTTTTTTTCTTCTTCTTCTTTTTGGCTTGTGTTGTGTCATGTAATTTTTGTTCAGTAGTAGAAAATAATTAGTGCGATAGTAACTCAGTAATCAGTAGATTAGGAACGGCAAGTTCGAAAAATGGTTGTTACTACCAAAACTTTTACCGCTGTCAAATAAAGGATCATTGTCATTGTCATTGTCATTGTCATTCTCTCTCTCTCTCTCTCTCTCTCTCTCTCTCTCTCTCTCTCTCTCTCTCTCTCTCTCTCTCACACACACACACACACACACACACACACACACACACACACACACACACACACACACACAAACATGCGTGCATCTCCAGAAGGAATAGATCCTCATGCGCCCTCCAGGCGCATGAGGATCTATGCCTCTTGGAGATGTTTGGAGCGCGCCCTCGCACGCACACACACACATCGACGCGCTTTCAGAAGATTGATTGATTGTACATTGCTTAACGTCCCGACAGCAACAAGGCTTTCTCAGGACGTGCCTGCACTGCTTGTGAAAAAAAATAAACAGAACATTGAATGTATGTCGCCAGCCGGTCAAATACATTAAATAAACCTAACACATGGGGCCTAAATAAAGCTAAGACCATTTAGCAACACACATCCAATATCAAGAGCTACAGGCAGTGCAGACAGTAGGGAGAGTTTTAAAAAGGCAAATACAGGTGAATGGACAAAGGGTAGACAGAAACACATGCCCCAGAATAGAGAAAAACCCACCCTGTGGGGCTGACCAGGGTGACCCTGGGAACTAAAAAATACCTAACCCCACCCAAGTCCCCCAGGGCAGACCCGGGTGGGGGGGCTTTCAGAAGAGCATGCAGGTGACCCGTGTACTTAGTATATCATGTAGCTAGGTAAAGTCAGCCTGCTTTCACACAAATTATAGCAAGACTGAAATTGTACCGTGAAGTTTTAGTTTTGTCACCATTTTCTCAAGCCTATGAAGCGAAAGTGAAACTCCTATCACGCAAAATATAAAATTACGTAAAAACTAAAACTTACGTCATGACAAATGACATGTCCTGCGCCCCTTATAAAACTCACTGACGTATTGGCAGATCTGCGAGACTTTTTCAATAGGAGATAATTCAACATCAGAATCAGGTCAAAGACAAAAGATAGAGACCATTGACAGCGAGGACAGCTCTCATATAAAAGGGACTTTGTTGGTTATGGTGCATCCCATCTTGTTTTTGTTAATGTCATTTGCTTGTCCTTTTTAAACGTTTTCTTTTTTTGTTGGGGGAATTTCTTCACACTTTAAACGCAACTGATTGAGTGTGATCGTTCAGCCAAAAGAAAGTTCAGAAAGGTAAACAGAATAAAAGGTTCTAAATCAATTTTTATTTCATTTTCTATGTTTCGCCTTGCTTCATCTGAAAACACACACAATGCCTACTGTTTAAAGTGTACATTTTGTGTGACGACAAAGAGACGAAGTCGTCCAAGGAACATAGGTGCAAAGTGGCGTCGGCAAGAGGTATAGATCCTCATGAGCCCCCGCAGTCGCGGGGACTCATGAGGATCTATGTCTCTTGCATTTGTTTAGTGTTCACTTTTTCTCGGCAGTGAAGAGTTCAAGCTAGGGAGACGCTGGCTATATAAAGTGTTTCAATGTCCAGACAAAATTACGGGCTTGTTCAGATAGCATGTCCTTAACATAGTCCTGGTAAATCAAAGTGGCACAGTTTGCAGTGCGGCCGAATTGATCAGTAATCTTGTCGTACTCCATAGGCAATAGCTGTCCCTGTGCCCCGTAACCCGCCCGCAAGGGCCGTCCATTATCACTCCGGTGCCGTGGACATTAAACCCCGAACGAAATATATAAGTTGTTCAAGATCAAGTGCCTGTAAGCGCGGTACTCTGAAAGGAAGAGACAAGGTGTCTACAGGTAGACGGCAAGCGGTTGGAACCGTCAGAAGGAAGCACTCTGTCTGCGAGCATTTCCTTTTTCTTCTTCTTTTTTTCCCGTTCTTATTCAGGAGTTACATGGAAGAAGAAGAAACAATAAACTAGTCCCCGATCACCCTTGTGTACTAGAAACTTAACTAACAAGAAACAAACGGCGTCGGATTCGCGCTGACCAGAAACACTGCGACAACCTTAACACAAGAATCACGCCACGAAGAGAAGTCTTCGACACTTACATCACCATCTATTATTCCAACGCCACACCATCCCCAAGATGCAACGACCCTCATGTGCCTTTACAGACTGCTCGGGGACATGAAGGGTTGTACTTTCTTGCTGGCGTAATTTATATCGGTTTGCTGGTCTGTGATTTTAGGTCCAAAATCACAGACCAGCGTACTTTTTGGGTGCAAGATGGGAGCAGCCTTCAAGGTTTTAGTCTGAGGTGGCTGGAAAGGCAGTGGTCGCATGGCGATGTCAGTTCAGACGGGTCTTCAAATCGACCAGAGTCTTCTCCGAGCGAGAAGGATGGATTCTCATCAGCTCCTGCAGCCCGCAAGGCCTCGCGAGAATTCGCGCCTCTCGATGGTGCAGACCGCGGACCCAACAGTTGCGTCGCAGCTCCTCAGCTCGAGGAAGTGATCGAAGTTTCTCGGCCGGCGTGTTATTGAAGAAACTTTTGGGGTGTACCCAGGAACTGCAGCCTTCGTGCCGCCAGAGCCTGACACACAAGGCGCCTGTGCTTCCCCCGTGAAGCCGCACAAGCTCAACCCCACACTGGTTGTCTGGTAGACAGCCAATGTGACACAAGCTCACCCCATTCAGTCCCCGTCCAACTATTTAAGAAAAAATTCCGGGCTTAACCCCTTGACTTTGAGAGGACGCACACTGATTTCTTGAAATCATTGAAAATTCAACGTCCAAGATCGCCCCTACCGTCAAAGGAACATGGATGCAAATTGGTTTCAGCAAGAGGCATAGATCGTCATGAGCCCCCGCAACTGCGGGGGCTCACGAGGATTTATGTCTATTGCAGTTTGGATCGCGTTCACTTTTTTCTCGGCAGTGAAGGGGTTAAAATCTTTTCCAGCAAAAAAAGAAAAAAAAAAAAAGAAAAAAAAAAAGAAAAAAAAAAGGCCGATTTCAAGGACGTTGAGTCACTCAAAAGGGTCATGCAAATGTTTGATCACATCCGTGTTTGAACTTGAGACTTTTCGGGGAAGAGCCCGTCGGCACATCCAATGGAGTTATAGGGCTCGGGAAGCTGACGTCATAACGCCAGTCGTGGCGTCCATCCTGTGAGGATACGGGACTAAGCGCTCATAGGGAAATCGCTGCTTTTGTAATGTCAGGAAAGTCCTGACGTACTATAAGCAATAACAGCAAGGCTTGCCGTCACTGTAGGAAGCCGCTCACCAGAATCTGTTTTTGTTTGTTTCCAAAAAGGAAGAAAAATGAAGGAAAACGTGTTGAAACACTATTTCGCTACTATCTCATGACTATGGTATCCTCTTAAGATGGCGGCTGACGCGCCGACTCTGCTAGGCAACGCGGGGAACTTCCCGAGCCCTATACCCAGATCCCCGACACACTATATATATACGAACTGAGTAACTCCTTTACTTCCAGTGATCACAATACTTATAAGTTCAACGTCACAGATCCCCACCAGCCGTCACATGAATACATGGATACAAAGTGTTTTCAACAAGAGGTATAGATCCTCATGAGCCCCCGCGAATGCGGGGGCTCATGAGAATCTACACCTCTTGTAGTCTGTGTCCGTAGTCAAGGCGTTCGCTTCTTGTGACAACACGAAAGTGATTTCAAGTAGAAAATGGGTCTGGACAAACGCCGTCCACCTGACCTGTGTTCCACCTTACTATCTTCCAGGCAAGAGTCCGCTGTCATTAACGCATTGTGCCCGAGGTACGAAATATACACGTTTTGGAGTTACCCTCCGAGGACTGCATTACAATTAAAATTTTAGGAGACAGATCGACCATGATAGTTCAAGGGTGTTGGCAGAATAGCTATTCTGCCACCACCCTTAAACTTGAACTATCATGAACTATCTTGAACTATCATGGTTAAGCCATATCTTGCTGTGGTGTGTCGCCTGGCAGAATGAGTTAATCACCTGAGCTACCCAGGTCCCCGCCGGTAGTAATGAGGTTACAGGATAGGGACGATGTATGATGGTTCAAGAGGTGTCCCACAAAAGCTTAGCGCCACTTCTTGGTCACTTTAAATTTATGGCTCGCGTATCGTCAATCGCTCTGCGGTCTTCCGAGGACTAGTTAGACTTGGGCAAGTAGCATGCCCGCCTGTTCATTCCGCCACTGTCAATGGGCGCGGATTGTGCATCTGAAATCTTTGTTTAATTCAACGCCAAATAACTCATTCGAGACGTGCCGCATCCGGATACGCGGCTTTATGCCGCGTATCCGGATGCGGCACGTCTCGAATGAGTTAGGAGCCCTAGCCGTCCAACAAAACATGGATACAAGATTGTGTCAGCCAGAGGCATAGGTCTTCATGACCTCCCCCCCCCCCGCCCCCACCCCTCCCCCGGCCGCGCTGCTGGGGCTCGTGAGTATCTATGTCTCTTGCAGCTGGAAGATGTTCACTTTTTCTCGGTGGTGAAGGGGTTACAATCTTTAACCGCGATGACTTTTTCGACCGAGCGAAGTTGTCCCCTTCAGCCACAGAAAAGGTGAACTGACTTCAATATCACACTGGCTGTCTCCCTCGATTCGCTACCGCTGAAAAGCGGTAGCGAATCGAGGGAGACAACCAGTGTGCAGATAATCACTGGGAGACAACCAGTGTTCCTCTATAGCTGGAGGTCCTGTACCTAATTCTGGCTCAGTGCTGGCAGACTAAACGAGCCGCGTTGTAAAATTCGTTACAGGCTTAAAACCCAGTGACTCCATCCATCTGACGAAGACATTAAAAATAGACGGGGCTGATTCCTGTTATATGGGCAAGATGCATAGATTCACATGAGCCCCTGCGACAGCGACAGCATTTAAATATATGCCTCTTGCAGACGGAGGGAGGGGGGCGGGCTGACGACCTGGGACCGCGATGCTTTTTTTAAATTTCCGTGCCGACAATGAAAAGTCACATACAAGTCAGCGGTCGAAGGCTGTACAGTGTATCGTTTAACCTCTTCTATGCCAGTGGCCAAAACTGAAATCTCTGAAACCGTCGGGGACTCAAGCCCGATAACCGTTCTGTGTGAGAATTAGGAACAAGGAAAAAAAAAAAAAAAAAAACCTTCGAGAGACACAGACCCACGGCCACATATGCCAGAGTATACAAATGCTTCCCACTGACTTTGCCCACCTTATGTTCAAATCATGTCGACCTTATGTCGCAGGCAACCTCAAAGTCCATTTTCGATCTATTGTCGCTCGAGCTATTGTCGTTCGATCAATTGTCTCCGACTCTGGATCATTAAACCTTTTGTCTTTCGATCTTGTCGGTAATCGGACCATCCACCCCCCCCCCTCCCCCGCCCCCTCACCACCACCACGACATCCTTGGATGCTATCTCAGTGTCTATAAAAACCTTTCGCATTTGGGTGGTGTTCGCTGTGTACCGACAGGCACAACATTTTTATTTTTAACACATTCTGCCCCAGGATCGAAATCCCCCAATAAGAAGTAGCCTTCTTGATGACTGTATTACACTTCTGGGGACAGACCGAGAGTAATAGTTCAAGGGTGGTGCCAGAATAGCTTGGCGCCCATAGATCCATGTCTTGCCGCGGTGTGTCGGGGCTGAATGAGTTAAAAAGCCGCCCCAAAGTGGCTTCGAAAGGGATAGTGGATGTAACTGATAGATGATCGATATCAGAGTGTAGAGGAGGGATCGAAGAGGCCCTAGGCCGGGTGGAGGAAAAGAGCTATAGCTTAGATGGTTGGGACTAACGCCCTCTGCATGGATGTGACCAGAGCCAGTTCCAGGCTCACACTGGTTGTCTCCCTCGATTCGCTACCGCTATAGCGAATCGAGGAAGACAACCAGTGTGTTTTCCAGCCTTACAGATGAATCATGGGTGGTTCCTCACAAGTTAATTTATCTTATGATGCGGGATGACAAATCCATAGTGGGCGGTGGTGATCGCATCGACATGACCAAAACCAGCCGTCAGGTGGGGAGACCGACTCAAAATGGCAAACCGACGTCGGACCGAGGACCTTTAGCACACATGAATACTGGAATGTCTCTTGTACTAGTCGGTAAAGGCCTGATGAACCCGCCAATACATCCTGAGGCTGATTAAAAAAAAAAATGCTTATTGTTCTATGATGGCTGCATTACAGATTATGATGGCTGCATTACAGATTAGGAGATCGATCAACCGTTTTAGTTCAAGGGTGGTGCCGGAGTAGCTTGGGCCTCCGGCGCCAAACTATTCTGGCACCACCCTTGCACTATCACAGTCCAATTTATTTCAAGCAATGGGTGTATCAGGATGAAAAGGGTTATGTCAGTATTGAGTGCGCAGACGGTACTGTGTCAATGTGTATGTGTCTGCGCGCGCGTATGTCTGTGTGCCTGCGCGCGCGCGCGTGCCTCTGTGTGTACGTGCGCGCGAGTGTGGTGCCGGTGAGTCGGGGTGGGGGGGTGGGGGAGGATGGGTGGGTGGGGGGGGGGGGGGTGAGGGGGTGGGGGAGTGGGAGGGGCAATATTTTCAAGCGTAAATCGGGTATTTCAGGCACGGCCGGCGTCGCCAGTCTGAGACGCTCATTTTTAAAGCACGCAACTTCACAAATGAGCCGCTGAGAGACAGTTATTAATGACTTTGTGTTTCTAGCATGCTTAACTATAGAGGCTGTGAACGCTCCCTCGGCACCACCCCTATCCACCCACCCACAAGAGGGACAGATTCTCATTAGCCCCTGCGAAAGCAGGGGCTCATAAGAATCTATGCCTCTTGCTAGCCAGAATCGCCCACATTTAAATCACAACTCTTGCCTCAAACGGAGAGCGCCGACAAGGGGTGAGCAAACCGGCGTTTTAAACCCGAAGACTGTAAACAGATTATCAAGACCTTCTTGAGAGGCTGGTGTCTCCTGAGCGAGTACCTGGGCGCATACCTGTCTGCTAGAGCCGTGGAGTGCGAGCCTCTTCATCACAAGAGCTGAAACAGGAGAGAGAGAGAGAGAGAGAGGAGAGAGAGAGAGAGAGAGAGAGAGAGAGAGAGAGAGAGAGAGACTGATTTTGAAACGGGCTAGAGAGGAAGCGGATTTTACATAATCAGGAAGCGTGTTCCAAGTCTGCGTTCCCGCGAATGACAAACTAGATTTGTATATATCAATTCTTGTTTTGGGGACTAAGAAAAGTTGCCTAATATTACCAAGCCTAGATTCCGACTTAGAGAAAAGAGTTGTGATATATTCTGGTATTTTCTGTTTCCACACTTTGAACATAAAAATAGCCTTATTGTATTTGAAGTGGTCTTGCAGCGGCAGAAATCCTATTTTGGCGAGTTTTTCTTCTGTTGTGAGTCGTGGGTCAGGAAGGATTAACTTTGCTGCCCTTCTGTGTAACGAGTTGAGTCTCTTCAAGTGGACTTCACTGCATCCATCCCACACCGTTGACGCGTAATCAATATGAGAACGTATGTGAGCATTATAGAATAGTTTGCGCGTGTCCGAGTCGGTGTAATATTTCAGTTTGGACAACATGAAAAGATTTTTGGCTACCGTTCTGCATAGAGTGTCCGTATGAGCCTTCCACTTAAGCTGACTGTCAATTGTAATCCCTAGTAGGCGGTGTTCATTAACGTGTTCTATTTGCCTGCCCTTTAATAAAAGGTTAAGTAACAGGGGTGCTAACTGGTGTTTTTGACGAGTGGTGATTATCATAGATTTGGTTTTAATTGGATGAACAATCATAGAATTCCTGTGACACCATTCAGACACTTCATCAAGACTATGCTGCAAGTTGGAAGAAATTACTTGTATATCTTTGTTAGTCATATGAATGGAAGTGTCATCAGCAAAAAGATCACATTGTACGTTCTTGCAAGTTATATGAAGTGGCAGGTCATTGATGAATAGACAAAATAATAAGGGACCAAGCACGGATCCTTGGGGAACTCCATACTTTATATCTTTTAGAGAAGAGTAAGATCCATTCACTAGAACTTTTTGTTTACGATCAGTTAGGTATGATTTAAAAAATGCAACTACTTCTGTACTATTCAAGTATTTCTGAATCTTTGTCATTAGAGTGGTGTGATCGATTAGGTCAAAGGCCTTTTTAAAGTCTAAGTAAACGACACCCGTTATCTGGGATTTGTTCATACCATGGAGCCATGCGTCAACGAGGCGCGTGAGTGCAGTGTGGCACGAGTGTTGTGGGCGAAATCCGGATTGAAAGGGGTGCAGGAGCTTGCGGTTTTCTAAGTAGGCAAGCAGGTGTTTGTGGACATGCCTTTCAAGCGGCTTTGATAGAACTGATAATAATGAAATCGGTCGATAGTTGTTAGGGTCAGAACGATCTTTAGTTTTTGGAAGTGGAATGACTTTAGCGTATTTTAGTTTGTTAGGGAAAGTATGTTGCTTGATACAAAGGTTGTAAATGTACGTAATAGACTCTACTATGTACGGCAGGGATAACTTAAGTATTTGGGGGCTGATGTCATCAGGCCCCGAAGACTTTTTATTTGGTAGTTTACTAATGAGCAAACCCACCTCATGAACTGATAGCAAGGGAATGCTGAAGGGGTCTGTGTCCTCTGTTCTGTGTTTACAGAATTCAGAAAGCAAATTAGAACATTCATACTTACTGCTATTAATTGAGGCATTTAGAGTTTCAGCGACTGAAAGAAAATGATTATTAAAAGTTTCTGCAGTAAGACTGCTGGGAATGGTTGTTGAAGTGCCAGGGCAGCCTTTAGTTAGAGTGTTTAATAGGCGCCAGATAGTGGAAGTATCCTTACTGTCTTTCACTGTGTCACGGATTAACCTTTTCCTTGCCTCTCTGATCATGTACTTAACACGGTTACGTTGTTGCTTGAATTCAGGAAATAGTTTTCGACTACGCAGATCATCTCTAAGCGCCATCGCTTGCATTATTTCTGGGGTTAACCATGGAGGAAGAGTGTTTGATTTAACCCTTCTCTCACGAAGGGGTGTGTGTTTGTTTAATACAGTTAGAAAAAGAGTGTACCAAATAGAAAGGGCAGTGTCCGGGTCATTGGAAAGAAGTACATCGTAGAGAGAGAGAGAGAGAGAGAGAGAGAGAGAGAGAGAGAGAGAGAGAGAGAGAGAGAGAGAGAGAAACACCAAGAGAAAATGAAAAACGTAAAATAATAATAATAATTTTTTTTAAAGTCCAAACGAGTGCGAGTTTATCTACATCTTTTCAACCGGATGGGGGATTTTCAGTTTTATATTTTACAGTACAGAAAAAACAAAACAACAGCAAGCAAAGGCCATCGGGCCGATGTCGGCCGCAGTTGGCCCGCGCACGACATCGGCCCGATGACCTGTTGCGCACTGGGAAGACGTCCACTTCTCAGTGGTCTGTGATCTTGCTGAAAGGGGCCAGTTGATTTGTCACTCACGGTGAATGAATTGCACGGAAGTCCGGCTTGACTGCGTACGAAAAGGGTGAATGTATCACACGGTCTGATCACACTTCTACAGACTGAAGCCCTTCGCTCAGCTGCCTCTCTACGTACATTTTTTTGGTTTGTTTCTGAAGTCTTTGTTCATTCCACGACTCAAAGCCAAAACCGCCCAAGAAATTAATGTGCATACAAACTGGTCTCAGCAAGAGGCATAGATCCTCATGAGCCCCCGCAGTCGCGGGGGCTCATGAGGATCTATGTTTCTTGCAGTTGGATCGAGTGCACTTTTTTCTCGGCAGTTAAGGAGTTAATTAGCAAGCGCAAAGAAGTCTCGGTTCTTAAGGTGAAAAGTTTTACCGACTCGTTTTCGTTTGTTTCGTCTTTTAAAGACCAATCAGCAATCGAACTTTTCAATATTATTACTATTATCATTATGATTAAGCAGCATTATGGCTTCACAACAACAGTAACATCCTGGGTTGGTTGTTTGTTTTTACACCCCTCCCCCTATCACGGCCGAGCCCTTCCTATCTACAACAGACACAGATTCTCATTAGCCCGTGCGAATGCAGGGGTTCGAGAGAATGTACTCCTCTTGCTTGTCCAAATCGGCCCAATTTAAACCGTATTTCATGCCTCTCACAGCACTCTTGAACCACTCTAACCTCTACGCATCCCATCCTTATCTTTCCGCAGTGGGGTTGGGGGCAACTGGAGGAGCAAATTGCTAAATGAGAAGGTTTGATGAGGGCCCGGGCAATAACGAGCGTCAGAAATGAAGCCGTGCCGCCTCCTGTGAGCTTTGACTGGCGGTGGCGGCGACGCATTTCTGCGGCGCGCGTGTCGTGGCACTAACTGCAAAACGGGCACTAGCTCGCTACATTGCATCCTGAGGCCGGGTGAAATTATCAAGTGTTGTAGACGTCCTTTGTGGTCTGCATCGCAGATCTGGAGACAGATCGACCTTGATCTGAGTAGTTCAAAGGTGGTGTCAGAATAGCTTGGCGCCTATAAGCGCCAAGCTATTTTGACACCACCCTTAAACTATCATGGTCGATCTGTCTCCAGTTCTGCATCGCCTATAAGCGCCAAGCTATTTTGACACCACCCTTAAACTATCATGGTCGATCTGTCTCCAGTTCTGCATCGCCTATAAGCGCCAAGCTATTTTGACACCACCCTTAAACTATCATGGTCGATCTGTCTCCAGTTCTGCATCGCCTATAAGCGCCAAGCTATTTTGACACCACCCTTAAACTATCATGGCAAGCTGGGTGACTCGGTGGTAGAGCGTTGGACTCTCGTCAGAAATGTCGTTGTTTCGAACCCAGCTGGGGTCAAAATTTTTACAGACCTCTTTTCGGTGCCCCATCTTTAAAATCCCTCGCGCTGGGACCATATGCCGCTGAGGCGCGTCCCCTGGGTGGTGGATAGGGGGTCCCTCGCGAGAGGGGTGCACCGAATGAAATAAGGTGCCGTGAACCAACATGGTCTAAGGGAAGCCCCGACAGAAAACCCCTGGTCCTCCTAGTAAGGGGGTTGGCGTGGGGGTAGCTTCCCCACCCTGCAAATAAGGAAATAGTTACAAAAACGCCGACGAAAAGACAAACAGCAATTCCTTTCCTGGAGGAGGAAGGTTCTTTTATCAGAAGATTTATGACGTCCTGTGGTGAAAGCCGGAAGTCTTCGGAAGCCACAGGACCGATCCGCCTCTCTCTATCCAGGGACACAACCATGGGCACATGGAACGTCAAGACCATGTACCAGAGCGGAAAGGCCGCCCAGATAGCAGCGGAAATGCAAAAGTACAACCTTTTCCTGCTTGGTATCAGTGAAGCCAGATGGACGCAGTCTGGCCAGAAAAGGCTGTTAAGTGGGGAGATGATTATTCAGGTCATGAAGAGGAGAATGCCACCCATACAGAAGGAGTAGCATTCATGCTGTCACCAGTGGCACAGAGAGCGCTGATGGGCTGGGAACTCTTGGGCCAAGAATTATCACAGCAGCCTTTAGAACTAAGAAAAAGATCAAGCTGAACGTCATCCAGTGTTATGCGCCCACTAATGACAGTGACGAGGAAGAGAAACAAGAGTTCTACGACCGACTCCAGAGTGCTGTGGACAAATGTGCGGAGCGAGACATCACCATCATCATGGGCGATTTTAATTCCAAAATAGGGGAGGACAACACCGGATACGAAGACACAAGGTGATGGGGAGACAGGGACTAGGGGAGATGAGTGAGATCGGGGAGAGGTTTGTAGACTGTTGTGCTCTAAACAGACTTGTCATTGGAGGCAGCATCTTCCCACACAGAAGAATACACAACGCAACTTGTGTCTCACCTGACCATACTACAGAGAACCAAATAGAGCATATCTGCATTAGCAAGAAATTTAGAAGATCCCTTCAAGATGTTCGAGTGAGGAGGGGAGCAGATGTCGCCTCAGACCACCATCTGCTTACCTTAAGAATAAAGCTCAAGTTAAAGAAAAGCCGCACAGAGACAACAAGAAGACGGCGCTATAATGTAGGCCTCCTGAGAGAAACTGGAGTTACAGAAGAGTTCAAACTGGTGCTGTCCAACCGGTTTCAAGCGCTACAGGAGCTAGTAAATGAAGAGGAGGCGGTCACCACAGTGCAGCAGTGTAAGGCAGTTAGAGAGGCGCTGAACTCAACCTGCAAAGACACTGTAGGGTTCAGGAAACACCATCACAAAGACTGGCTGTCGGCACAGACCCTGAAGAAGATAGAAGTGAGGAAGCAGAAAAAAGCAGTTGTCAACAACAGTCGCACGAAAACAGCCAAAGCAAGGGCACAGGAGGAATACTCGGAAGCCAACCGCGAGGTGAAGAGGCGTATCAGGGCAGACAAGAGGACCTACACAGACAGCCTGGCAGCAGAGGCAGAAAAGGCAGCAGGCAGCGGCAACATGAAACAGATCTACGACATTACCAGAAGATTGGCGGGCAAGTATGGCCATACAGAAAGACCAGTAAAAGACAAAGAGGGCAAGCCTATTGCAGACAGAGCAGACCAACTCGACAGATGGGCCGAGTATTTTGAAGAGTTACTGAACAGACCCAGCCCACCCGACCCCCCAGACATCCAGCCAGCAGAGACCGACCTACCCATCAGCTGCGACAGACCCAGGCGGGAAGAGATCAGAAGAGCAGTGGCATTTTTGAAGAACGGCAAAGCAGCAGGGCCAGATGGCATCCCAGCGGAGTCTCTGAAAGCATACCTAGAGACAACAGTAGAGATGCTGTACCCACTGTTTTATAAAGATCTGGGAAGAGGATTTGATGCCGGCTGACTGGACTCAATCTCCCCAAGAAAGGCGACCTCAGCAAGTGTTCCAACTACAGAGGAATCACCTTGTTGTCAGTACCAGGAAAGGTCTTCAACAGGATCATCCTGGAGAGAATGAAGAGCTCCGTCGACCCCCAGCTGAGAGATCAGCAAGCAGGATTCAGGAAAAACCGATCATGTACAGACCAGATCGCCACTCTCCGCATCATCGTGGAACAGTCTCTGGAGTGAGCTCCCCGCTGTACGTCAACTTTGTGGATTACGAGAAAGCATTTGACAGCGTGGACCGAGAGACTCTGTGGAAACCCCTACGACACTACGGTGTACCCACAAAGCTCGTCCGCCTGATCAAGAACAGCTACGATGGCATGACATGTCGCGTGATCCACGAAGGGCAGTTTACCGGGGAGCTCCAGGTCAGAACCGGTGTCAGGCAGGGGTGTTTGCTGTCTCCGTTCCTCTTCCTACTGGCCATTGACTGGGTCATGAAGAGGACCACAGAGCACAGACGAAGTGGAATACAGTGAACACTGTGGACACAGCTTGACGACCTCGATTTTGCAGACGACTTGGCTTTACTGTCCCACACTCATCAACAAATGCAGGACAAGACCACGAGGCTTGCTGACATCTCGTCCCAAGTGGGCCTCACCATCCACAAACAGAAAACAAAGACAATGAGGCTGAACGCAACCAGGGAAGAACCAGTCTTGCTTGCTGGCACCCCGTTGGAGGAGGTGGAGTCCTTCACCTATCTCGGGAGCATCATAGACAACAAAAAAAGGCGGCACTGATGCAGATGTCAGAGCACGAATCGGTAAAGCCAGAGCAGCCTTTCTCCAGGTGAAAAAAGTGTGGAGTTCCAGAGAGCTGTCACAACACACCAAAGTCGGGATTTTCAACTCCAACGTAAAAGCAGTTCTCCTATATGGAGCAGAGACTTGGAGATTGACAAAAACCACAGTCAACAGAGTACAGATCTTCATAAACAGTTGCCTTAGAAGAATTTTGAAAATCCACTGGCCAGAGAAGATCAGCAACGTCAGACTCTGGGAGAGAACAGAGCAGATAACAGCAGAAAATGAAATTGGGCGAAGAAGATGGGGATGGACTGGTCACAGTCTGAGAAAGCCAGCGTCCAGTATCACTAGGCAGGCATTGTCAGGGAAAGAGGAAAAGAGGCAGGCCGAGAAACACCTGGCGTCGAGACCTCCAAGCAGACATCAAGAGACTGGGAACCACCTGGAGTAAAATCGAAGGAGAAGCACAGGACAGGAGTCGCTGGAGGTCTCTCGTCGACGGCCTATACCCGGGGAGGGGTGACAGGCGTAAGTAAGTAAGTAAGTATCTTTAAAATCACCTTCATGATGGACAAAAAAGACGTTAAGCCCTGAACGTTTTTGAACTATCATGCTCTATCCACGACATGTTGTAGGATGTCAGGGATTTATGGGCTAACTGCAAAATGATTGCATCTCTGTGTCTTTGGACTAGCTGACTGACTAGCACATTGATTAGTTTGTTCATTTGATTGTGTGCTTGATTGGTTGGTAGGCAGCGTGGCTTGCTACTCTGGTTGTGTGCTGGTCTGTGATTTGGCAGGAATCAACTCAACAAAAACGGACAGCCAGAGGCTACAATTTTCAAATAAGCTGTTTTGTTTTCATCCCAACGTCACACGACCAATACCTTTAGCGAAAACCGTACCATGTGACCTCCCTACAAAAACCATTGTAGCGACTAATGGCGGACTTTCCCTCTTCTGACACGTCTTGGATGCCAGTTTTGTTTTTTAAAAAGACCACCAAAACGTACAAAGTTACTTAGTGTTGTTCGAAACAACACGAACTTTACTGGAGACGGCAAAGTCATGAAAGATTTTAATTACGTCATAATTGTAATATATATGCCTTTGACGTCAGTCATGTCTGGCGTGAGCCAGGTCGGAAGATTTCTTCTTGATTTTTTTTACGAAAATAGTGGAGGAATAAAAACAGATACGTTATTGGTAGCAGAGACTTGCTGCACGGACCCTTGTAGGCCTGAGGGAGGTCAAAGGAACCATTGTACCCGGAAGGTTAAAGGCCTGAGGGGTACAATGATTCTTTTGACCTCCCTCAGGCCTACATGGGTCCGTGTAGCAAACCCCTGCTACCAATAACTTATAAAGGCCTGGAGCCACAAGGAGTATTTTAGGAAGATTACACAAAGTAAAGTAGGTAAAAGCACTGTCTGGGGAGAGAAGTGTGCATCGTCGCCCAGTGATCATAGATCTACTTGGTCAAAGCCCACACACACAAAAATAGGAAATATATTAAAATATTAATTTTTAAAATATTATCACTGGCAGTCTCCCCTTTTCTTTTCATTTATTACCACAAGGAGTATTGTTTTCATCCCTACGTCACACGACCAGTCGCTTTAGCCCAAACCGTACCATGTGACCGTGATATAAAAACCCCTGTAGCGAAAAATGGCGGACGTTTTGTAGCCCTCTCGATGACGCATCTTAGATGCCAGTTTTGTTCTATAAAAGATCGCCAAACGTTCTAAAGTACAAAGTTACTGTTGTTGCTCGAAACAGTTCGAAACATCAAGCACACTCAGTACTGGAGACGGCAACGTCATGACATATTTAAAATTACGTCATAAGTCTATTATGTATAAAGGTAAGGTATAAGGTATATTCCTTTTACGTCAGTCATGTCTGGCGTGATCCAGGTCGCAAGATGTCTTCTTGATTTCTTTTAAGAAAATAGTGGAGGAATGAAAACAAATAAGTTATTGGTCGGAGGGGTTCGCTGCACGGACCCTTGTAGGCCTTCGGGAGGTCAAAGGAATTTCGGCCTTCGGGTACAATGTTTTCTTTGACCTCCCTCAGGCCTACAAGGGTCCGTGTAGCGGCATACCCCTCCGACCAATAACTTATATTGTAGCGACAAATGGCGGACTTCTGGTAGCCCTCTTTGTGACGCATCTTGGATGCCAGTTTTGTTCTATAAAAGATCATCAAAACGTTCTAAAGTAAAAATTGCATAGTGTTGTTCGAAACAACAAGCACACTCAGTACTGGAGACGGCAACGTCATGAAATATTTTAATTTACGTCATCAGTCTATTATGTATAAATGTATATTCCTTTGACGTCAGTCGTGTCTGGCGTGATCCAGGTCGGAAGATGTCTTCTTGATTTCTTTTACGAAAATAGTGAAGGAATGAAAACAAATACGTTATTGGTAGCAGGGGCTTGCTGCACGGACCCTTGTAGGCCTTCGGGAGGTCAAAGGAACAATTGTACCCATCAGGCCTTCGGGATACCTTATGGGTCCATAGTTCCTTTGACCTCCCTCACGCCTACAAGGGTCCGTGTAGCAAACCCCTGCGACCAAAAACGTATATTATCGCCCAACAGGCCACTATGGAGCCATAAGGTTGAAAACTGTAGTCGCTGAAACAAAGATTTCTAACAAAATGTTCATCAAGTCGCAGGAGGAAAAGGCTAATGCCTCTTGCTGAAAGAATTCTGCCCCATTTGCTTTCTCAGGTTAACCCTTTTGCTGTCGATCGCGCATTTTGTCGAGGTGATTACTACAGAAATCATCTCAACAAAAAGCGCTGGCAGACAGAGGGCTAATAAACACTAAGAGCACTCTGGCAGAGTCCTTCATTCTAGAAGAAACTACCGACTAAGTAGGAAAAAGCAGCCAGGGGAGAGAGTTGTGCCTTATCGACCAATGATCATAGATCTACTTTGGTCAAATCACACAAAAGAAAGGATAGGAATGAGGGGTGGGCTAAGTAAGTGACTGGAAGCAATGCATATGGAAACCCCCCCCCCCTCCTCTCCCCGAAAGGGGAGGGGCAGGGGGTATCACATATCCATTGGATTTTCAGCCCTTTGGTGCATGGAAATTTAGATCTAGATCTCCCCAAAAAACGGGGGGGGGGGGGGGGGGGGGGAGGGGTCCAGATATTTAGGCTGTGTAGACAGCTGTTTCGGTCTAGGCGATCTCTTTGTGCTTTGACCAAAGTAGATCTATGATCATCTGTCGATAATGAACAATTCTCTCACATGACAGTGCTTTCCTAATTTCTTGGTAGTTTCTTCTTAATTACAAGAACTGGCAGTCATCCCTTTCGGTCTTGTTTATTAGTGTCCTTCAGTCTTGATTGTGGTACCACTTGTCTGGGGGGTCTGACATCTACCCAGGTCCTTCAACTCCAAGAAGATCCAGAACGATGCGGTTCGGGTCGTCACGCTAACAACGCGCACTGACCACATCACACCTCTGTTCAGGCAGCTACCTCGACTCCCAGGCAGCAAACGTATGGACTACAAGGTGCACCATCTGACGTACCAGTGTCTCTATGGATCTGCGCCTGAGTACATTCAGGAAATAGTGATTGCACAACATTCCCAGAATTCTGCGCCTTTAACCCATTCAGCCCTGACGCACTATTATTATTATTACATAGTATTTATATGGCGCATTTCTCATATTTATAATATAACTCAATGCGCAGAATGTAGCCACGAACTGAACCCAACAAGCACGCTCACGTGAATCACACGCATTCACTCACACACTGTACGTAAACACAGAACATTCACGTGGTGCTAAGGGCAAGCTCAAGCGAGCTACTGACGGTATTTGGAAATCGTTTTGTATTTGAAATTTTATTAAGTTGGCTGAAACTGATACCAAAGCACTACAGCAGGAGATGGGTCGACCATGATATTTGATATTTGAAATTTTATTAAGTTGGCTGAAACTGATACCAAAGCACTACAGCAGGAGATGGGTCGACCATGATAATTCAAGGGTAGTGCCAGATTAGCTTGGCGCCTGTCGGCGCCAAGCTAATCTGGCACTGCCCTTGAATTATCATGGTCGATCCATCTCCTGCAACAGGTACATAGTGGTTAAATGACGCCTCCAAAATTTGGGAAATACGTGGCTGAATGAGTTTTAAGTTCACTGTATTTGGTTTTGGTGACAATTAACGCATTGAACCCCAAGGTTGCATTTTCCTATTTAGGATATGTCGCCTAACGACTATGTACCAGTTGCAGGAGATGGGTCGACCATTAAAAATTCAAGGGTAGAGCCGGATTAGCTTGGTCGATTCACCTTCTGCTTTAGTGTGTCGGGGCTACATATTGGTTAAACATGAGAAAATATGGAGCCAGAGCGTTCAAGAATTCTGCGCCCACACTGTGGAACAGCCTTCACACAGCTAGAAGCAGCTTTCAGTCATTTTGCCGCAAGCGCCTCAAAACACGTATCTTCTGAAATTAACAACTCACATTCAAAATCTACCTAACGCAAATTGCTTTCATCCCCTCTCCCTCATACCTCTTCCCCCTTAAAGTTTTTCGTTGTCTTTTGTCTTCGCCTTTTATTCGAGCCGGGGGGGGGGGGGAGGGGGAGGGGGGAGGGAGGAAGGAGGGGGGAGGGGGGGGGGGCGTGTCTTTCACGGTGTCACGAGCGTGTTTAGTCGCGAACGAGGATGTCAAGAACTGTACAAGTGGACATACGTGTACGTGTGTGAGTGTGAGTGTGTGATACATATTTCTGTGGCTTATGATGCCTCACTTAGCACCATCATGGTAGCATTTATTACCTCGGTCTTCCTTTTGTTGACCGTGGCTTTGATCTTTACATCCATAGATTATTGACCATTTGGTGTTTTGGACGATCACAGGCCATCCATGTGTTGACCATGTAGCGCCATCGCGGTTGTGCTGATCTTGGGTCTTCCTTCTGTTGAATTTGTAGCACCATCATGGTGGCTTTGATCTTAGGTCATCCTTTTGCTGACCGTTTAGCAATATTGTGGTGGCCTTGATCTTAGGTTTTCCTTTTTATTGACGGTGTAGCACCATCGTGGTGGCGCATCAGCATCATCAAAATGCGTTTAACTTGTGATTGCGAATGGTTTGGTTATGTGTTTCATTTGTATGTGTGTGCGTAGATTTTTTTTTTTTTAAGGTAGTGAGATTCTGCATAATACATTTTTTGTAACGCGCTTAGAGCCCACTGCTCCTGCAGATTCAGTGCGATATAAATGCTCTTTATTATTATTATTATTATTATCATTATTATTATTATTATTATTATTATTATGAAGAAAAATCGTGCAGGTTATCCTTTTGGCTGTCTGTAGCGGTTCAGTTTGTCGCGATGATTCCTGCAGGATTCATGGTGACAAAAACCGCTACCGACAGAAAAGGGTAATGAGCCTACATCCGCAGGCATCGTGTGCAGGTAAGGGAGAGGTATACAGCTAGAGCTACAACAGGCGTGCGAGGGCCCGGGCCGCGGTCCAAGTAATTGTTGGGAAGTGGCGAGTCTCACTGAAAGGTGTCTAGGGATGTGGCGCCGTCGAGTGCCGACGAAAACTATCAATTAAAACCCTGCTGCTCATCCCCAACCCAACCCCTCTCCCTATACCACAACCAGGCGGCATAGGTTCTCATCAGCAGCAACCTGCGGCGCAGTCAGCAAGAGTGAGGCGTAGTACATTCATGTCGAGTCCCTTGTGAGAAAAAAAGGTCATCGGGCCGACTACTAAACTTACGACCGCTGTTATTCGGAGCACGGTTTTCGTATACAAGATAGATTCTCATGAGCACAGGCAGTCCTGTCTTGTAGGATGCGTAGATTCCAGCCTGTAGAGCTACCCGGTTTGCACCCAAAAAAAACAAAATCCAAAAAAAAAAACAATCGGGCCGACGTCTATCCTAGGACAAACGAGAAACATTATGATGGGGAATCAAGCGTGTGACCCCACGGGCTAATGAAGACCTATGCCTTTTGCTGTTAAGTTCAAGACAGCCTTTAAGAAAAAGAAAAAAGAACTTAACCCCCTTTCCCTGCGAGTGGTCGCAGCTTGTGTTTCTGAAATCTTTGTGAACTCAACACCAAAGAACTTCATTCGTCTAAAGAACAAAGTGCGTTCGGCAAGAGGCATTTATCCCCATGAGCCCCCGCAACTGCGGGGGCTCATGAGGATCTATGCCTCTTGCATATGGGCTTTTCTTCTCGTTGTGAAGTTCCAGAGTCAAGGGGGTTAAAACTAAGTTGACTGCTGATGTTTATAGGAAATCGACTTTTTTTTAGCATCTCTGGCGCCCCCTTCTACCGAGGTAGTGACTGGAGTTTGGAGGTGTCGGGTGTGCTAGGCTGTGAAATGATTGCAAATCGGGCGCTATAAAGCTTCCGATCACGCCTGAAGGCGGCTATTGTTGACGAGAAGCGTTAGAGCTGACGTCTAGTACCAGCCCTTGAGTACCCTGTCTCTACAGTGTCTGTCAGTGTGTGTGTGATTGCACTACGCTAGCCCGTCACGGAGTCTGTGTGTGTGAGATTACGCTACTCGGCCACAAGGGGGAGTCTGTGCCGCTTACATGCACTACGCCTACCAAACTACCATTAATTAAACATCACTGTGTATTTTAACTCTGTGTATTCTCATACATATGGAAAAAGTAAGTCTGTAATTCATGCGGACCCGGGAATTCTCACATTAAAGACTGTAGTACGACAGTGCTCCTCACCGACGCTGTCGCAGTGTATGCGAGTGTGATCAAGTCATACACTACTCTGTCGCTGTGTGTGTGCATAATTTCACTACGCTCAACGTAGTGTAATCACACATAGAGATTTGACAGATTAGTGAAATGACACCAGCATGTCGCTGTCTCTATACTGCCGGTGTGCGATTTTACAATACGCTGTCGCATAGTATGTAGTTGTGGTATGTGTGACTATACACATATCGTGAATAGTTATTCATGTTCATGTATTGTGACATCGATGCTCAGTCGCAGGCTTTAACTCTTTCAAGGCATGCCGCACCCGGATTCGCGGCTTTAAGCCGCGAATCCGGATGCGGCACGTCTCGAAAGAGTTAATCCCTTCTCTGCCGAAAATAAGTTGCCATCACCGAGCTGCAAGAGGCAAAGAACCTCATAAGCCCCCGCAGTTGCGGGGGCTCATGAGGTTGTTTGCCTCCTGCTGACCCTATTCATATCCGTGTTTCTTGGCTTCATGATATTGTTCAGTGCTGAATTTGCCCTGCTTTAAAAAAAAAAAAAAAAAAAAAAAAAAAAAAGTCCACTCGCAGTAAAAGGATTTCTGGAAGATGACATATTTTCTCTCTATTGGAATCAGAGTAAGAAAATGTATATTGGTCTTTGGTTATGGACCTTACGGTCTGGGGGTCATAAAGTCCAAAATCACACAGTAGCAGACACATCGCCAGGACCGGTTTTTATATTCCAGCACGACCGGTACACATTTTCGTGAGCTGCTACGGTGGAGTGCGTATGAGCTTTCCTAAGTGCCAGAGAGGAGAGAAAAAAGAGAGAAAGAACGAAAGTGTAGGGTGCGCAAGGCAGCACACTGGTTTCCCTGGATTCGTTGCGCTGCGCAGCGAATCGAGAGAGACAACCAGTGTGCATACGACGATCTCAGGTTTTCATAGCATTAGCATTCTAGCTCGGCGGCGCCTACAGCACCTCAGATACTTGTGCCACACGACCTACCAAACAACGACCATTAGGCATACCAATCAAAAATTCGCACGACTGACTGCGCCGTACATTATAGCTCTGAGTTTTTCCCGTGAATGAGGGAAGAGAAAATCAGTACTTCTGCCCTGATTTTGGCAGAAGACAGTAACAAATTAAAAAAATAAAAATAAAATAGAGCGAGATTTCTATTGCATATACAATGAAAATTTTGCTTTTCTAAACATTGGACATACTGCCCTTGAGAAAAGTGAGATTTTCATTGTATACTATGAAAATTTCACTTTCTCTCAAAAACCGAGATGCTAGCTTTTCGAAGATCAGGGCAGACTTCCTGAACCGTTAAATTTCAGTTTGTCACAATACAGATCGTTGGCAGCGTGACGCCCCTCCCCCTCTCCTCCCCTGTCCACCTCTGGCGACACCTCTCGTGTGACCGTGACTTGACTGCCACCGACCCAGCCGCGAAAAGTGTCGCCTTCGGTGAAAGATGGTAGGCAACTGGGGCCAGAAAATGAGTTTTGTCCTGTACCAGCCACTAACCAAGGTGCCCCGTTGTTGTCAGTTGTATTGGTGAGCTTAGTCCTGCGTCAGCCACTATGCAAGGTGTTCCGCGACAGCGGAGCACCTTCAAGTGCTTAGTGGCTGGCGCAGGACTAAGCTCACCAATGCAACTGGCGTCTGACATGCAGAAGAAAGGACTTCCTCCGTCAGAGAATATCAATGGAGGGGCATCTGCCTGCAAAAGGCACAGATTCTCCATAGCTTCTTCGGCTGCAGGGTGGCATGAGAATCTATGCCTTTTGAGTGGATCCTTGACGTGCCCGACTCTTTCGACTCCAGCGCCATCTGCGAGGCGACTATGACAGATGGAAGGATGTGCCTGATATTTACTTATAAATTTACTTCATAAATCGGCTTTTATGTAGAGATTTTGTTTGTTTGTTGCAATCTGTCAATATAGTTTACTGATCAACGCGGCATCAGCCGTAGGCAAGCGTCAAAATTAATGGTGCCACCGGAGAAGCAGACAACTGCGTCAAATGTTGCGAAAAGGCGCGAAACACTGCCTAGATTTGATAACAGCTGAAAGGAAATACGCTGATAAGGGAAAAGAAAAATCCAGGAAATACCCTGATAATGAAATAATTTCAGGAAATACGGTGCCGGATGATACATAAATAGCCAAGTACCGGAGCCATCACGCTGGGTGCATCACAGTGTGCTAATTAGGCCTAGACAAAACAAGTTTTCTTCTCAGTTATGAATGAATTTCGTTCAGTTGTGAACGTTTTCACGTCAGTGAAGTGGTCAAGTTTGAATCATCGGACTGAATTTGAAGAGTGATCACATACGTGAGTGAAACCATTGATGAGATCTCGTATCAGTCCGATGATTCAAACTGGACCCTTTCACTGCCGAGAAAAAGTGTGCACGATCCAACTGCAAGAGACATAGATCCTCATGAGCCCCCGCAGTCGCGGGGGCTCATGAGGATCTATGCCTCTTGCTCAGGCCAACTTTTTATCCATGTTTCTTGAAAGGTTTCGGCTTTTGGTCGTTGAATGAACAAAGATTTCAGAAACTTAAATTTTACGTACAGTGGCAGGGAAGGGGTTACACGCATGCTGGAAGATAATGAGACGGCACCCTATGATAGCGACAGGCACCGATTCTCATGCTCCCATGACACTACAGTTGAAGGAGCGCATAGGAATCTATTTCTCTAGCAGATGGAAGTGCTGAGGAACTGACAGGCGAGAGGAGGGGGTGGGGGAGTGGGGATGGGGGTGTTCATTGATCTGCGAAGGTATCGCGTGATAAAGTGGGGGAGGCCGGGTGGGGTGGGGGTGGGGGTGGAGGGATGGGGGGGGGGGGTGGAGCTGGTGTACCAGGAAGTCTACCATGTTTGCTAATGATAAGTCTATTAAAGAGTTGGCTTTTCAGTTTTACTGTTAGCGCCAACTGCGATAACTCAAAATGCCACACATATAAGACACCACAGTACTGGTCAGTAAAACCAATCAAGACCCAATAAACATTATTTCCGGGCAAATACGTAACTTTAATAATCACAAATGTTACCCGACTACTCGTGTGTCTACGGCCCTAAAGGTTCCTCTAAGCTATCAGGAACTTATATGTCTACAAACAAGCCAAAAAAAAAAAAAAAAAAGACCGTGCATCCTTCAGGTTACAAGAGGACATCCATTTGTGTAGTCTGGACATTGAAGTAAAGGGATTGGGGTATGCCCCTCCCCAAAATAAACCGGCCTATCATTTTGGACCTTGCAGCTATAGAAATGTGCTGGTCTGTGATTTTGGATCTTACGGCCTTAAGGCCGTAAGATCCAAAATCACAGACCAGCACACGCATAATATTATGGGCTGTGCCGGCGAGTCGGGATTGACAGGACAGACGCTGGACACTCCATACGCACGCTCTAGGCTCTCTCCCGGTAAGCGATGGCTCCACAGGCCGATGTCGGCCGCTGTTGGCCCGCGTACATCCGTGCGCGGGATAACTGCGCGGCCTGACATCGGCCCGATGACCCTCGCTGACTGGGCTTGCTCTTAACTTGCCTGAGAAGGCGGGACCACGAACAACGCCGTGCGACCTCGGCTTCTTTTACTACAACGTGGATGGCTGAGACAAGTTGACAGACAGTGCATAAGTGCTCGGCTTTACTTCTTTTTTTCTTACGTCTACTGGTCCTGTGTTTTGTTTGGCTAGGACTATACGGCGTCTACTATTGACTTGATCTGTCGTCTACCGACTGAGTGAGGCGGCAAACGGGACTAAACACTTTTGTCGTCAGTGCGGCTCATCTTGTTTTACTTTACTACACTGATGACTGTGCTGTCTGAGAGTTAGTTTGGCCTCGAGTAATGCTTTCGTCAGTCCGCAATATTCTGCAGTGAGTATAATATTCTGCAGAAGAGTGGCCCGGACTGCCGCGAAAGACACGCGTCACTGAGAACTGTTTTATCGTAAATACATGCGTCAAATACACGCGCCGGTAATTTTTTTAAAAATCGTAAATCGGACGCTTTTAACAAATTCTTTCTTCTACAGTTACTTGAGCATGTGAAATAGGTGGTGGATTCTACAATCATCTGAGACAGTTGCAGTACCGTCTATGACAGGGCCTGTCCTACTGTCAATATTGTGGGTCAGTCGCCTGTTGTTTTCGACAGTACAATTGTTGTCTGCCAACGTTAGTTTTACAGTTCTACAAAATTATACTTCGTGATCGGTTTTATTCGGCTGAACACACATCGCTTCGTCTGCCTGATCTAATGCCTGTCGTCTGGTTGGAGTCGCCGTGAGACGATTCCCATTTTCGAGTGGTACAGGAAGCGCCTGGCGCCCCCTAGCGTGCGGGTCCGTCACCCGATTGTGTACCTTTGACATGGTAAGCCACGCTTTAATTATTTCCCTTAGATCGGATTTGTTACAGGGTCAAGATCTAACACTTGTGTCTGCCTATTGAATTTCGCACGTATCTGAGCTGGAATACGATTTTGGACCTTCGGCTTCCAGCCGTAAGGTCCAAAATCATGGTCCAGCTCACATACAATATGTATCATATTCTGTACCCCTTTCACTTCTCGTGACCAAGATAGGCTGGCGTGTAAAAACATCTGTTTTCAATAGCAAGACCAATTCCTAAAGTGTACATGCCATGGCGCTGGATGTGAAAATAATTAGGTAATGCGATTTGGTGAGAAGAATGTGGTGCTGTCAGATAAGATTGTTTGTGATCCCGCAACTGAAATATATGTTTTGATCACGCGCCGGTAATTTTTTTTATCTTAAAACGGACTCCATTTACAGGAGCATTGTGTCACTGATCAACTGATTTTATCACAGGTCATTTTTGTTGTTGTTGTAGGCCGTTTCAGTTAAGACTCAGTTTACATATTAACCCTTTTAGCCCCGGGACCCTGAAGCGGGAGATGGATTGATCATCATCATACTGATGGCCTGAAGGCGCCAAGCTCATGTGGCACTATCCTTGATTTATCATGATCAATCCATCTCCTACAACTGGCAACACCTCCAAAATTTGATGGGACCTTGGGGCTAAAAGGGTTTATTTAAAAAAAAAGAAGCAATTTTTACTTCTAAAACGTATTGTGGTATTGTGTCGTTCATGCACGACGCTTAGAGTCTAATCAGATCCATGCCGCATCATGGACTGAGGTTGCGAATAATAATCAATTACTCTCTTCAGAGAAGCCAATCATGTGTACGAAGATAGGTGCGCTTGCACCTGCTGACAGACGAACAGCATAACATATAACAGGATGCAGTAGCTGGGGTGGTGAACAGTGCCAGCAAAACTTTACTTCTACAACAAGCCAGCCTCATACGAGATCCGCGTAATACCAAGGAGCTCAAAGGTCAGACGGCGTTGTTAGCGTCCGCGAAAACCCATTTAACCCCATCCTGCATTTCCCAAAATGTGGAGGTGTCACCTAACGACTATGTACCAGTAGCAGGCGACTGACTAACCATTAATTCAAGGGTAGTGCCTGATTAGTTTGGCGCCAAGCAGTAATCTGGCGCCACCCTTAAATTATCATGGTCAATCTATCTCCTGCTGTAGAGTGTCGGGGTTAAATGGCTTATTATGGTACTAATTTTCACAAGCTTGTGCAAAAACAAAAAAAACAACAAAAAAAAAACAAACAAACAACAACAACAAAAAAAACCACACACACACATAAAAAAATCCAGGCCAGCCAGCAAACACTGGGTGTTCTGGCCGTCGGCAGTCTGTGTTCGCTCGTGCAGCTGAGCGCGGACCAGTAAGGCTGAAGTCAACCTGAGCGCCATTTGGTCACTGGGTATTGCATTGGGAGCCACAGACCTGACCGCGCTATATCCGATTTCGCGATAATCTGCTGCGCGTAATATTGAGGCGTACCCGTAATGGCTTTCGCAACTTTGGGATGCGTCAACGTACCTGGCGGGGGAGATGGATCCTTTCTAATTCCTTTCCGGCAAAAAAAAAAAAAGAAATTAAAAAAAAATCGTCCTTAACACCGTATCTACTTTGTTTTCACCGAGTTTAACCCTTTTAGCCTAAGGTTCCATTTCTCAAATTTTGGAGGTGTTGCTTAATGGCTATGTACCAGTTGCAGGATCTAATCTGGCACTACCCTTGAATTATCATGGTCAATCTATCTCTGCTGTATAGACTCGGGGCTAAATGGGTTAACTGAATCCGCAGGTCCTCCTTATGTAAATATGCAGGTCAGCCACAGCATTAGCGGCTCCAGTGTACCCGAGGACATCTGTGTCCGATATAACGCGTACGTATCTCTTGCATCCTACACGGATGCTTGGTGAGGAACAGGGGCAAGTTGCTTGAGTGAGTTTAGTCGTGCGCCAGCCACTAAGCAAGGTGCTCTGCTATCACGCAACTGACCCCTGGTCCAGGGGCCGACATCAGCCTTAGCTTGCCCGCGGATCTTTTGCTTAACGAGTGATACTATTTTTCACAAGTCTATGAGGCAAATTCGACACTACAACGAAACAACGCGGTTTGATTTTGTGACGCCCGAGTACCGCGCTATTCCTAGGCTAACCTGTATTGGCCTCTTGCTTTCACGGATAGGCCTCAGTTTACTCACCTCTCTGTTCCTCGAAAGGAGGCGATCATTGGTGCTAAGCTTTTAGGTTCGATTCAGCGACGGACTTCAGTCTAGGCATCGACACAGTATGTGGCAGACTTAATCCTTGACAACTTCCCAAGTGCGTGGCTGTCACTTTGCCGATCTCTTCCAGCAAGAGTGATAGATTCTCATGAGCCCATGCAACTGTAGGGTCTTCAGTTATGAGAACCTATGCCGCTTGCGGGTCAGTGAAACAGACCGACAGGCTGGGCACTAGTTACAGGGACATAACCCTCGCCAGTGTCGGCACCGGTGTGTACCGAGTTGTCTCTCCGGCACCAGCGTTGCAGACGCGGCAGGTTTGATGTCTACTGCCTGTTTGATTTTCGTGACAAATCCATTGGAGGAGGGAATTGGAGGTGGGGGGGGGGGGGGTGGTGTCGACCGGATCGAAGGTCAGGGCTGGGGGTTCAGAGAGAGAGAGAGAGAGAGAGAGAGAGATGATCAGTGATGAATCTTTTATTGCGGGATAAAGGCTATTAGGCAACTCAATGCCTGTCTTACACAACAGGAAAGCAAAAGCATCTCATACAAAGAAAAAATGCAGGGAACAAATTAACGAATAATGGATAATTTATAACTGTCACCGTTGCAAGAGAGAGAGAGAGAGAGAGAGAGAGAGAGAGAGAGAGAGAGAGAGAGAGAGAGAGAGAGAGAGAGAGAGAGAGAGAGAGAGAGAGAGAGAGAGAGAGAGAGAATAGTATTTAAAATTTGTCAATATGGGCTAACTAGCCACCAACACAACGTTCCACTGCTCTTGGAAAATGTATCCTTTGCCGGACTTGGTCTTAAATACTGCCGGGACAGTCCAAGTACAACTTAAAAAAAGAAGAAAATTTGGCAAGGAGGTTACACATATAAAAGAAAATAAAAGAAGTTTTTTTTTTTCTTCTAGAAAGTCAGTGTTGAATTGAAGAAAAAAATCAGTCACCAGAAACAATTTCCGAAGGCAGTTTTAGGCAGCAGCGAACAATATGCCACTGTTTTCTCTCAGCAACGTCTTGGAGTAAGTAAACAACAAAAAACGACAACAGGAAAAAAAAAAAAAAAAAAAAAAAAAAAAAGACATCTGTCAGTCATATTCTAGGACTGAGTGGACAAAAAATCCGTGTGGACAGCCTTACTCTTGTGTTTTGTTTCAGCATACAGCTTTCTGTGTGCCTTTGGTTTTGCTAGACTAAAAACTCGGCCGTTGGGGCTTGTTTTGCGGACAGTAGTTTGGCCCCCTAGAATCCTTCGGAACGTGTTTGCCAGGCACGCGACCACAGTTTGCTGAGACGGGCAGGTGTCCAGGCCTAGTGTCGCCCTCTGTCGTCTGTGATGACCAGTTACGTTCCTTAGTATTTTCCGTCTGCAAGAGGCATAGATTTTCATGAGCCCCTGCATTCGCAGGGCCTCATGAGAATTTATGCCTCTTGCTTGTATAACAATTGAACGCCGAATGTACTCACTTTTCTAACATGTACGGTGCGTTTTAGCCAGTGTGACCGACCAGTAGACTTGCAAACACCATAGACGTCTAATGCAGGTCTATGTTAAACACACTTCGAAGGCAAACCGTTTGACCCCTTCCCTCTGTGAAACGTAGACGTTAATGGACATTTCAAAGCAATACCGTGTACTGAGCCCCTGCTGGCGCATGAGGATCTATACAGATGCAAAATTTTTGACAGGGTCGCCGTGGGAGAAGACCTTCAAACAAACTTCGGCCGCCCTAGTAAACAAGAGTTGCCCTCCTGTCGTGCGCCATGTTGGTCGCTAAAAGGACGCCACTGTCGCCTGTCTGTCCGTCCAGAGTTGTGTACCTTGGCTTGATACAAAAACATGGTGGCGGGAATGGATTTTTGGGGGGGCCCTGTCTGTCAGCATGAGTACAAATATAATCACGTGTGCTGGTCTGTAAATTTGAACCTTATGAATTGAAATCGAAAGATACACGGACCAGCAAACACATCTGGTCAAAGGTAGTGTTATACAAGAGTATTCGGATTTGATTCACAGCAATTTTCTTGCGCAAGGAAGGGGCTCTTCATCTATTTCAGATGACGATATTCAATGGTTTGTTCAGATTCGTTTTATTTATGTTTCCGTGTTTGCTTGACGATCGTTAACCTTTTGCTGCCAGTGGACACGAATCATGGAATAAAGAAAATTCAACGCAAAATAACCGTGTCTGTCCCAGGAACATGGATATAAACAGAGCCAGCAAGAGACAAAGAACAATATGAGCCCCCCGCGCCAGCGGGGGGCTCATGAAGTTCTTTGCCTCTTGCAGATGTATGGTGTTCATATCTTCCACGCAGTAAAGGGGTTAAGCTAATTTTAGCGTTCAGTAGAAACTTCTAGATCTTGTAGTATAGATCTGAAAGACAACCAGAGAGTAGGTATATACATCGGTGCGTAGTCAATAGTTTTGCGGCACCTTCCGCCATTCTGACACATTAAGAATGACAGAGAAAGAGTGGAATGGAGGGAGCTGGTTGCCAAGTCATCAGTGGTGCCCCAACGGTCGGCAAGACTACGGGATAGATAGATAGATAGATAGATAGATAGATAGATAGATAGATAGATAGATAGATAGAGATAGATAGATAGATAGATAGATAGATAGATAGATAGATAGATAGATAGATAGATAGACTCTCCGCCATTCACAAAACGCTTTGGGAACTATGCCGTAAGCTTGTCCTTTTTGCCACAAAAAGATTTCATTGTTGGATTTTCCCCTCGTAGACGATATGCGTTGAAGAACGGAATATAAATGTGTGCTAGCGCTGGTTTGTTCCTTTCAATCTTGCGGCTGAAAGCCGTAAGGTCCAAAACCACAGACCAGCGCAAGATTTCTCAAGCGAGTGTTAGTGTGATTTTGTTCGTCACACATGCAAAGTAATAGACCGTATTCATTCAAGCAACAAAAGCAACACTCTATGAGCTTCTCTGTCAGAGGAGAACGTGAGACCTAACTCTGCCAGACTGCTCTTTCTGCATGATGAAAATGTGTCTTGTCACTGAGCAAGACACGTAAGTTCTCATGAGGCCTTTGCAGCTACAAGGGTCTAATGAGACTCTTGATAGAACGGGGCTGGCTGCTACAATCTTTAACCCATTAAACATTATTGACGATGCCGTTCGGACGATAAGACGCGTAACTGCGCGTCTTTTCGGCAGATCGATATCGTCGGTAGCAGTCATTTCAGGGGTGAAATCATTACACTGCCTATTAAAACTGAGCCCGATACAACTGCAAGAGACATATATCCTCATCAGCCCCCGCAGTTGCGGGGGCTGATGAGGATCTATGCCTCTTGCTCACACCACTCTGTATCCATGTTCCTTGGACAGCTGGGGCTCTTCGGCGCTGAGAAAACTCTGAGACCACCGGCAGTGGGGAGGGGGGGGGGGGATTAACCCATTTAACCTCAAGGCCGCATTTCCCAAAGTTTGGAGGTGTCACCATACGACAATGTACCAGTGGCAGGAGATGGATCGACCATGATAATTCAAAGGTAGTGCCAGATTAGCTTGTCGCCTTCAGGCGCCAAACTAATCTGGCACTACCTTTGAATTATCCTGGTGGGTGGAGTGTCGGGACTACATGAGTTTAAAAAAAAGTCTGCCATACCCCCAAACAGAATACACCGATACAAACAAGTCTCAGGCCGTCAACGAGTCCCTATCCCAGCCACTGTGGCTGCCGTGGCTAATGAGGGTCTATGCCTCTCTCTCCTGCAGTGAAGCTGGCTCATGATCAGGGACCCTTGTAAAAAAAAAAAAAGTTTGTCATTAAATCCAAACAGATACACAGGGGGCCTTTGACATTCCCGCCCACTGCTTTACCTTGGCGCCCGTCAGTGAGTCTAGGTGTTTTCATTCACGCCTCAAACCCACAGCAAGAGCAGTGGTATGACAGAGGAATGGTTTCACTTAGGACAACGACAAGACGCATTGTGATACCACGACTTAGGACTACAGCTGTGGATACAGGGTGAGTTTGAAAAGTTCAGTGATTAATAACGTATCAGACCGTGAGATAAATATAGGTCTACTGACGAGCAAAAGAAATGCGACATTTTTGGAATCATCGAAAACACTGAAGTGTTTCCGATGATTCCAAAAATGTCGCATTTCTTTTGCTCATCAGTATAGTATGTGATTAACAACTGTATCGAGCTGATGAAGCAGATAAATACAGTGCAATTAATAAACAGTTCCTTTTGTCAGTGTAGCATTTGTTCGCTAATTTATTTGTTTTCTTCATGTATTACTCGGTGAAGCTTAATTAAAATTAAAAGCTCGTCTCGCGAATAAGTGTGCGCAGTCACAATGTGTCATGTGAATTCTAGCAAGCAGTGTCAAACGATAACCTCCAAATGTGCATCTGCGGTAGCCGAGCCTTTAACCCATTACATCCTGAGGCTGTTTATAAAAACACCAATCTTATTGTCATAATTATGAAGGCTACATCAGTTAGAAACTAGAATATAGATCAACCATTTTAGTTCAAGGGTGGTTCCAGAAATAGTTTGGCGCCTCAGGCACCAAGCTATTCTGGAACCGCCCTTGAACTATCATAGTCAAATTTTGAACTATCATAGTCAAATTTATTTCAAGGAATAGTGCATCGGGATAAAAAGGGTTACGTAGCATTATGAGAAGATGAACTGACGGATGGTAAATTGGGGAGTTTTGTCTTACATCTGGACATTATCCCGCACTGCACTCCGGCCAGTTCGCGGATCAGGCTGAGATACTGATTTGATATACTGCTATCATCAAAGGCATGGGATGACCGCAGTTCAACCCCTTCCCTTCCACTGTCAGAACGTTTCGTTTCTGAAATCTGTTAGTTATTCAATACCCAAGAGCCGAATCCGTCCAAGAAATATGGATACAAAATGGTCTCAGCATGAGACCAAATGTACTTCAGTCGCGGGGACTCATGAGGCTCTATGTCTCTTGCGGTTGGATTGTGTTTACCGTTTCTCGGCAGTGACGGGTGTTTTTTTTTTTTTTTTTTTTTTTTTTTGGGGGGGGGGGGGGGGTTTGTTGCCAGTAACGCTTCTTTGCCAGGCAGTGACTGGGTTAATCGATCACCTCAATGACACGGGTGGCAGAAAATAACGCATTTGCTATTCCTACCATACGTGTCATAGAGGTGATCGATTAACGCTTTCAGCCCGGCGCACGTATTTCCCAACGACTATGCGCCTGTTGCAGGAGATGGATCGACCATGATAATTCAAGGGCAGTGCCAGATTAGCTTGGCGCCTGTCGGCGCCAAGCTAATCTGGCACTACCCTTGAATTATCATGGTCGACCCATCTCTTGCTGTAGTGCGTCAGGGCTGAATGGGTGAAACAACGATCATGCCATGCCTGTGGTTATTACCATGTTCGATTTCTGTCATGCTGTTCTGTGTTAGGCCTGAATGAATACTGGCTAAAGTCAAGTAAAAAAAAAATAAAAATAAAATACCCCCCACCCCAACCACCACCACCCCCGAATTTATCCCACAGTGGCAATTCAAACTCACGGGCGGACCGTCAATTGTGTCTGCTTTCCTTGCTACTTGCTACCTTGTAATTACAAATACAATTTTATAAACTGTCATTTTTAAACTGTAACCTGTTCTTGCATCATATTACTCTCAAATCCAATTCCCACCAGCCTAATACCACCCCTGCGCAGGCCCAAGCTGCGTGAGCGAGATTGAATCCTGCGCAAGCCACTAAGCAAGGTGCTCCGCGTTAGCGGAGCACCTTGCTTGGTGGCTTGCGCAGGATTCATGCTCGTTCACGCAGCTGCGCCCTGGCCCAATTGATTCCATTCACACCTTGGGCTTCACCCCGCCCCCTGCCTTTTCACCTCGCCGCCACCTTGTTACATAAACGAGCTCGTGTGTCAGACTTCATGAATCGTGAACCCATTTCAAGGACTCATAGATTGAAAACCCGACATGAAAGCCTCCCTATGGACGAGGGGGGGAAGAGGTAAAATGAATCAGCCAAAGTTTATTCCATATGAGGAATGTAGATTTAAAAAAAAATAAGTCCAACAATTTAAAAAACTGCAGAATTTATTTTAATGATGTGGACGAGAGAGTCGCTCATTGATAAATGAGTTTGCGCCGAGAGGATTTGGTCCACACAAACCTCCCGGTTCTGATGAGGATCCATGCCTATTGGGGATGGATGGTTTAGCTCATGAGGATCTATTTCAGAAGTCCAATGAGCATCTACAGTTAGGTCGCTGGCGGTTTGCTAAAGCAGAGCAATGACTCGAGCTCGTTGTGGTTTTTATGGAGCCCACGGGACAAAAGCCTGGAGTAGTTAGTCTCGCTCCGAGTCGCCAGCCTACAGACGGTGGGTTATGTCTTGTGGCGCCAAACACTCGAGCTCTGTGCTTCAGTCAGTCTACGGTTTTTGCATTGACTGCAGTTAAGCCCTAGCCGAATTCGCGAGAAGTCTTTTTTTTTAAAAACCCATTCGCGACGTGTCGTGTACGGATACGCGGCTAATTGCCGCGTGTCCGTACACGGCACGTCTCGAATGTGCTAAACATGGAAACTGGTCTGTAAACAGGATGACTCTGACTTCGGGAATTGTCCTTCGAAGAAAAAAAATACGAAAGGGGGTTGGGGTGGGGGGCGGGGGGAGGGGTAAGAGTAAGATCCGAAATCACAACAAACACACGAGGTCTTACTTCTTAAGCCATAAAGCCCTGACATGCTACGACACGATGTGGACTGACCATAATAGTTCTATTAGGCGCCTATGTGAGGCGCCAAGCTATTCTGACACCACCCTTGAACTATCATTGTCGATCTGTCTCCAGAAATGTGACGTAGACCTCAACGGATCTCTAACACAATTGATAATTTTATCCTCAGGATGTATTTAGTTATAACTGTGCGCTAGTGCTAGTCTGGTATTTTGGAGTTTCTGAAATATGTATCGATTCAAAGCCAAAGTTTTCCAGGTTGGTTGGTTAGTTCGGGTTTAACGTCCACAGCACCGAGGTGATCATGGACGGCCCTGACGGGCGGGTTATGGGGGACAGGGAAATCTATTGCCTATGGAGTACGACCTGAACACTGATCAACTCAGGCGCACTCCAACTGTGCCACTTTGATTTACCAGGACCTTTCAACGGACATGCTATTGAACAAATCCGTTTTTTCCCCTGGATTGTGAGTCCAGCTACCGGGGTCGGGACGGGATTCGAACCCACGACCCGGCGATTCCCTTCGCTCTCCTGCTCCGACGTTTAAAAGCCTGAGCTATTTCGGACTCTAAAGTTTTCCAACCTTCCAAGAAACATAGTTACAAAGTACATGCAGTTTCAGCAGGAAGCAGAGATCCTCCTGGGTCCCCGCAATTCACGTGCTGGGGCTTATGAGGATTTACATTGTCTCTTGCAGTTGGATAATGTTCACCTCAGTTTTCTCGGCATTGAAGTGTTTAACCGCATAGCACAAGAGTGATGGTGGACCGGTTTCATCAGTATCATAGTGGGGGACAGGGACACGGCTACTGCCTTGGAGTACGACCTTAACACCGATCAGTTTAGGTGCACTGCAATTGTGCCGCATCCGGACAGGTAACAGAAAGCATCGTGTCCGAATGTTGCACGGCTCGACTGTGTTGATAATGAGGGTTCGTTTACAACGATCGACTACCGACAACGCACGAGATCGAAGTCAAGGCGGATAACCAGTCTGTAACTAGAGCATAGTCAACACTCCAAACATCTCCAAGAGGCATAGATCCTCATGAGCCCGAAGGGCTCATGAGGATCTATGCCTCTTGGAGATGTTTGGAGTGTTGTTTCCTTGTCGACCGCAATTTCGCTGTCGGGAGTCGTACGTTGTAAACAAAACCTTACTAATCTCGGATGCCTTCTACATGGTGGCTACATACTAAAGTGCCCGAGACACTACCTGAGGAACCGCCCATGAAAAAGAGAGTGGTGACAAATAATGCTCAAGAATAGTAAGGTACATTAACCTTTCAGCTTGAATTACTAAAAGTTCTCGGAATGGGTGTAATAACGGTTATATCAGCGATAAGCCATCTCATTGGCCTACAATTTCACAACTGACATTAGTGTGACATATAGTGCTCACAAAAAGTAAGGGACGGCATAATTTCAGCTTGAATTACTAAAATGTCGGGAAAACACCTTACATCTGCAAAATGCAGTCACTTATTTTTGGTCTGATTAATGTTTACACTTTTTGTGACATTTTAATAATTCAGGCTAAAAATAATACATCCTTTACTTTTTGTGAGCACTATATGTCACACGAATGTAATGAATTCGTAGACCAGTAGGATGGCTAATCACTGATATACCCGTGATACCGATTCTGATGACTTTTAGTAAGTCAAGCTGAAAAGGTAATATGCCTTACTATTTGGAAGCAGTATGCGTCACTTTGGCCGAGGTTGGGTCGACACCGAGGTTGGGACCCAACAGCCATAACCTGCTCTTCAAACACAAATTCCAAGGTAAACGTCCCCGTACAGACTACCAAGGACTCGGCCATAGCTAAAACCGCATTAATTGTGTCGATAGGTGGCGCCGAGGTGTTTCTGAAATCTTTGTTAATTCAACGCCAGCCGTCCCAGAGACATGGATTCAAAGTGGTGTCAACAAGAGGCATATATCTTCATGAGCCCCCGCAACTGCAACATGAAGATCTATTCCTCTTGCTGTTGGATCGAGGTCGTGTTCTCTGGGCATTGGAGGGGTTAATTGTGTCTGTGGTGGCGCCGAGATGTTTTGACGAATTATCAAATGTCCTGCTAAAAACGCCGTGTTCGACACCTTGACGGCCACCCGTGTCTCACCCTGTGACCCCAGAAAACCCACAGGATCCCACCCCTCCTCTCCCTCTTCTATCTGCGGGAAGTACATAGTCTCATGAACCCCTGCGGTTGCAGGAGTTCATGAAAATCTATACCTCTCGCAGATTGGAAATGCTGCCTGGTGGACTTATTCAGGATACGTTTGAGAGAATGCCAGCTATGTTGCAATATTACGTGTGAAATCCATGGCCTCACGGTGCCCTTGATGATTTTGAGGAATTCGGTCATTGTTTTCAGGTCAGCAAGAAAGCATAGTTCATTATCGGCATTAATAGAATGTATAATTCCACTGTGTCCACACTGGTTACCTCTCTTGATCTGCTACGCGTGTTCACGCGTAGCAGATCGAGTTAAGTAACCAATGTGGACTGAGACTTGCAAAGTGCATAAGAATGACCGACTGATACATTTTTTTTCGAATCTGTTTCAGATACGACGTTGATGAAGACCAAGATGCCATCACCAGAAGTGCGCCCGGGCGAGGCGCATGGGCATGAAACACGGACATCCGGGTCCATCATCTCGACCTTGACCCACGTGACGACGTTTGCTCACGTTATCCTCTTTCTCGCCGCCTCCTCCTTCCCTACAGTCGCACGCGCATCTCACGTCTACCTCAACCTTTTGGATAGCGAGAGTGTGACGTCAGACAAAATTACGTCATCGCATGACGGCACGCGCCCATCGCCTTCAGACAAGCTTCCCATCGAGGATCTGCTAGAGAACCCTGATCAGTCGCTAGACCCTGGTCCTGACGACCTGGAGCCCAGAAATTTGCTGAGGAGGCTGGGGAAACGTTTTGACAAAGAGTTCCTGTCTATCGTGGAGCCTCAGAACACCACCAACGATAGTTTCGAGTTCAGGGTAAAGAGCGGCCGACCCGACTCCCCTCGCCCGGACTACCTCAAATACCTGCGGACGTTTAAGATGGCGGACGGGCGGCGGGTGAGGCTGAAGGGCAGCAAGAAGCAGCGGCGTCGCGTTCAGAAGCTGGTGTGGAGCTTCACCTTCTGCCCAGTTCAGTACACGTGGAAGGACTTGGGGGTGAGGTTCTGGCCAAGGTGGCTGAGGGAGGGTGCGTGCTGGAACGGCCGCCCCTGCTCCATACCCCCTGGTATGACCTGCAAGCCCTCCGACTCCGTCAATAAGACGTTATTGAGGTGGCACTGCCAGTCCAGGAGAGACTCCAAGCGCCGAGCGCCTTGCAGGTGGATCACTGTGCAGTATCCCATCATCACAGGGTGCTCGTGTTCATGTTGAACATGAAGACAAACATGTAAACTCGATCGTGGTGTGACTAGCACTTCAGATAGTCGGATTACTGTACAGGTCAAGGCATCTTGCACGAGTTATGGCCCAAGAACGCCATGTGATGATAAAGTGCTGCTGTTCACGAGTTGCGTCCCCTGACAGCGGCTCTCTTTTAAGAGCCGCTGTTAGGCGGCGCATGTCGTGGACAGGAGTACCCCATCATCACATATGGATAGATGGTTTACGTACAGGTCAATGAATCTTGCACGAATTACGGTCCGGGAATGCTCTGTGGTGATATGTTACTCCTGTCCACGAGTTGCGTCCCTGACAGAGGCTCTTTTAAGAGCCGCTGTCAGGGGACGCCTCGTGGACAGTAGTACCCTATCATCACAGGGTATTCTTGTCCAAGTTGACCACGAAATCAAAGCTGTGAGCTCGCGTTATGACTCGGACGTATTGTTGCCGGATTACGGTGTTGTGGGCTGCGTGCATACAACCACACTCTTCTCCTGTCTTCCGGCTTGGCTTTGTTTTTTATCTGTAGTCCGGCGGCTGCCCAAAAGAGAGAGAGAGAGAGAGAGAGAGAGAGAGAGAGAGAGAGAGAGAGAGAGAGAGAGAGAGAGAGAGAGAGAGAGAGAGAGAGAGAGAGAGCATCCTGCTTCTCTTGGAGTTTGTTGCAGAGACTTGTCCACCATGGCCAGACTTGCAGACACTGGGCTTGGGAAAGTATGAAGTGCTGGAGGACGTGGCCTGGTCTGCGTTGCCACAGTCACTGGTACTACCACTGCGTATCGCTACTCAAACTAATGCCGCTGGGAGAATCTAGCTGTGACTTGCGTTTGTAGGTCGATCTCTGTCAGTACTTTGACCTGAAATCACCGAACTGCTGATCGTTCTCGATGCTTTTGAGGCCCACATTGAGGTCCACTATCTGATGACTGGATTAACAATTTCACCGATAAAAAACCCCAATATAAACGGATACTGACAACTCGAGTGGACAGCATCTGTATTGACGCACTACCTAATAATGAACTGGCCCATGCGGAGTGTTAGCATTTTATCCAGTGAGTGAAATTAACTCATTCAAAACGTGCCGCAACAAATGTCGAACGTGTTAACCCTGAAGTGGATCCAGTGATGTCTATTATACCTCCTACATATGTGGTGCACAAGAGCGGTCCGTCAAGACAAAAGAAATTCACATTACGCACTCGAATGACTGCAACAACCGCGGAAGATTTCAAGTATACTATGGTATAATACCATCGCTACTAACAGCATCCAGCGCGCGCACTCCCATACCCGTCACATTAACTCATTCGAGACGTGCCGCCTCCGGATACGCGGCATAAACCGCGTATCCGGAGGCGGCACGTCTCGAATGAGTTAATGCCAGAAGACAACTCAAGGTCAAGATCAACAACGGCTACGTAAGCTATAATTATTAGGGTTTAACGACGGGCAGGCCATATCACGGCGGGGAGAACTATAATTATAAGCACATACACTACCGAAAAATCACGTTTTCGGGACAGACAGAGATATAATTTGTTTTGATAAGTTTACCTCTCAGCTACTTCCATGATTTTACGAAGGAAACAAATCGAAAGCTGGAAAAAAAAAAAAAACCCACAACAAAATCTTCTTCTGCCGAAGTTCACACAGAGCCCCGCATCAATAACTGCGGAAGTGTCGTGTATCGGTGTCGGCGGCAACGTTATGCAACACTTTCGCAGGTATTGATGCCGGGCGCCTTGAATGTGTAAATTGCCTGCGGCAAAGATGTCCGTCAATTTCTTCTGGACTCATCTCTGAGGTGTAGTAGTTATGTCAACGTTAGGCTTTTTAATTTCTTCGTGTCCATTTTCCATAACTGAAATATCTGAAACCACCGCCGATTGACCGCGACACAATCTATCTATGTGGCGAAGTGGATAACTCATTCAAGACGTGCCGCATACGGATACGCGGCTATTCGCCGCGTATCAGTACGCGGAACGTCTCGAAAGTGTCAACTGGTGTGCTGATGAAACATATTTGCCAACAAGCAGGCTTATGAGAAACTGTACATGTGCTCTACACTTTTCAGCGCGACATATGCATGACAAAGCAGAAATGAGTGTTTTGGTTCTTTTAACAGAATTAGTGGATAGACTCTATGTAGTTTTCACTGTTTGCCGTTTATAAACTGACAAGAGCCATACGTTGTATGCTGCAGGACTTGTTTGTTTTTAGCATTGTGCAATATGTCGTTCGACCCATTTGGTAGACTGGGCCATTTTCGTCAAGATACTCTGCATTGTCATTGTAATTTGGCATTGTACATTCATGCTGAATAGGGCTTCCCGCACTTGAACTGTCTGATGCAGTGTTGTTTTTGCTCTCTTTTTATGTAATTAACTCATTTAAGACGTACCGCCTCCGGATACGCGGCATAAGCCGTCTACCCGGAGGCGGCACGTCTCGAATGAGTTAAAATAATTGCATAAGTGCTGTACTAAATTTTCAACATTCATTCAGTTAATTTAATTGACGTAAATACCCCCTCCCTTCCCCAACTTCTCGACCCTCAAGATATTCAAGGCGAAGTCTGATATACGAAGTCCGTGCAATGTTTGACCCACTTCTGATTTACGGAAAATCTGTATCAACAATGAGTTTTGGTCTTATTAGCCCGAAGCGCGTTTCTCCCCTTTCCTCGTATTGCAGCCAACACGCGTCAGTCCCGCAGATCAGCTTGGCAGTCAAGCTCCCGCAACAGGCCGTCCTCATTATGCCGCGATACCTGGGAGCCATCAAGTCAGACATCGTTTTTGGCATTTGCGTTATACTTACCTAGGATTACGACTGAAGAAGAAAAAAAGTAAGCAAAATGTCCTCTGGCCGACTCCAGCCTTAATTGACCCGCGCACGGCCGTACGCGGGCCAACTAAGGCTGGAGTCCGCCAGAGGACATTTTGTGTGCTGGATCGAAGCAATTAACAGACTGGACCGCGTTACGTACCATTTCGCGATATTCTGATGCGCGTAATACAGAGGCTGGTCTGTATAAGATTTACTGCCGCTTTTACGTAAGCTGACAATGTCATCAGGCAAATTCTGATGCGCGTAATACAGAGGCTGGCCTGTATAAGATTTACTGTCGCTTTTACGTAAGCTGACAATGTCATCAGGCAAATTCTGATGCGCGTAATACAGAGGCTGGCCTGTATAAGATTTACTGCCGCTTTTATGTAAGCTGACAATGTCATCAGGCAAATTCTGATGCGCGTAATACAGAGGCTGGCCTGTATAAGATTTACTGCCGCTTTTACGTAAGCTGACAATGTCATCAGGCAAATTCTGTAAATATTAGCCCACATTTTCTTAGAGCTATTAAATTGTCTTGTCGCTTTTGGGCAGATGTATACGCCAATGCGTGTGCTGAAGTTGTTGTATGTAGAAATTCTGTCGTAAAGGAAAACGCCGTTTTTTAAAATATATTTCATTACAGTTTTGTTGACATTTGCAATGCGGGTTTCATGTGCATACCTCTCATTTTTATATTGTATCGGTTGTGCGGTCTACGCGTGTGCGACGTGCGCGTTTGAATGTGTGTGTGTGTGTGTGTGTGTGTGTGTGTGTGTGTGTGTGTGTGTGTGTGTGTGTGTGTGTGTGTGTGTGTGTGTGTGTGTGAGTGTGTGTGTATGCGTGCGTGCGTGTGTGTATGTGTGTGTGTGTGTGTGTGTGTGTGTGTGTGTGTGTGTGAGAGAGAGAGAGAGAGAGAGAGAGAGAGAGAGAGAGAGAGAGAGAGAGAGAGAGACAGAGACAGAGACAAGCGAGAGTGCGCACGCGCGAATATAGGTCCATTGAACATTTACCAAATCCGTTTATTTTTAAGCCTCCATTTTGCATGGAACGAATTAAAGCTGGAGCGATTTTGGTATGATATTACTCATTGCATTCTGATGTACGTTTATTTACATAAACTATATTTTGTGAAAACGGTTTCAGAAAAGGGGTTCCCCGCTCAGGAAACATGGATTTAAATGGAATGGAAAATATCAAGAAGTTTTTGTGTGTGTTTTTGGATTTTTGCGACCCTTTCACTTCCACTGCCGACTGTAGGAAAGGGATCGACCATGACAGTTCAAGCTAATCAGACAACACCCTTGAACTGTCATAGATTATCCATATCCCGCAATTTTTACGTAGTGCTTTGGACGATTTTAAAATATTTGCCATTTGGTTCTGGAAGTGAAAAGGTGTATGTTTTGTTACAAAATTGCTCTGCTTTGTAATGCGGTTTGATTTCGGGCAATGTTGTGTTTTGTTGATCTTTGTTTATACACGACTAAAGGTTAGTGACTATAGATACGTGTGATAGAAATGACGTTTTCAAGTGATCGTTTTCGTTGTTTTGATATTTGTTGTTTGCAACTGAAATGCCTTTTGTTCTATGAGTCAAATAAAAATGCCGCTATAGAGTGCACCGATTTCATACTTCTTTCTCTGTATGCTTGCGTGTCGAGTGTGGATACTAAAAGACATCCCAGTCAGCCAAGGTCCTCAGGCCCACGACGGCCGCTGTGGGCCCGAAGTCGTTTTGCTACTGGGGATTTGTTTGTTTGTTCGTGTGTGTGTGTGTGTGTGTGTGTGTGTGTTCGTGTGTGTGTGTGTGTGTGTGTGTGTGTGTGTGTGTGTGTGTGTGTGTGTGTGTGTTCGTGTGTGTGTGTGTGTGTGTGTGTGTGTGTGTGTGTGTGTGTGTGTGTGTGTGTGTGTGTGTGGCTCATAAGGGGTTATGTCTCATGCAACAGGGTAGCCTTCGCCTTGGCCCGGCGGTTAAGCGGTTCAACCTAAATTTCAGTGAAATACTGGTGTTTTATTTTCGGCCTAGCAAAACGAAGCCAAGAAGAAGGATTCATTATGTGAGACACTGGTGCGGTAGAAACATGACTGCACGTGTACACGATGCACTTTTAACTGAGTCTGCCCGCGACACACAACAGCAAGATATGGCTCGACCATGATAGTTCAAGGGTGGTGACAGAATAGCTTGGCGCCTATAGGCCCAATCTATTTTCCCACCACCCTTGAACTATCATGGTCGATCTGTCTCCTGAATCATTGTAATGCAGTCATCAGAGGATAACTCCAAAGTGTGGGTATTTCGTACCTCGAGCAATATGAGTTGATTTCATTTTGACAACATTTTAGTATAACAACGACACAATACACAATGGTATTTTCCAGTGGTGCTGAAAAAAATAATCCATCATTGTAAGCAAGCACTGATTTCACGGAGTACAGGGCCTTCTCACAGGCCACAGATTCAAATGCGCCAATGGCCTGCAGCATAAGTCTATTACTATAAGTATAGCAATGGACTTATGCTTGTAGCTATAAGCATATATGCAATATTACGTCTTTAAAAGTGAGTTTTGCACGAGTCTGATAAAGACGATTTTAGCAGGTAGGGGAGACCGGGGCAGGGTGAGACACAAAAGTCTCTGTTCATTATCTTATCAGGCAGGCTGAATTCAAGATAAAACAGTGAAATGACCTAATAATGGAAATTAAACCACTTTGGCACATACAAAACAAAACATGAACAAAAATACGCGACAGTTTTGCCACAATAATTGATAAAAAAAAAAAAAAAACGCTCATTAAACCGGGGCAGGTTGATACAACCCAGGGCAGGCTGAGACACTGCGCAGGGCAGGTTGAGACAAAGATGGGGCAGCTTGAGAGCACTCTAGTTCGGATCACAAGCTCGCACAGTTAAAGTTAGCTCTTTGTCTACAGTTTAAACAAAATACTGAATCATTGTTTGCAAAAGCAAATATCAGACCAGAAACTGAACTCAACATTTCTGGCACAATAAAAATAATCAAAATCTGGGGCAGGTTGAGACAGTCATTTTGGGGCAGGTTGAGACAAGAAATAATTTTGCAAATATATCAAGTTACTCTGGTTAGATATGCAACAGCCATATATCTAAAAGTAAAAACATCATATGCACAATAAAAAGTGACTAGATTTTTTTTTAAAAAGTCGTGATCAAAACAAGTAAATAGGTGGTTGTTATGAGCCGACGCGAAAAACGAGAATATAAATGTAAACCAGGTGGGAACTTTGTCAGAATTCCACAAAATTCAAACAAAGTGTCCCATTTAATTTCTGAATCAGATTTCCGTACGTATGGTCTCACTCATAACTCATCCCTATGTTAACCCCCTTCACCCAGTCTTTACCCTCTCGTCCATTGTCATCCCAGAAAGAATAGGTAAATTTTAATGTTTCGCTGAGTGAGCCGAAAGGCCAGACCAAGATGAGTTTTCAAATCAAGTGGAAAACTACTTCTAGATGCCATCAATACGTATTGCTAGAGCTCAAACTCAGTAAAAAAAAAAAAATAATAAAAAGAAACTGCCATGTTTTGCAGCTCTGAATGACAGTTTTAAGCCGTTTGCGTTTAGCTAAGGTCTTTATGTCATTACTTACTTTACTTACGCCTGTCACCCCTCCCCGGGTATAGGCCGTCGACGAGAGACCTCCAGCGACTCCTGTCCTGTGCTTCTCCTTAGATTTTACTCCAGGTGGTTCCCAGTCTCTTGATGTCTGCTTGGAGATCTCGACGCCAGGTGTTTCTCGGCCTGCCTCTTTTCCTCTTTCCCTGGGGGCTCCATGACAATGCCTGCCTAGTGATGCTGGACGCTGGCTTTCTCAGACTGTGACCGATCCATCCCCACCTTCTTCGCCCAATTTCATTCTCTGCTGTTATCTGGTCTGTTCTCTCCCAGAGTCTGACGTTGCTGATCTTGTCTGGCCAGTGGATTTTCAAAATTCTTCTACGGTAACTGTTTATGAAGATCTGTACTCTGTTGACTGTGGTTTTTTTCAATCTCCAAGTCTCTGCTCCATATAGGAGAACTGCTTTTACGTTGGAGTTGAAAATCCGGACTTTGGTGTGTTGTGACAGCTCTCTGGAACTCCACACTTTTTTCAACTGGAGAAAGGCTGCTCTGGCTTTACCGATTCGTGCTCTGACATCTGCATCAGTGCCGCCTTTTTTGTCTATGATGCTCCCGAGATAGGTGAAGGACTCCACCTCCTCCAACGGGGTGCCAGCAAGCAAGACTGGTTCTTCCCTGGTTGCGTTCAGCCTCATTGTCTTTGTTTTCTGTTTGTGGATGGTGAGGCCCACTTGGGACGAGATGTCAGCAAGCCTCGTGGTCTTGTCCTGCATTTGTTGATGAGTGTGGGACAGTAAAGCCAAGTCGTCTTTATGTCATGCCACAAAGTAACTTTGTGTACTAAAAAAGACGCTTTAGCAGCACAATACAGCGACTGTTCTTTATGCACGACCTGCATAGCAGTGGCAAGATTCTCTATGGAATAATGTGCCCGATTCGATTTTCTCTTGAACTAACCTCACCATCTGTAATAGACCATTCTAAAAGATTCATTAATTAGCAAAGTAATACACTCTTTGAAAGAACATACACAGCTTGGACAACTAATACTAAAAACATAAAATGTTAGTAAAGTACTGGCACTGACATGCACTATTTTGGAAAAAGAAAAAGCAAGAATGGCAAAGCCCTTAAGGCTCACGTGCATAACCAATCAACATAAATTAATCTAACCTTTTTGACTGTGACCTTTCCAACAGGTCAAAGAAATAAGCAAGTGTTCAAACATAAGGAAATAGTTGGCTTTTGTACCTGCGAAATCAATGTTTTCTAAAAATGTACGTATTTTTCACTGTTGTCAACCTCCCATGACCTTTGAACTTTGTGAGTAGTGAACCAAAGTAGTAAGTGATGAAAGATCTTATCATCAGGTACCATTCTACTAAATTTGGTTGAATTTGTTTGCAAAAATCCAGATAAGAAATAAAAGTATTAAAAAAAGACATTTTTTGCTCATGTGCGAAGCAAAAGTGAGTCTATGTTCTGGGCTAGTGGTCATTCGTCCGTCGTCCGTCTTCCGACGTCCAGGGTAAAAACTTTAACGTTGGCATTTTCTCGGAGACTATTGAAGCCACAGTCTTCAAACTTGACCTAAAAATACTTTGTGGCAAGACCTTTCTCAACATACCAATTTCAGTGATCTCTCACACAGGTCGTCTCAGGGGATCAGGCAATATATCAAAAGTAGCTGTATTTTGACATAATTTATTTTTCTCAAATACTATTTACAACTCCAAACCCAAACTTGGTGCAAAGAAACCTGATGGTAAGACCTTTCTAAGCATACTAATTTGGTTGATCCCTCGAAAAGGTCCAGGATCACAAGAGCTCAGGAAATAGGTCCAAAATAGTCATATTCTGACAGAATTTTTTTTCTCCCTCAATTACTGTTCACAACTTCAAACAAAAACTTGGTACAGAGATACATGATGGTAAAAACTTTCAATGCATACTAATTTGGATGACCCCTCGGAAAAGGTCAAGGGTCACAAGAGGTCGACAAATGTGTATAAAATGTCAATTTTTGTTAGAATAACATTCGTGGAAACGTTTCAATCAAATGTGGCACAAAGGTAGCCGATGATAAGGCCTTCCTTTGTATACTAATTTAGTTGACTCATCGCAAAGGTCAAGGGTCACGAAGGTTTCACATATGTGCAAAACTGATTAAACTTTCAATGCATACTAATTTGGATGACCCCTCGGAAAAGGTCACAAGCGCTCAGGAAATAGGTAAAAATAGCCATATTTTGACAGAAGATTTTGTTTTCTCAATTACTATTCACAACTTCAAACCCAAACTTGGCACACAGATATCTGATGGTAAGACCTATCTATGCATACTAATTTGGATGACCCCTTGGAAAGGTCCAGGATCACAAGAGCTCAGGAAATTGGTCCAAAATAGTCATATTCTGACAGAATTTGTTTTTCTCCCTCAATTACTGTTCACAACTTCAAACAAAAACTTGGTACAGAGATACATGATGGTAAAAACTTTCAATGCATACTAATTTGGATGACCCCTCGGAAAAGGTCAAGGGTCACAAGAGGTCGACAAATGTGTATAAAATGTCAATTTTTGTTAGAATAACATTCGTGGAAACGTTTCAATCAAATGTGGCACAAAGGTAGCCGATGATAAGACCTTCCTTTGTATACTAATTTAGTTGACTCATCGCAAAGGTCAAGGGTCACGAAGGTTTCACAGATGTGCGAAACTGATTAAACTTTCAATGCATACTAATTTGGATGACCCCTCGGAAAAGGTCACAAGCGCTCAGGAAATAGGTAAAAATAGCCATATTTTGACAGAAGATTTTGTTTTCTCAATTACTATTCACAACTTCAAACCCAAACTTGGCACACAGATATCTGTTGGTAAGACCTGTCTATGCATACTAATTTGGATGACCCCTCGGAAAGGTCCAGGATCACAAGAGCTCAGGAAATAGGTCCAAAATAGTCATATTCTGACAGAATTTTTTTTTTCTCCCTCAATTACTGTTCACAACTTCAAACAAACACTTGGTACAGAGATACATGATGGTAAAAACTTTCAATGCATACTAATTTGGATGACCCCTCGGAAAAGGTCAAGGGTCACAAGAGGTCGACAAATGTGTATAAAATGTCAATTTTTGTTAGAATAAAACATTCGTGGAAACGTTTCAATCAAATGTGGCACAAAGGTATCCGATGATAAGACCTTCCTTTGTATACTAATTTAGTTGACTCATCGCAAAGGTCAAGGGTCACGAAGGTTTCACAGATGTGCGAAACTGATTAAATTTTGAGAAAACATGGATTTACTTTTTGTCACTGTGGAACAGTCATAAACGTGAGCCATAAGGGCTTTTCCTTTTTTGTTCACGTCATTTGCTGATCTCTTGAGACCCTTGACCTTTCTGACGGGTCGTTCAAATAAGCATGCACGGGAAGGTCTTATGATCAGGTATCTCTGTACCAGGTTAAGGATGAAAGTTGCAAATAGTATTTAAGAAAAAAAATGGGGGGCAAAAATGGTTATTTGTGACCTATTTCAAGATCTCTTGTAACCCTTGACCTTTCCGAGGGGTCATCCAAATGGTATCCATAGGAGGGTCTTACCATCAGGTATCTCTATCCCAAGTTTGGGTTTCAAGTTGTGAATAGTATTTGAGAAAACATCAATGTTGTCAAAATACAGCTTTTTTTTAAAAGCCTATTTTCTGATCCCTTGTGACCTTGACCTTCGATATAGGTCACTCAGATTGATATGTTTAGAAAAGTGTTGCCACAAAGTATCCGTGCCAAGTTTGAAGATTGTTGCTTGAATAATCTCCGAGGAAATACCAACGTTAAAGTTTACCCAGGACGACGGCGGACGGATGGCGGCTGACGGACGATGGACAGACGATCACTGGCCCAGAACATAGACTCACATTTGCTTCGCACGTGCGCCAAAAATGGAAAGGGACCTCTTCACCATACTAGCACGGGACAGGCTAACAGCCGGGGGTAGGTTGAGACACTGTCTCAACCTGCCCCGTCTCAACCTGCCCCAAAGCAAGAACCTGCAAAAACTTCGTAGTACTCTAAATTTACCGCACTGTTAACTAAATCGATGCAAACACAAGCTTTCATTGTTTCTTTGCTTTCGAAAAAGCCATGTATCACCACTGTCATTTCAAGCATTAACTCTTAAATGGACATTTTTTAACATTGTCAGAAATTGTCGTACCCTTCAAAAACAAGCCTCACTTCATTCGGCGCAAAGCACATGTTATCACTCCTGCTAAAACTTGATTGATGTTGTAGATCAGGTTTTGGAAATATTATCAGCGAAATAAGAACGACTGAATTATAAGAGTAAAGGCCTTATTTTGGAGATGTCTCGCCCTGCCCCGTGTCTCAACCTGCCCCGGTCTCCCCTATTCTTTGGCGCCTCATTTTACAATCATACTAAAGGCCGTAACCATGAAGTGACGTAATGCAAAGGTCACAAAGGTGAATTAGGCTTGTATGTATATTTAGGTCTCAGACAAGAGGGGGCTTAGCTGTAGGATAGACCGGCAAGACAGTTTTTGTTGGTTTTGTTGTTGTTACTGTTGTTGTTGGGTGTGCTTAGTAGTAGTTTATCGTACCACCTGGGGTGTTGAGTTCAGGTTAGCGGGGATATTAGTGGGATTTCTACCGGTTTTAGTGCGGGTTGCGACCAGGTGGCGGCAAGGTGTATCACAGTTTATGGTATGTTCAACTCCTTTGGTTAACCCTTTTAGCCACAAGGTCTCAAATTTTGGAGGTGTTGCCTAATGACTATGTACCAGTTGCAGGAGATGGATTGACCATGATAATTCAAGGGTAGTGCTTGGCGCCAAGCTAAACCGGCACTACCCTTGAATTATCATGGTCAATCCTTTCTCCTGCTGTAGGGACTCGGGGTTAAATGGTTAACTATTTCGTTTTTTCTACTCTTTTCCATCGGTAGGTTAGAGCAGGGTTTTTCCCTTTTATTTTCACTTTTATTTACTTTTTATTACTTTTTTGCATATCAATGGGCGTTAATTATTTTCGTTTTCATAAATAAAGTCTATCTTGGTTTCTTTATTTCGTCGGTTTGTTTTTCTTTATTCGTTTTTGCTTGTTCGTCCCCCACTGACATACCCTCGGTTATGTGCCTCACTAGCTCGACTCTGGTCAGGTTTGTGACAGCACCACATTGTCTCAACATCATGCGTTATATAGAAATGGTTACAAAAGACTGACGATGCGTCAATCTTTTGTAACCAACTATTTGTAACCCATAATACTCTGGACTTTTCACACATGGCCCGCTGCTTCACCATTTTAGATCAGCACCGTGTGGAGTCTGCACAACAGTCATCAAACACTGTGTCCACTGATCCTGCAGCCTACAGGGCCACCTTAACATGCTGGACGTACAGCTGTGTGAATGACAGGAAACAGACGACTTCCGGAAATCAGACAGAGCAGAACCCGCAAGGAAGGACAGGGATAATGTTCTGGGAAGACATCGACCTCAAGCTTACTGGACCGGTTGTTTCCAGAACACTAATCCAGTGACCAGTTGCATGAGCGAGTCAATTTGTTTAGTCCTACGCCAGCCACTGAGCAAGGTGCTCCGCTATAGCGGGGCACCTTGCTTAGTGGCTGGCGCAGGATTTATGCTCCCTCATGAAACTGGCCCCTGGACGTGGAAATAGAGTTACTGCTCATCGCTCCATAAATTAAGTGTTGATTACACATGTACGGCATTTTTTTTCCCCAGCAGCACGTCAATGGCATAGTCCAACAAGACAACGCACGCCCTCATGCGGCCAGGCTAACCCACGGATTTCTACAACACATCATTAGTGTGATGGTGTGACCCTCTCCAAGCCCTGACCTCAACCCCACTGAGCGAGGCGCATAAACATGAAAAATCGTCAAACCCTTGCATGCAGCCTGTAGTACTGTTTACAGTTAACCCCGACACGCAAAGGTTAACATCAAACGTTTACGGCTTGATGTTTTTTCTGTCCACCATGAAGGTGATTTCAAAGACGACACACAAAAAAAGAAAAATACCCTGAACAAATGTATATCCCCCTGTGGTATAGAGTCGATTGATTGATTGTACATTGCTTAACGTCCCGACAGCAACAAGGCTTTCTCAGGACGTGCCTGCACTGCTTGTGAAAAAAAAAAAAAAAAAACAGAACATTGAATGTATGTCGCCAGCCGGTCAAATACGTTAAATAAACCTAACACGTGGGTTGATTGATTGATTGTACATTGCTTAACGTCCCGACAGCAACAAGGCTTTCTCAGGACGTGCCTGCACTGCTTGTGGAAAAAAAAAAAAAAACCAGAACATTGAATGTATGTCGCCAGCCGGTCAAATACGTTAAATAAACATAACACATGGGGCTAAATAAAGCTAAGACCATTTAGCAACACACATCCAATATCAAGAGCTACAGGCAGTGCAGACAGTAGGGAGAGTTTTAAAAAGGCAAATACAGGTGAATGGACAAAGGGTAGATAGAAACACATGCCCCAGAATAGAGAGAAAAACCCACCCGGTGGGGCTGACCAGAGTGACCCTGGGAACTAAAAAATACCTAACCCCACCCAAGTCCCCCAGGGCAGACCCGGGTGGGGACCTAACACATGGGGCCTAAATAAAGCTAAGACCATTTAGCAACACACATCCAATATCAAGAGCTACAGGCAGTGCAGACAGTAGGGAGAGTTTTAAAAAGGCAAATACAGGTGAATGGACAAAGGGTAGACAGAAACACATGCCCCAGAATAGAGAGAGAAAAACCCACCCTGTGGGGCTGACCAGGGTGACCCTGGGAACTAAAAAATACCTAACCCCACCCAAGTCCCCCAGGGCAGACCCGGGTGGGAGGGGGGGGTATAGAGTCGAACGCTTGACTGCCTGAGCTACGCGGCTGCCCCTGTTTACAGTACCGGTGGAATATGCACAATGCGGTAAAGACAGACTGGACTATTGGACAGAGTTTTCGAGAATAATTTACTTATAGGGCTTGGGAAGTTCCCCGCGTTGCCTAGGAGCGTCGGCGCGTCAGCCGCCATCTTAAGAGGATACCATAGTCTCAGATAGTAGCGAAGTAGTGTTTCAACACGTTTTTGTTCATGTTTCTTCCTCTTTGGAAACGAACAAAAATATATTTTTGTCTAAAATGCATTTTTTCGAAAAATACTTACCGATGGCATTACTAGTACGCTTAGCTTACCGATTTCAGCCTAAAAGTCCGTTGTGTATACCACACCGCAACCATGGAGGCGACTCTAGGGAGTCATTACCAAGAAACCCTGAGTTGTCTCCCTGCCTCCCTATCCTGTCAAGTGCTTGGCAGTTTCCCGCCAATCTTCGCCTTAGCTCAATAGCGGCAAGCGGGGCAAGAGGGAGGGACCTCTGAGTAATGCCGCCATCGGTAAGTGTTACGTGGTGGAGTCGTAGTCGTAGTATGATAAACACACCAGACGCACGTACGTAAGGTTCTTTTAAATAAACTTCGTTCAGCTGCAACCCGTCACACGTGGCTTAAGGATGTAGGCTACACTGGAGTAACAGTTCCAACAATATTTTAATTCAGCGATGCGATCTCCACACAATGCATTCCCAAATGCACCAACACTGATACAATGTCTCCTCTGAAAATGTCAACACTAGCGACACAAAGTTTCTCATACAAAGTACACCACCGTTACGCTGCGTCTCTCACAATGTACGGGCCACGTACCTACGATAAACTGTGTGTCCCTACACTGACAATGCATGACAATGTACACACGTGCTTCCTAGCACAATCTTTTATAGTAGAACGACTTTCCAGAATAATCTAAAGATTTCACACAACGAAACCAATCAGAACAGAACACGTAACTGAAACTCATAAATATTAATAAAAAAAATGAACTTTCTAGAATAACTACAATAGTCTACAAAAATTCGACTGCTAATTTCAGCCCCAAATCCTAGTGTGTAATGACGTCACTGTGACACAACAGTATGGCGGACCGTTCACGACCTTTCATAACACGCAAAAAACGGCCGCTAATCAAGTTCATGCTCACAGAAAACAAACTATAACTAAAAATAGAACTTTCACTTTGACGTCACATGTAAGGTCACTAGACAGCGCGACCTTGCTAGAACAATCCAGACCAAAACGGTGACGACTCCACCACGTAACACTTACCGATGGCATTACTTACTAGAACATTCTAATCTATTTTCAGCGAAACTACGCATTCCAAAAATCAACCGCTCTTCTCCTTGCGACTTCGCTAGAAACTTCCGGACTAATCTTAGCATAACAAAACCAATTCCGCTATCATGCACAAACGATAGAGAATCTCACTGAAAAGGTACGTGATTCGCAACCATGATAGCTCAAATAAATATCGGATCGTTTCCTACGATTAACACATGCATGCTCTCACAGAATAACACAACCACAATCGTAACAGTAAGTATGTTTCGAAAAAAATACATTTTAGAGAAAAAATACATTTGTTTCCTCAAAACTCTTACCGATGGCATTACTAATAGGAAGAATAGCGAATAGGAGGAGGGTGCCGCCCCCTATGTAACTCCCAAGTGTTAACTTTGCCAGGAAAAAAACGCACCCACTCGTGCGTTAAGCTATCGAGACACCCCCCCCCCCCCCCCCACCCCCCTCCCCCACTCCCGACGATTTCAGCTAGGCGTTACCTATGGCGCCTGTGGCGCCGGGAGGGAGTGCTGCGCTGCCGAGACGTCCCCTACTAGGGCCAGGTTGTCGCGCTGGCCGGATAGGTCTCGTAAATGTCAGAGAAACTGTCCCACCTGAACACCATTCAATCTGCCATCAGTGCAACCCTTAGACAATAGTTAAGTCAAACCCAAAGTGACACCCTTGAAAGTTGCTGCATCTTTATGTTATGGCCCATTATGTGAAGTGCCTTGATGTGGCGTTCACAATGCTGTTGATGTGTTGGATCATGCATATCTGATGAAAAACAGCCTAGATATGGTCAGAATGCCTCCAAAATTGGCATGTACATCAAGTAATATATTTGATCTTCAGAAATGTTGCATTTGAGACACAGGCACATGAAAGTTTATTTTTTCATATTTTTCCATTGCCTACTTTTTCTGTTTTTCCAAGTTTACACACGCATGCAATACAGTCAAACTGACTTCTGGTGGGCTGGACAACTTAAAAAAGTTACCATGACACTGACACTGATGAAAAATGAGCTTTCAGACCCAAGGCCATTTCCTTGTGTATCTTAGGGCAGCCCAAAAGACAACGCCCAGGCATCCTCATTGACCCTGTTGTCTGGTGACAACAAGCTGGAAGAGGCCTGTAACCAGCTGCCATGCCCTATATGCTGCTGGCAATCTTTCCCCATGCAAAAGGGGTCATGAAACAGCTCTGCAATTTAAACATTAAGTCTACCGAGCTATCCCACAGGAAAAAGACTACACAAAACAACCAAAACTATGCTACGCGGGACACACCGCATACGCTAACAAGTGTCTGGAGTGCTTATTTAGGAGGTAGCAGAGAAAAATGGTTATGTACAGTTCATTTTAAAAAAAAATAAAATACACTTGTCAGAGTCTCAAAACACCTCAGCTCATCTTGCAGATGCAGTAGGCATGTGTGTGCCAAACTTGTGAACACTCCTGTAAAAGCCTGTACTGGTGCCTGCAACTGCTGGTCCCATAACAATGCACTCAAATGAGCTTTACGTAGTGTACAAGTGCTTGTGTTTGGTTTAGAATAGACACCAGAGACATCCCTCATGACAATTACAGCAGAATGACACCTCAGATGCAACCAGTGTAGCAGGACCATGCAAAATAACACTTCTGCATGTCACATTATTTTGGCCGCTTATTTCACTCTGAGGTCAGCTCTCTAATGAAATGCACATGCTAACACTGTTTCATTGTAGTTTTTATCTTAACCTTTGACCTTAAGCCCCCCCCCCCCACATCCCTCTCCCCCCCCCCCAACCTCCAACCCAAACCCCTACCCACCCCACCCTACACCCACCCCACATAACTTCAATAACTGAAAGAGTGAATTTTTTTTAACCCATTTATCAAACTGAACACCCCAAACCCCACCCCTTTCAAGGTCAAGGTCAAAGGTCACAGCTCATGGTCGAAGGAAAGACTCATGACTACCTGTAAGACAAAAATTAAATGAGCAAACACACTAAACCTAGCTCACAGTGCAGGTAAACAGGGTGTTGCCATGCAAAACATGCCAAAACGCCTATAAAACTGCATGCACAGCTATTTTTTTGGCAAAATTTCAAATTTTTCATGATTTTCTCACTTTTCCAACTGCAAACATCCAAACTCAATGATCTGGTTATACTAAACCAGTTTCCGGTCTATGTCACATATGGCATGTGGTGCACCTGACAGGCCACGGACTGCAGTGCCGTTTCCGTACTGTCCAGTCTCTTAGCCTTAGTCAGTCCCAGTCATCAATTTTTCAATTCCCTAAAAAACACTACCGCCCACCAGCTGCACATTTGCCATGCACAAAATAAAATTTAAAAAAAAAAAACAGCACATGACCCGTCTCATTTCTTGGCTATGAAACTGGTTCCTTACAAACCCCACACCCAAGCACAGCTGAAATCAGCGTGCCCCTCAAATCACTACGTCAAAGGCAACTCAACATAGGCCCACAATTGTCCACTGGATAAGCTCAGTATGGAATGAATCAAAGCACCAAACATGTCTCCTCTCAGCTAACCACAAATTTCCAGCAAATTCCAACATTCAGCCCAACTGCAAATTTTCAAACAAGGCAAAAATTATTTTTAAAAACACGGGGCCTCTTCACTGCCTGAACTTCCCAATTTAAATGTATAACGTGACCAGAAGCGGGCGAAGGTGAATTCAGCCCGCCAACCCACGGCCGCCACAAAGTCTCCCACTGCGCAGTTACGGTCAAAGGCGATGCTCGCAGCTACTGCTCTGACCTCATGTGCCCGGATGCGCATCGTCCTCGCCCGCTCTAGGGAGAGTTCCTTGTACGCAGACCGGATGACCCAGCGGAGCCAGGAAGAGATCGTCTGTGCCGAGATGTCACGTCTACCAGGGGCCAAGGGCAGGAATAGGCGTGAGCGCCCTTGTCTGAATGGCTTAGTTCTGCGCAGGTATATTTTCAACGCCCGGACGGGGTCCTGTGGACGGGACTCCCGGGACTGGTCCGTCGCCTTGAGCGGGCGGACGATCAACACCTGGGTTGCGGCCTCTGGGGGCCGGTTCTTGGCCAGAAACGTCGGGTCGGTGAGGAGCTGCACCGAACCATCGGCCCTGAACTGGAGACAGGAGGGTCGCACCGTGAAGGCGTGGATCTCGCTCACCCTGGACGCCGTGGCGAGTGCGAGAAGGAAGCAGGTCTTCCTGGTTAGGTCTCCGAGCCGCGCCAGGGGTAGCGGTTCGAACCGCTTCGAGTTGAGCCAGGTTAGCACCCATGACAATTCCCAGCGAGGGATCAGCGAGCGGGAAACCGGCCGCTGAAGATCCAGGTGCGCCATCAGACCCGAGAGGTCCTTGCAGGCACCCGGGTCTGTCCGGCCGAGGTGTTGATATGTGTCTGCGATCATCGCCAGGTAACCACTGATGGTGATGGGGGCCAGGTTCTGCTGGGAGAAGAGCCACAGAAAGAACTCGGCCAGCTGGGGGGTAGTCAGGTCCGTGGGGGAGAGCTGCTCGGCTGCGCACCAGGACTGGAGGATCCGCCACTTTCCCTCGTAGACGTTACGGGTAGAGGCCCTGCGAGCAGCTGCGATCTTTCACCGCTGCACCCGAGAAACCTCATTTGGCGAGGGCCTGCCGGACAATATCCAAGCGGGTAGTAGCAACCGCTCCGGGCACGGGTGAAACAGCTGCTGCCGGGGCTGCTTGAGTATCGTACGAGGCGTGGGGAGCCTTAGCGGAGGGTCCGTGGCGAGGCTCAGAAGGTCGATGGTCCAGAGGAGCAGATGCAGCTGGATAGGGCGAGAGTAGAGCCTGCCGAGGGGTAGGAGGTCCGCCACTGCACTTAGGAGACCCAGCAGTTGGAGCCAGACCCTGGCTGGTAGAGATTCCGCGCGAGACACTTGGAGCGCCAGCCCCGCTACCTTCTGAATCCGCCCTTCGGGGAGCCGCATCCGGTTGAGGTCGGGCAGAAACTCCATGCCTAGGTGGATAAACCGGCGTGAGGGCGTGAGATCGGACTTGCCTCCGTTGACCAGGAATGGGAGCTGGCGGAGCAGGGTAAGAAAGGCGTCCCTGTCCTCCTCTAAGGCTATCAATCCAGACCAAAAAGGTGACTGCCAAGCGTGTAATATGCAAAGAAATACCCAACGGAGAAAGAAACACGCTTAGAAAAGACGGGTACAACACAATTTATTTAAGGCTATCGCCATCTGGTTCCGGAGGAGCAGATCGTTCAGATAGTTGGAAGTTGGGCTCGAGGCCATCTGTCGGAACCTGGAGACGACCCCGTCGATAATCCTGGTAAAAACCCACGGGCTGAGGTTGAGTCCGAAGGGCAGAGCCCGAAACTGGTATACTACTCTGCGGAAGGTGAAGCAAAGATATCGTCGAGACGCCGGGTGCACGGGTACGTAGAGATATGCGTTCGCGAGGTCGAGGCTCAAAGCGAAGTCCTGGCGTTGCACCGCCGCCCTCAAGGCTCGGGCTGTCTCCATCTGGAATGTACCTGTTTAGCGCTGAGAGGTCTAAAACCGAACGCCACTTGCCGCCGGGATTGGAGACGAGGACGAGGCGGCTGTAGAGGGCGGGGAGTCGAGATGCGAGACCACCTCCGTGGCCTCCTTCCAGAGCAGAGAAACTACCTCGTCGTGAAGCGCTTCCGCCTTGCACTGATCCCCCGGCACCCGAGTCCACATGGGGGGGGGGGGGGGGAGTGTCGCAACGGAAAAGGGGGGGGGGGCTGGAAAGAGATCCTTAGGCTCTCCGAGATAGTCGAGAGAATCCAAGGTTCGTCCTGAAACAGCAGGCGCCACGCGCCGCTGTGGTGAGCTACCCTCCCGCCGACTGGCGACCCTACAGGAATCGGCGGGGGGACGGGAGACAAGTCATCAAGCCCGGTGGCGCCCGGGCCTCCGGGCCTCCGGGCCTCCGGGCGCCTCTGGTTCAGGCAGGGGTGGGGGCGGGGAAAGCGCGCAAGCGCGGGAGGGGGGCGGGATGCGCCGCGGCCTCTGGGAAGACGAGTGGAGGGGGGTCTGAAGGACCTCAGGGCGCGACCCACGGCTCTGCGGACCGACTGAAAGTGGGCTGCGGAAGCGACGGCAGTGGTGCGCCAGACTCCTTGACTGTCTGCCAGGTTGGTCCAAACAGCAGAGGTCCGAACGGAGCCTGGCGAAGCTGTGTCTTTACCGAAGCCGGGAGTGAGGAGCAGAGTCCGAGCAGGGCATCCCGCCACATCAGGTCGCAGTTGGCGGCAGCCGCCATGTCGTTGGCCGAGGTGTGATACGCCGCCCTATTCGCCGCCACTAACACCTTGTGTATGTCGCGTAGAGGGGCCGAGGCCGAGGCCGAGAGATCCCAGGTATCTTCCAGGCATCTTACCACAGACTGCGTCGCCATCTCTGGGAAGCCTGCACACGCCAAGGAGTTCCGGACCAGTGACGCCGTCTTCTCCAATCCGCGTGGGATCTGTGTCCGCCGGCCCCGGGGAGCCCCTGCCTGCAACAACGCCGCCTTGTCTAGAGCTGGCAGGGGACTGGAGAACGCCTGGGACTGACCTGCATACCACAGTTGGCGGAAACTTATATCTATACCGGCTGGCCATCTGGAGTCTGAAAATAAGCCCTGGTCACCAAAAGCTGTCAAGTAGGAGGTGCGCCGAAAACGCCTCCGCGAGGTCCCGAAAACCCGTCGGCTGAGGGAGGGACTTGAAGCGCTTGGACTGCCAAGGCGCGTCGACCATCGCCGCGGCCTTCCTCTTCAGGGGAGGAGAAGGAGGGCAGGAGCCAGGGGGTGGGGGGGGGGGAGGAAGGACGCGATGAGCCGGGAGGCCTCGTTCAGGGAGCGGAGAGTCTGCGAGTACGGAGCTGCGCAGACCGAAGAAGCCGACAGGGAAGATCGACCGCAGGGCAGAGCCTCGTCGTCGTCCCACAGGGACCGCGGAGGGGGGAGCGAGGGTCCCCGCGAGCCGAACGATGAGTGGCGACCGAAGAGAGCCCGCTCCCGTGAAGCGTAGAGGACCGGTTGGGGTGTGTGTGTGTGTGGGGGGGGGGGGGGGGGGGGGCTGGGGACACTGGGAAGCTTCTGAATCTGAACAAAGGCTGCCCAGCGAGGGGTCCCGGCGCTGAGGGTGAGGCCGCCGAACCCGAGAGGAAGATCGATCCCTGGAGATCCGACGTGACGATCGGCTGCTCCGAGAGGTCACCGCAGAGAGCATGCGTCGAGAAGAGGACAGACGCTGCGACGAACGAGAGCCCGTCTGACGCCTCGGGGAGGCGGAGCGGGAACGGGAGATATCCCACCGCGCCCGGTGGCTGTGGCTGTCCCCGTGACGTGACTCCTGGTCTCGCGGAATGCACGAGCCGGGTCGGCGATCCCTATGGGAGCCGTTCTGATCCTGACGCGGCCGCGCGTCCCGTCCGTGTCTAACCCGATCTTCTCTGTCGGAGGGGCGAGTCCCATCCGGTAGCGGAGCTTTTCTCACGGTGTGGCGAGGCGACCGACGTCGCTGCGTGCCCCTCTGATCGCTCGTCGGCTTTTTGGATTGACAGGCTCCTTCTTTTCTCCGCGGAGGGCCACGGTGCCGGATGCCTGGACACGACGGGAAACCTCATCCCGTTTGTGGCTGACAGTCCTTCCTCCGTCAGAGTAGCTGTCTCGGGATCCGGAAGATCTGACTCGGCGCTTTTATGGCCGGCGGCTGACAGGCTTTTCCCTCTCTGAGAGGCGGTCCCAGGATCCTGCGGCCTCGTTCCGTCCGCTGACAGGCTCTACTCTCTCAGAGGGGTGGTCCCCAGCTCCTGAGACCTGTACTCGACGCTCGTCCGGTCGGCGGCTGACAGGCTCTTCTCTCTCTGAGCGTGGGGACCGAGCTCCTGATGCCTGGACTCACCCAGGGAGCACGTCCCGTCGTGGGCGGACCGGCAATTCCCTCACGGACAGGTGGGGCAGGGCTCCTGGTGCCTAGACGACGGGGAGTGGGGGGGGGGTCTCGTCGGCTGCTGATAGGCTCCTTTTCTCTCTCAGGGCGGAGAGGCACAGACTGAGGCACCGGGGGGGGGGGGAGGGGGGACGGAGGGGGGGGGGGGGAAGGGCAGCAGGGCCCGACGCGACGACAAGCCCACGATGTCTGATGTGGCACGTCTCTGCGGTCCTGGAACGGTGGAGGTCGCGGAGGGGGTGGGTGGCTCTTTGAACCCGGCCGGCCTTTCCCTCTGGTAGAAAGCCCACAGCGCGACCACCGTTCCTCGACCCATGTAGCACAGGTACTACATGTCTGCCTGGAGGAGCAACCCGAGTAGGACAGGCTCACATAGTGGGCGTCACTGGGCCACTAGAATTCACCGCACCTGGTGCAGGTCATCACCTAAGTACTTGTCATGACCCGAGCCAGGTAATCCCACCACCAAGCACCACACAAAGTTCACCACATAAAACCCAACGGAAATCCCACCATACACAGTCAAAGCGAAGCAGGCTGAACACAACCGGTCTTGGTGAGCTAAGCGCAAAGACTGGCGGGAAACTGCCAAGCACGTGACCGTATAGGGAGGCTAGGGGAGGCAACTCAGGGTTTCTTGGTAACGACTCCCCAGAGTCGTCTCCCTGGTTGTGTGGTATACACAACGGATTTTTAGGCTGAAATCGGTAAGCTAAGCGTACCTTCCTATTAGTAATGCCATCGGTAAGAGTTTTGAGAAAACAAACAGATTCTGGTTAGCGGTTTCCTACGGTGAAGGCAAGACTTGTTGTTATTGCCTATAGCACGTCAGGACTTTCCTGACATTGTCCTGACAGCGATTTCCCTATGAGCGCGTTAGTCCCGTATCTTCTCAAGATGGCCGCCCCGACTAGCGTGATTACGTCAGCTTACCGAGCCCTACTGAATACATTTCGTGCTTTTCTGACCTAATTTGCCTCTGTTTGGTTCATTCACCCGTAACCATTCTCTATTTCACTGCCGTGCTACACTTAGTGTAATGCGAACTGGACCGAGCCCAAAGTAAAAGAATTAGTCACTCTTTGGTCCGAAGATGAAACTCAGTTCAACTGAACTAAGTACTGGATACGGAATTTAAACATATACCTGAATATTTCTAGTGTGCTGAAGAAACGGGGAATTTTCCGGACGGCTGTGCATTGCCGAGAGAAAATGAAAACTGTACTGACGAGTAGTATATAGTATCAAGGACTTTAACTCATTCTACCCCAACACCGAAATCCCCAAATGTTGCCGTTGTCCTCTGAAGACTGCACTCTAATACAGGACACAGATCGACCATGATAGTTCAAGGGTGATGCCAGAATAGCTTGGCGCCCATAGGCGCCAAGCTATTCTGGCATCACCCTTGAACTATCATGCGCCAAGCTATTCTGGCATCACCCTTGAACTATCATGGTCGATTCTTATCTTGCTGTGGTATGTCTGGGGTAGAATGAGTTCATGCGTCTGAGGACATAAATCGGACTAGCAGCAGTTACGTGCAGAGTGTGCAAATTACCACCTGATCGCACCACACTTGTAAGACAAGCGGGATATCAACCCACCGGGCGAATCAGTCACATCTCGATGGGGGCTTTCCAGTTAATTCCCGGGGGGGGGGGGGATGGGGGGGGGGGGAGGGAGAGACTTGTACTTGAGACCAATAGCTCCCAGGGTCGAGACCCTCATTGCTTTTCGAACTCTCGGACAAAATAGCGAGGTTGCGTTTGCTACGAGCGACTCCCAGCATCGAACCAGAGCAAAGTCCCGGCGGATAACCAGTTCAGCCCTCTTCATGTCGGTAGCTAGTTAGTTTAACGCCGAGCAGGAATCTGCTCATACCATAAGCCAGTGCTTGAGTCACCAAAAGCAACGTTCAAAAATTTGAACTCATCACTGCAAGAATCAATTCCGAAAAGAAAAAGCATCTACTGCCATTTTGATCTAAGAATGTAATTTTCGTGTTTCACGTATTAATAATATTGTGTTACTGGTGACAGATTTTTAACAGAACTTATCACTGTGTAAAGTTTCAGCTGTAACAGTTTACAGCCGTTCTGACTAGCGACAGGCGTGGCCAGCTGAGTCCTGCTTTTCTCGGGTTTCTTTTCAGTCGTCCCAAAACACTTATCCTGGTAGAAAAAAAAAAAAGGAAAAAAAATGTCCTGCTGTCAAAAGTGTAAGTTTTTTCGCTGGTACAAGAAGGCCAACTCTGTTGTTACGGAGTCCAACATAGACCAACTTTGTAAATTCCATGCTGAGGTCTCTGTACACGTGGAAGTTCACGTGAAATTCAGGCTGTTTGTTTCGCACGTGCAGTACGATTTTAAGTTACACCACAGGAAAAGGAAATGTTTACAAGTTATGTCCCATAACAACGGCTCCGAGCGTCTATAGACACTCGGACCCGTTGTTAGGGGACATGACTTGTGTAGGCTTCTCGGCTCCTGTGGCCACTCCGGGAACAATGCAAATGGCAACACCAATCTAGTTGACATTTCCGATCACGAAAAGATAAAAGCGGTGGGCAGCAAATTGTGTACTTACTTGTATGTCTGTTTTGAAGAAGGGTCAGTTTTAACTCATTCAGCCCCAACACACCACAGCAAGACATGGATCGAGCATGATAGTTCAAGCGGGTTGGTGGCAGGGGCGGATCTGGGGGGAGGGATCATAGGGGTTCCGGACCCTCTCCCCCCTTTCCAGACCCAAAATTCTTTAAAATGCTATAACAAAGTCCCTTTTTGGTATGTTTTGACACCCCCCCCCCCCCCTCGGCTCCCACTCTCCCTTCCCTCCCCCGTTGTTTGATAATTTGGCGAATGGTGAGTCTTAACACACGCACGCGCCTTCTCTCTCTCTCTCCCCCCGCACCGCTTTTCGATTTTTCGGCCTCTGGAAGCAAGGTCTAGGGTCGGGGAGGCCTTTTATATCAGGTTGAAGGTCCCAAACAAAAAGTTGGAACCCTCCCTCCCTCCCCCCCCCCCCCCCCCCCCCCCCCCGAGGCGGTAACTGATCCGCCCCTCGGTGCCAGAATAGCCTGGCGTCCATAATTTGGGGATTATAAATAAACTGTGTTGTACTTGCCTTTTCAAAACTTGCTTCTTTGTTGGTATGTTCTCAACGCTACACTGGTTGTCGATTTCGATTTTCAGCGAGGTGAGGGATAGCTAGGTGGCAAGGAATTTAATGCAAGGGAAACAACCATGTTTAAACCATCAGACGATCTGTAACTGTTTTTGCAGCCCTTGCTTGCTACAGGACAGTGGTATTAATACTTTATAGGGCCACTCAGACAATTGATTCAGACTTTGCCGCGGCGAACAATGATCGCAATTAATTTAAATGCGCTGACCCATAATTTTGAACATTGTGGCAACAACTGAGACCGTCACTGTAGCTGAGGTGCAAACCAGCGACCCCAGGCGCGGGATGATCGTTGCCCTAACACGGGTAGAGTGCTCAGCGTTTTTGCCAGATCAGTATCCACAAAGTGAGGCTTTTCTCATAATGTACCAAATAACAAATATCATTTAGTGCCAATTGACATCATATGGTATAATTTACTGAACTCCTATGATTTGTCGATTTTGCTGTACAGTCGTAAACATTTGGTGAAAAGACAAGAACAATCCACTTTCAATATTCTAAGAGCCCCGGCAGCTTTCAATAACGAGGTTAAGCATGCAGACTTCATGTATGCCTGCACTGTTTGAGATTTAAACACTTGGCCAATTCACGTTTAAATGGATTTTTCTTATACTGGGCTTAATATTTGGGGCACATTTAGATTGATTGTACATTGCTTAACGTCCCGACAGCAACAAGACTTTCTCAGGACGTGCCCGCTGCACTGGTTGTGAAAAAAAAACCTAAAGAGAACATTGAATGTATGTCGCCAGCCAGTCCAATACGTTAAATAAACCTAAGACATGGGGCCTAAATAAAGCTAAAACCATCTAGCAACACACATCCAATATCAAGAGCTACAGGCAGCGCAGATTGTAGGGAGAGTTTTAAAAAGGCAAATACAGTTAAACGGACCAAGCATATGGTATGGGACCAAGGGTAGACAGAAACACATGGCCCCAGAATAGAGGGGAAAACCCACCCTGTGGGGCTGACCAGGGTGACCCTGGGAACTAAAAAGTAGTTAACCCCACCCAGGTCCCCCAGGGCAGACCCGGGTGGGGGGGGGGGGGACACATTTAGGGATGTAAAATCAGTCGTTTAATGAAAATTCCGAATTGTTACGACATTACAGCAAATCTGACACACTGTTCGAGTTTCATTAAAAGCAAATCACGTTAGGTCAGCTGTCGCTGAATTATATTTGTTTTAAGATTGATATAGAAAGGTGGCTCTTTCGGGAGATATCTGCGAAAAACGACCTATAGTAGCAAATAGTACTGATTTACTACTACCAGTGTTAGGAGCAATGACGCAACGATCATCGCTCCTATGATCCTGTGCGCCTGTAGTTTACATTAGAAACCTGAAAATCATGCTCAGACCTCTCCGCCATACTTCTGCTATATCTTCCATATGACAGCAACACTCAGTTACCGATACCATGATGTTTTCTGACTGGCGACCGGCCACAGGCCGCGACGAATCCGCCAAGTACACATGCACGTAAATGTCTGCTGTTTTCCCATTGTACACGTCATCGGGCCGACGTCAGCCTTCGTTGGCCAGCGCACAGCTGTGCGCGGGCCAACGAAGGCCCACGTCGTCTCGACGGCCTTTACTCACTGGGTTGAGATAGAAGTGGACACAAATGATTTATTCACGTGCATCGATGCGGTTGCTTCCCTTAGACCAAAAGCGCCTTCAAAAGGCAAGGGAGGCAACTTTATTCAACTGGTTTTTTTCATCTTGGCTTGACTTCGCGAACGAAGATTTTATAGGGATTGCCCACTTGCTTCTGCAGGCATGCTCGTGGCTGCGGAGGCCAATCCGGGACAGGCAGGTTCGACCGCAGTGGCTGCAGGGGGAGGTATGGCCAGGGTTCTGAGTTGCGGCATCTCTGTTTTTTCTCCTGAGCCGGCGCTTGTCCTTAAGGTTAGCTCTGCGAGAGTCTTCAAAGGAGACGGCTGCCTTGTAAATGGTGGAGCGCCAGGTGTCGCGGTCCGCAGCAAGCGAAGACCACTGGCGGTGGTCGATTTGGCAGGCACTAAGTGACTTCTTGAGACAGTCTTTGTATCTCTTCTTTGGTGCCCCTCTGTCTCGGTGTCCAGTGGCGAGCTCGCCGAACAGGCTGATCTTGGGTAGGCGATGATCTTCCATCCTGGAGACGTGCCCCGCCCAGCGGAGCTGTGTCCGCAGCAACAAAGCCTCGATGCTCACAGCTTCTGCCTGTTCAAGGACCTCGACGTTGGTGATATAGTCACTCCAGTGAATGCCGAGGATGGTATGCAGGTAGCGCTGGTGGAAACGTTCGAGGAGTCGTAGTTGTCTGCGGTAGAGAGCCCAGGACTCGGAACCATACAGCAGGGAGGCGAGGACGACAGCTCTGTACACGCTGATCTTGGTGCCTGTTTTCAGCTGTTGATTGTGCCACACCCGCTTGAATAGTCGCCCGAAAGCGCTGTTCGCTTTTGCCAGCCTGCTGTCCAGCTCCTTGTCCAGCTTGGTGTCTGACGTGATGATCATGCAGCCAAGATAGGTAAACTGGTGCACTGACTTCAGTTCAGACTCGCCGATAGTGATATGGGGAGGGCGATGCTCTTCCTTGGGTGCCGGCTGATGGAGGACCTCTGTCTTTTTCAGACTGACCTCGAGTCCAAAGAGCTGGGCAGCGTCTGCGAAGCAGGACGTGATGCGCTGCAGGGCTCTCTCTGTGTGTGCAACGAGGGCAACGTCATCAGCAAAGAGCAGCTCACGAATCAGTCGGTCTAGGTTTTTGGTGTGTGCCTGCAGTCGTCTGAGGTTGAACAGGCTGCCATCGAGACGATACCTGATGTACACTGCGTCTTCATCGTCGAGGTCAACTGTGGCCTGCTTCAACATCATGCTAAAAAAGATGGTGAAGAGGGTCGGTGACAGCACGCAGCCCTGTTTCACACCGTTGAGAATGGGGAATGGTTCTGAGAAGTCATTGCTGAGTCTGACCTGGCCTTGCTGGTCCTCGTGTAGTTGGACGATCATGCTGAGGAACTTTGGGGGACAGCCAAGTCGCTCCAGGATCTGCCACATGCCTTGCCTGCTCACAGAGTCGAACGCTTTTGTTAGGTCGACAAACATTACGTACAGCCCTTTGTTTTGCTCGCGGCACTTCTCCTGAAGCTGTCTCAGCACAAAGGCCATGTCGGTGGTGCTCCTGTTGGCTATGAAGCCACACTGGCCCTCTGGGAGGTGATCTTCAGTAATGGCAAGTACCAGCCGATTCAAGAGCAGCCTTGCGAGAATTTTTTCCCGGCAATGGACAGGGTTTTTTCATAGTCCCCTTAATAAACGCATCTAACAATTCACGTTACATGTATTTGCATCTATTTGATATCGGACATATTCCACATGAGAAGACATAATTCCTCATAGGTTTATTTGTATATCTTTCAGTTTCTACATTTGTGTCTCTTTTCTGACGTTGTTTTTCTTTGGTTTATATATTATTCCGTTTGGTTGGCTGGTTGGTTGGTTAGCTTCCTTGTTCGTCAGTTTCAGCTATTGTTTGAGCTAGATAGGGTGTTTCGTTAGTTGGCTTGCGATTACTGTTGAAATTTAGTTGCAGCCAATGCATATTGACTTCTAGAATACGAGACGTTGATGGATGAATGTGTGAACAGGAAAATCAATAGAGGGGAAAAACTCAAACGAAACATACTTTGTTCTGGATGGGTGCGCACCGTTTTGTCGACGGTATGAATGTGCATCAGTGTGTGCATGTGCTGCACACCAGTGTACGTTTGTGTGCGTACGTGCGAACGCGCTTGAGAGAGAGAGAGAGAGAGAGAGAGAGAGAGAGAGAGAGAGAGAGAGAGAGAGAGAGAGAGAGAGAGAGAGAGAGAGAGAGAGAGAGAGAGAGAGAGAGAGAGAGAATGAATGAATGAATGAATGAAACTTTATTTTCCAAGGATAAAAGAATAGGTGCGCAGAGAGAGAGAGAGAGAGAGAGAGAGAGAGAGAGAGAGAGAGAGAGAGAGAGAGAGAGAGAGAGAGAGAGAGAGAGAGAGAGAGAGAGAGAGAGAGAGAGAGAGAGAGAGAGAGAGAGAGAGAGAAATGAAATGAAACTTTATTTATTTCTCAACGGATAAAGTAATTAGCACGTGTGCCATTTTTCATACTTGCCGTTGCTACTCTACAAACACAGGATAATAATTGTAATACTAATAATACCAAATTACACAAAGAAAAATTAGGAAACATGAAGAGACATTAAACAAAATTCATTCATTCATTCGGTCATACAAAAAACAAACGAAAAATAGAAAGTACACGCAACGCGTGCACACTGACACATACACGCTCGCGCGCACACACAAACACGCGCTAATGATAACTTGACCTATATACGAAGCAAATCATTTGGGTCATAGTGAAAATTCACTTCAAACAGCAAAAATTATTTGGATTTTAATAGAAAGTTGAATTATGTAATTAGGCGATTATTATTAGTATGCACAAACCATACGGCAGCATGCACTGATTATACGATAAGCACATGTTTGATACGAATACTTGTGGTAGATTATGTATCAGCAGACAAGTACTTGAGGAGGCATTCCTTGAAAGAGGAGAGGGAGCTAGCGTGTGTTATACATGTTGGCAGTGTGTTCCAGAAAGATGCGACTGAGAAAGATACACTGGTTTTAAAGAGATCTATCCTGGGCGGGGCGAGGTGTAATAAAGTTTCGTCTTGAAGTAGAATAACCTGAACTTGCCTTGGTAAAGAGCTTACAAAGATATTCTGGGTGAATCTCATTCCAGATTTTATACATAATCACACCCTTGTTTAAGAGGTGATGCTTGCTAAGAGGTAACATTTTCAGTTTTTCAAGTCTTTCATCAGTTGTTAGGGCTGAATCAGGCAGGATATGTTTCGCTGCTCTCCGATGCAGGGACTGTGTTAAGCCTCTTCAAGTGTATGTCACCGCTGCCATCCCATATCGTGGACGCATAATCGATGTGGGATTTGACATGTGCATTGTAAAATAACTTGCGAGCATCAACATCGATAAAGTACTTCAACTTTGAAAGCATAAAAACATTTCTAGCAACAGTTTTACATACAGTTTGAGCATTTATGTGTGATTTCCACTTCATCTGGTCATCAACAATTACACCAAGTAATCGGTGTTCCGTGACCTGATTAACGATGTCATTATCGATAGTCAGGCTGAGTGTAAGTGGCTTGAGCTGGTGCTTCTGACGGGTTGCTATCGTCATGCATTCCGTTTTGGAAGGATTTAAAATCATTTCATTGTTTGCGCACCAAGTGGAAATTTCGCTCAAACCCTGCTGCAAACGGCCATTTAAAGAATCAATACTCTTGTCCGGGGTGTGAATTGTGGCGTCATCAGCGAATAAATCACATGAAATTTTGTCGCTAGTCAAATGTAGCGGCAGGTCATTTATAAAAAGGCAAAACAGAAGAGGCCCTAGGACTGAACCCTGGGGAACTCCCCGTGTTACTAATCCGCTTGAGGAGTATGATCCATTGACCATGACGCGCTGCTGTCTGTCGCTAAGATATGAGGCAAAAAGTTGAGTTGTGCCATGGTGGTAAAGAGATTTCTGGCTGTAGTTAATTGAGGAAGAAATGCATTTATTGCCAAACGAACTACCGAAGTACACATTTAGCTTGGAAAGTAGAAGTTTATGGTCCACAAGATCAAAGGCTTTTCGTAAGTCAATAAATACAGCGCCGGTAAATTCGCCCTGATTTATTGAGCGTAGCCACACATCAGTTAGACGTGCTAGGGCCGTGTGACATCTGTTCTTTGGTCTGAATCCCGACTGAAGGGGGTGGATTAATGTATGATTTTCTAAATATTCCAAGAGATGTTTATGGATATGCCGTTCAAGTGGTTTACTAAGGATGGACAATAGTGATATGGGGCGATAGTTATTAACATCAGTCATATCTCTTGTTTTCCTTGGCTTTTTTAAGTTCCTTTGGGAAAATATTTGTTTGAATGCACAAGTTATAAATAAAGGTTATTGTTTCAATAACATAAGGAATAGCTAATTTAAGTATTTTGGGGCTGATTTAATCTGGCCCGGACGATTTCTTATTCTTCATTGAACTAATTGTCCTACCGACTTCGTGCACTGCCAGTCGTGGAATCACGAAAGGATCAGATCCTGCAGTTCGCGTTCTACAAAAGTCAACTAGTCTGTCTGAGCAAGAGTAGGGCTGAGAACTTGCTTCTGAAGGGACAAGAGACTCGGCAACTGAGAGGAAATGGTCGTTAAACATGTCTGCAGTCAGATCAGAAGGGATTAAAGGAGATTTATTACACTTGCCTCCAGTCACTACGGCCATAGCGCGCCAGAGCGTGGACATGTCTTTGTCTTGTTTAATCAAGCGATCAATGAAAGATTTTTTAGCCTGTCGCACAAGAGATTTTACGCGATTGCGCTCACGCTTAAATTCAGTGAAGCACTTCTGCTGTCTCAGATCATCTCTCACCCTCATGGGCCGGCTTGAATGATGTCTTGAGTAAGCCACGGCGGGAGTGATGCGTGTTTGACGCGTCTCCTCCGCAGGGGCGCATGTTTATTTAAGATCTTAAGAAAGATGGTATACCAAACAGACAGAGCGCTGTCAGGGTCAGATTTACTAAATACTTCATCAAAAGGTGCGCTGTTAAGATCAAACAGAAACTCGCTTTCATTAAAACTTTTAAAGGAGCGATAGGTGATATACGTATGGCATCCTTTCTTTGCTTTAGGGAGTTTAGTAGACCACGTACAGCGGATGGGAAAGTGGTCGCTGATACTAAGGTTACCGACAGATACATTATGAACAGACTCTGGCTTGGTTGTGTATATATGATCTATGAGTGTGGATGTTGTTTGTGTGATCCGTGTGGGTGAAGTGATTAACTGTTGCAGACCCAACAACGTTAACGTAGAGTCCCACGCATGGTGAGGCTTTAGCATGTCTATGTTAAAGTCTCCCATGAGGATGACATTGGAGTTGGGATTACAAGCTTTATCACACATACTAAGGAAATCATCATACCACTCAAAGTTCGCAGCAGGGTTGCGGTACAGAAGGCCAATAAGAAATGATGAAGATTGGGGGGCCTTCAGTTCAAGCCACATACACTCAATATCTTTGGTTTCTAAATCATGTCGTCTACGTATAAAATCTTGAATAGACGAGTGAACATAAGCAGCTAATCCTGTCTGTCCATGGGCCGTAGGATCACGTCTCATGACAGTAAATCCAGGAACTTGGATGGATGGATATATCTGATACATTTGAATTGAGACGTGTTTCAGACAGTCCAAAAATATGAAACGGGTCTGCTCCATTTAGATAAACACATATGTCAGGCAACTTATTGCAAAGATGGTAAATATTGAGATGACCAATGCGGAGATCTTTCGTCTTGAGTTTTACGCCACTCATTTCACGCAAAGTCAATGTGTTTGTGGAAAAACAAAAAAGAAGAAAATCAACAGAATGTATCCGTAACACGTGCCAAATAGAAAATAATAATAATGATACAAATAAAAAGTATAAAATCACTAACTAAACTATTCTAAGTGCAATAAACACAATAAATAAAGACTAGAGGCGTAATCACTGTACGCAGGAGAATAGGCCTCCAGAAGGCTTACACACGTTCGTGGGGACTAAAATATCCCAGGTACTCTTCAATGTCTCACACCCCGAATCAACAAAAGATTAAAATCCGGAGAAAATTAGTTTTCAGCAATTGTCACAAGTAGCAGTGAGAGTCTGTGTGGCTGCGATTCGTGCAACTAGTGAATTGAGACAGACAGTAGCATTGAAAACTATTGTCCACACTTTTGACGGAAATATCGTCAATGAGACTGCAGAGCTCGCTAGAGAAAGTCCTTCAAGCGACTCCGTATACAGTGTAATTAATCTTTCTGGTGAAGAACAACACTGGACGTCGTAAGCACTCGCTCTAAACACACGATGCTAGGCCTGTAATGTTTGGTTGTTGTTTTTTCTCATCAACAATGAAGGTCAAGTCACTGACGTCTTTGTGTCACGAAAGAAAATGACACACAATCTTATTATTTCCTGATAGAGAATGCAAATGAGAAAAATAGCACACAACCTAAAAGAAAAGAAAATTCAAATGACGCAGAAACTCTGTCCTCCCGAGCAGTCACGAACACTGTTTCAAACGACAGTTTTATATAATTATTCATATATATGTGAACGGCACTTGGCACTGAATTCACAAATGTCCACGTTCAGCTTGCAGTGTCCTACAACGCGAACCAACAAAATGATGCAGTCTGCGCTACAACAAACATCCCTAACTTCCCTAATTACACCGGGGGAGGGGGGTAGGGGCGGAAAGGGGGGAGGGCGGAGGCGGGGTGCGTGCGGCGAGGTGGAGGGTAATGGGGTGCGGTGGGGGTTACTGAGAGAGAGAGAGAGAGAGAGAGAGAGAGAGAGAGAGAGAGAGAAAGAGAGAGAGAGAGAGAGAGGAGAGAGAGAGAGAGAGAGAGAGAGAGAGAGAGAGAGAGAGAGAGAGAGAGAGAGAGAGAGAGAGAGAGAGAGAGAGAGAGAGAGAGAGAATGAATAAATGAAACTTTATTTTACAACGGTTAAGGCATTGGCATCGGCATTGACACAACCATTTTACAAACCTGCCGTTGCTAACAACTACAAGATTATCTGACATGCACATACATATAAGAAAAACATAAAACTTGCAAACAATTGACAACACTGTTCACATAGGCAGATATACTCATAAACTCTCAGACACCCCTCTCCCCCCCCCCCCCCATTCCCCCCTCCCCCCTCCCCCCGCCCTCCCCCTCCACACACACACACACACACACACAGAGAGAGAGAGAGAGAGAGAGAGAGAGAGAGAGAGAGAGAGAGAGAGAGAGAGAGAGAGAGAGAGAGCTAAGTAGTTCAAATGATAAATGAAAAGAATAACAGGCTTAATTGGGAATAAATTGGACCCAGTATAGAAAGAGACATATAATACATGTAGTTAAGGCGTCCCTAGGCCCTACGAGTGATCCACAAAATCACTTGCAGAGACCCTTTTTAAAATAGGCTAGTGAGGAGGCGGATTTTACATGGTCGGGAAGTGCATTCCAGATATGTGCCCCTGAGAAGGATAAGCTGGTTTTATATAGTGCGATCCTTGGTTTTAGAACTATGAAAAGCTTTCTGATGTTTCCAAGCTTGAACTCAGACTTGCGGAACAAAGTGGAGATGTACTCAGGTGTGTTGCGCTTCCACACGTTGAACATAAAAATTGATTTGTTATATTTGAAATGATCTTGAAGAGGCAGGAGACCTGCTTTTGTGAGCCGGCTTTTCTTCTGTGGTTAGGTGTGGATCAGGGCAGATTATTTTGGCCGCCCGTATGTGTAGGGAATTGAGTCTCCTTAAATGGACCTCACTACATCCATCACACACCGTTGACGCGTAATCGACGTGAGAACGTATGTGAGCGTTATAAAATAGTTTACGGGTATCTGAATCAGTGTAATATTTCAGTTTTAGTAACATAAAGAGATTTTCGGCTACTATTTTGCATAAGGCGTCTGTATGCGCTTGCCATTTTACATGACTGTCGATTGTAATCCCTAGTACGCGATGTTCGTTTACCTGTTCTACCTGACTACCTTTAAGTGAAAGGTTAAGTAATAGAGGCGTTATCTGCTGTTTTTGGCGCGTGGCGACTACCATCGATTTCGTTTTGACTGGATGAACAACCATAGAATTGTTTATACACCAAGCTGATACGTCAGGAAGACTTTGTTGTAAGTTGTCGGAAATTACCTATATATCTTTATTAGTAGTATGAACTGAGGTGTCGTCAGAAAAAAAGGTCGCATTGTACATCTTGGCAAGTAATATGTAGAGGCAAATCATTAATAAATAGGCAAAACAGCAGGGGGTCCAGTACAGACCCTTGGGGCACACAAAAGCTTATATCTTTGAGAGAGGAGTATGAGCCATAAACAATAACCTTTTGTTTTCTTTTAGCAAGATAAGATGTGAAAAAAGCAACTGCGTCTCCGTTATTAAGGTATTTGTGAAGCTTAGCAGTCAGAATAGTGTGGTCAATCAGATCAAAAGCCTTCTTAGAATTTAGATAGACTACTCCTGTGAACTGTGACGTATTCATACCCTCGAACCATGTGTCAACAAGGCGGGTAAGTGCTGTGTGGCATAAATGCTGCGGGCGAAATCTGCTTTGGAAAGGGTGGAGGAGTTTACCGTTTTCTAGGTAAACAAGCAGGTGTTTATTAACGTGCCATTTCAGTGGTTTGGACAAAACAGATAATTAAAAAAATAGGCCGATAGTTATTAGGGTCAGAACGATCTTTTGTTTTTGGAAGTGGAATTACTTTCGCATATTTAAGTTCTTTAAGAAGAGTGTTATGCTGGATACAGAGATTATAAATGTAAGTTTAGGATTCTACAATGTATGGGAGAGACAGCTTAAGTATTTTCGGGCTGATGTCATCAGGCCCCGAGGACTTTTTATTTAGAAGGTTACTTAAGAGAGAGAGAGAGAGAGAGAGAGAGAGAGAGAGAGAGAGAGAGAGAGAGAGAGAGAGAGAGAGAGACAGACAGACAGACAGACAGACAGACAGAGAGAAAGAGAGAAAGAGAGAGAGAGAGAGAGAGAGAGAGAGAGAGAGAGAGAGACAGACAGACAGACAGAGAGAGAGAGACAGAGAGACAGAGAGAGAGAGAGAGAGAGACAGAGAGACAGAGAGAGAGAGAGAGACAGAGAGAGACAGACAGACAGACAGAGACAGGACAGACAGACAGACAGACAGACAGACAGAGAGAGAGAGTTTGCGTACTTCATCCCCAAAGCGCAAAAGGCCATCGGGCCGACGACGACCGCCGTTGGTCCGCGCACGATCGTGCGCGTGCCAAACGGCGGACGACGTCGGCCCGATGGAATTTGCGCACTGGGTCTGCAGCCGTGGAAAAAAAAAAAAACTGGGTCTGCCCATTAGGCCTGAGACCATCAGCGGAGGAGAGAAAAGAAAATGTTTGTAGGGCGGCCCACAAAGAAGCATCTGTAACCTCACTCAGTGGCACCCCACAATCACGCTTTAACCCTATCACTTCTCCCGTCTACGGAGCAGAGATGTACGTGAATGGGTCGGCCAAACCCTGCGGCTGCAGGGCCACATGAGAATCTATGCCACTTGGAGAATGACATAAACACTTTGCGGGACTGTCTCAGACACAATGGCGACATCGCCATCAGAGAGAGAAGTCTTGTCTCTTTTTTCAATCCCACCTTACGTCTGAACGCAACAACTTTTTCTTAAGCCAATCACTGCCGAGAAAAAAGTGAACATGATCCAACCGCAATAGATATAGATTCTCATGAGCCCCCGCGACTGCGGGGCGGGTCTCATGAAGATCATTGCCTCTTGCTGAGACCAATTTTTGTAGATGTTTCCTGGAAGGTGTTGGGTTGTTGAATGAAAGATGATTTCAGAGACAAACATGTACGTGCAATGTAGTACAGTGGCAGGGAAGGGGTTAAATACACTCTTCAAGGACAGTGCCACATTAATTCCACTTATCTTGCACTACACTTGAACAATCCGACATGGCTTATTCAGACTTCTGTAGCGGCGTACCTGGTTTCGTGTGGGACCTAATTCTCTCTCTCTCTCTCTCTCTCTCTCTCTCTCTCTCTCTCTCTCTCTCTCTCTCTCTCTCTCTCTCTCTCTCTCTCTCTCTCTCTCTCTCTCTCTCTCTTCTCTCTCTCTCTCTCTCTCTCTCTCTCTCTCTCTCTCTCTCTCTCTCTCTCTCTCTCTCTCTCTCTCTCTCTCTCTCTCTCTCTCTCTCAACAGTCAGATACGATTAACTCCTCAGGTACTGTACTCAACTTATGAATATTTGTGTAATTCGTACTTTTCGGCATTGCCGTTTGAAATCAAAGGTGCAGGTTTAGTTAATTTCTTTCTTTGGTTAGTTTGTTGGTTAGTTGGTTGGTTTGTTGTTTGTTTGTTAAAATTCACATACACGAAAATGCTATTACAGTGAATTCTGAACAGTCTAGCGAGTTTAATAGGGAGTCTAGAGTTATAAAGGAGAAAACAACAACAAAAAAACAATTAATGCCGGGAGTACAAAAAGCTGACCGTTTTATGTGTTCGACAGGGCAGACGGTCACATTCTTTAATCTTATCTGCTCCTAAATTTTAGGGCAATATATGTTACGTGATTTTTTTTATAGTACGTGTCCTATGAAGCTTTTACGTCTGTGTGTAAAGACCTTTGGTTTCACTTCCAGTCTGGCGCCGTAAAACACAAAGCCGGCCCTCAGTCGTCTGTCAGTGGCGACCGGTGTATGCAAAAGACATTGCCAGCTCATTCTTGGATCCATCAGCAAGAGGCATAGATCCTCATGAACCCCCGCAGAATGCCTGGGCTCATGAGGATCTATGTCTCTTGCTTAGTGATTTAGTGATCAGCTTTTCTCATACGTCAGGACTGACTTCAGACTCACAGCGAAAAAGGCCCAGCTCTGAGGCCGGCGCACCGAGCAGGCGTCCACTGGCGATAGAGACTGGAAGAACACTCAGGGATAAAAACCACCACACGGGCCCCTCACACAAGTCCCCATTCACAAGCCTCCCAGGCACTACCCGATTGCATCTAAACAGGCTGGACCTTCAGACGCAACGAGAACAGCGCTGAGGAAGTCTTAAAAAGGGGATCGAGACGCTTTTCTCTGCGTTGTACGAGTCTCACGTGCTACGGCGTCAGGAGTTTTGGCGCGAAGGAGCTCGCCGCCGTCTTGAAGGATTTTTAATGTGTTTTTTTCTTAGTCGTGAGGCTGAGATGAGACGCCGATGTCTTGGTCCGTGTGACACGCATATTCAAGCCACAAATATTTCCAAGAAGATGCAAAATAATCTTCATTTGCTCAGAAGGCCTTAATTTTCTCAAAGACTCAAGAGGATATATGCGTTTTGCAATAAAGGTTTTTGTTTATGGAGCTGTGTTGCGAAAACTGACGAGTGGACGTTGTAAACTTGGATTTTTCGTCCGCCAGCCTGCCGTAGGGGTTCATGAGGATCTACGTACCTCTTGCAGATCAGTAGAATGGTGTTCTGTTTGGACCCTAGTGTTCATAGTTGATTGGAGCTCCCCGTCTGAAGACATAATGCGCGGTAATGGTTTCATCCATGGTGAACTGTCCGCTGTGGCCAGTGCATAAGTGTTATTAACTCGTTCGAGACGTGCCGCGTCCGGATACGCGGCATTAGCCGCGTATCCGGAGGCGGCACGTCTCGAATGAGTTAACCCTGTCCCTGATACTGGTCGCAAATTGTGTTTCTGAAATCTTCTTCTAACCCGTTCAGTGTCGAGAAAATATGAACACCCTCCCCCCCCCCCCCCCGCAATTGCGGGGGCTCATGAGGATCTATGCCTCTTGCGGAAACCACTTTGAATCCATCTTCCTGGGACAGTTAAGGTTTTTGTACCCGGTGCTGAATGAACAAAGATTGCTGAAACAGTCTGCAGATACAAAATGGTGTTAGCAAGAGGCATAGATCCTCATGTTCCCCCGCAACTGCGGGGGCTCATGAGGATCTATGCCTCTTGCAAACAGGTAGCAGTTTTCTTTCAAGACTGAACTAGTGTTAGGGGGGAACATCGGTACGGAACAGGCGAGACCGTGCCAGACGAGCACAATCGCCCTTAGTTTTGTAAATTTACTTTTCTCACGGTGGTACGGCAATAATATTATGAACAGAACCCATTTTTCGCGAGCTGTCAGTCTTTTTTCAACTATGAATTTCTAACACTGCTTTTGGCACATAGACTCGCATGAGCCAGTAAGTGGCTGGGATGACTAAAGAAGATTTATGTACTTTGAAAGTAGCAGGGTTTCATTAGTGAACATGCCTTTTTAATTTCGCTAAAATGCCTTTTTAAGTTGAATGGGCCTTTTCTTCTTCGCCTCTCGATATTTGGTCGTACTTCAAAAGGGCTTGATTTTTCTAAGACCTCTTGTTTTTGTCTTTTGTGTGTGTGCGCACTCATTGCGCTTCTATGAATTACGGCTTCTAGTATATCTGTGTTCCTCGGATGTACGGAATTTTGCACCTTCAGCCCAAGTTCGTCTTCAAAAAGACTGGCGGACGCCAGGGTTTTATGAGGTGTACGACCAAAAAACTCTTCTTTAGACGTGTTGTGATAGCCTCCAAGACAATTACAACAATGAGCGACTGTTAGAAAAAAGCGTCTGCAGAGATTGGCCCCGCTGCTGTAATTAGGCTCTTGAGGACAGAAGTACACAGTAGGCAAAGAGTCCTCGGGCCCACATCGACCGCAGTTGGCCCGCGCACGGCCGTGCGCGTGCCAGCTGCGGTCGACGTGGGCCCGGACACTGTTTGCTCCCTGTAGACCTATATATCTGCTATCGGGAAGATTTAATTGAACACCGAGCTCCCGGCTTGAAGTGGGTCATCAGCTCTTTGCTGAGAGCTTCGTCTGCAAATCTTAAACTCCTATTATAATTATATCTGCGTCGATCTTTGTCGGGAAAAAAGGCATAGATTCTCATGTGCTCCTGCAGCTGCAAGGGCTCGTGAGAAGCTATGTCTTTTGCAGATGGAAAATGCTGTCTGAGGATGTATGTCCGGGCATGGGTTTAGGCTACGGTGTCTGTCACTGAACCGTACGCAGGCATCGGTGTAGACTGTGGACACAGTCTATAGCATCAGTAAAAAGCACGGCTGCGGGAGGTTCATCAGACTCTATGCATTTTGCACTCCCAGTTGGAACTTTCTGGCTGAAGACAGTCAGGACTCATAGACACGAAGTGGGGGCACTTGAAAAGCTTCAGGGTGTTCCAAAACAGCGAAGCTTAGACACAATGATTTGCGGAAGCCCTATTTGTGTTCGGAGAGTATCAGTATAACTTACAACAGCAGAACCTGCTAGAATGTGTTGTCATTAAACATCGCAAACGATTTAGGGTGGGGGGGGGGGGAGGGGGAGGGGGCGGGTGGGGTGGGGGGGGGGGGAGGGGGACTAGGAAACTGTCCCGAAGATGCAGACATCCCTACGCTGTTCTGAAACTACGATGAACAGATGGTACTGATATTGCATAAGTGTTTAGAACTATGCAGATAAAACTTTGCAACAACTGTTGAAAATAATTATAAGCGGACTACCAGTTCGTCTACAGCGGCCACCAAACAATCGTTCAGCAACGTTTTTAGCGTTGCACGGACACACAAACTGTTCTCTTTTTTTTTCTTCTAGTAATTCTAGTTCAAGCTGGCGGTCCTCTGTACTTCTGACAATAGATCTGGGTGATGCATGCATCTAAAGTCTTGGAAGAATATCTTCAACGCGGACATAAATTGCATCCAGACAGTCTTTTTGTGTTGCTGGCACAGCGTTAACCCAAATAGCCCCGACGCCGGCAGTACAGCAGGAGATGGATCGACCATGATAATTCAAGGGAAGTGCCAGATGATTAGCTTGGCGCCTGATGGCGCCAAGCTAATCTGGCACTACCCTTGAATTATCATGGTCGAACCATCTTCTGCAACTGGTACATAATCTGTAAATCGTTAGGTAACACCTCCAAAATTGGAGAAATGGGACCGTGGGGTTAAATGGGTTAAACAGCAGACACTGTGCTAACAATTTCACATTCACAGACAGTTCATCACCCCTCACAGTTTCCAAACACACTTGTTCCGGTGAGTCTGAAAATGCTGAGTTCTTCAAATTCTATTTTCCTCATCTGCATCGGATGAATGTCGCCGTAAAGCACATTTCTGGCACTTCAGATCCCCCCTTAATTTTCTTGTTTACATCGCTTCTAGCCTGTTTGAAAGCTGGAGCACAGGCCCATCAGGCAAGGTGTCTCGTATTAAACTCTCGCTGATTGCCTGTACATTGAAAATCGGAACGATCTCGTGGTAGATTTCAGCCCTAACGATTTCCTTCATTCGAGGATGTAAATGGGCCCCATAACTGGTGGCAAGAGGCGTAGATTTTCTTGATCCCCCTGCGGCTGCAGGGGCCTAAGAGAATCTGTGCCTCTTGCAGATGGAAGGTTTTCGCTGTAGTCATTCGCAGACTGTCCAGAATTCCAAGCATGTTGATTGGGGAGACAAGGGGAGAGAGAGAGAGAGAGAGATTCGCTGGTGTTCAATGTCCGTATTACATAAACACAGCACGGTCAAACCTGTCCAGACGACCACCTGCACAAAGCGAGCACCTGTCCAAAGCGACCATTCGTTTTTGGGTTCAGAAATGGTTTTATGGCTGCCAGCGCAAGAGAACGATTGGTTTTCAGAGACCTCATTATCAACGTTGGTCGCATTCTACAGGCTTTATTGATAGCGGCCTAGTGACAGAAACATGAGTCATATTAGATGTAGTTAACAAGACATGTATGTGTTCCTCATTTTGAACAACTATTTTAACGGTGTTTATGCGAAATCGCTCATTCTGTCTGCAAGAGGCATAGATCTTCATGCGCCCCTGCAGCCAAAAGAGTATCTATGCCTCTTGTTGGTATAAATCAGATTTTTCTTTTACTTGTCTCACTACAAAACTCAAACGATGGAGATCGTCTTGAGTTAAACCTATGAATGTGTTAGCATGTTGGCCCCGAACACAGAATTATCTGATCGATCTAATTCAGTATTTTGGCAGGATGACAGTACAAGTGTCTAGTGACATACTCGTGATTTTATCGGTTTTGCTCAGGCCAAACTGACCTGTCAAGTATCTGTGTCAAGCCAGTTGTTGTGCCTCAGTGTTGTATATTCTTTCGGCATAAGCGGATTTTGTATTCCGTTTTTGACATGCTTATGAATTCAATAACAAAATATATGAAAGCCGTGAGCACGCAATTTATTAATGGTTTCTTTACGAATTTCGACGGTAGTACAGTATGTATACAGCGAATAAAGATGCTTTTAATGGAGATCGATAAGTACTTACACTTTTTCCTGCCGTTGTTTGTTTGCTTTGTTGTTTGGCTGGCTGGTTGTTTGGTTGGTTGGTATGTTTCATACTTTCTTTGATTTTAAGTTTATGAACAGCTTAAACAAATATGGCTTGATACTTTGGGTTTTTCTGTTAAAATCACTATAAATGTAATGAATTTCGAAATGGAGCTGTGTTTACCTCCAGCTATTCGTCAGTTAAAACTCCAAAAAGAGCAGATTGCAACTACACATCTAAAACAACAACACAACGACAAAACGAGCAGCAACAATGTTTTTGCCTCATACTTCCTTTTTAACTCATTCAGCCCGACGGCCGTATTTCCCAAATTTTGGAGGCGTCATCTAATGACTATGCACCAGTTGCAGAAGATGGGTCGACCATGATAATTTAAGGGTAGTGGCAGATTAGCTTGGCGCCGACAGGCGCCAAGCTAATCTGGCACTACCCTTGAATTATCATGGTCGATCCATATCCTGCTGTAGTGCGTCAGGGCTGAAAGGGTTAACGTTATTATCCGTCTATACTTAGCCAGGCCTGTCACTGAGGTCAACAGGTGTGTACGCATCAGTATTGGTGTAACTTCCAACAGTGCAATGCGTTCTCGTGCCATGGGCCCGTCAGTGCAAGTAATGCATTTTCCAGGGCCAGCTGCGATCGTGGATGGAACATGACAGCTCAGCGTGGGTGCTTCTGATCAATCTTGCGTTCGAAGCGCGTCAACGGCGAACGTGAATTGAATACGAGAGTTCACTAAGGTAGTGTCTGACTAGCTTAGCGCCTTCCAAGGCGCCAAGGTAATCAGACACTACCTTTGAACTCTCATAGACGAATCATCTTTTGCACTTGGTATTAACACATTCTACCCCAGTACCGAAATTCCCAAATTTAGAAGTTTCCCTCTAAGTGACTGTATAACAATTCTAGAGACAGATCAAGCATGATAGTTCAAGGGTGGTGCCAGAATATTCTGGCACCACCCTTGAACTGTCATGCTCGACCCATGTCTTGTTGTCATGTGTCGGGGCTGAATGAGTTAAGGACTACCCCGAAACTATGGTGATCGACCATCCCTGACGAGTATTCTGTAATGGTTAGAGAAGAATTACATAAGGCGAGGAAGTGCAAAGGGTTGATGGATGTTCGTTCAGTCTTATTGTAATGGCTTTTGCAGCCCGGCCGCAATTCAGAGCAGGTTGTTTTCTTGTTTCCAGCAGGAATCTGTGCAGGGAAAAAGTCGTAGAAGTGAATAATCTTGTGGAAAATGTGCCTACAAAAAAATATTTTTTTTGTTGTAAACACACCCACGCACTCTCGTGTACACCTACAAACCGTCACAAAAAGTTGCGCGCACATAAATACTATATGCACCTGACTCAAAATACACACACACGCACGTACGCATGCAGTCATGCACCAAACAACAATAACAACAACAACAACAACAACAACAACAACACACACACACACACACACACACACACACACACACGCGCGCGCGCACACACACACACACACACACACGCTCGCGCATCCACGCAAACAGGAAAACAGAAACACACGCACACACACAAACACACACACACGCACATATGTGCACCCACACAAGCGCGAACGGACTCACGTTCGCGCGCGCACAGACACGCATACACGCGAACGCATGTACCCACTGACCCACCCATCCACACGCACCCGCCCACACACAGACAGACACACACACACACACACACACACACACACACACACACACACACACGAAAATGTGTACGCGCGTACACACACGCATGGACGCGCGCACGCACACGCATTGACGCACGCACGCGCAAGCACACACATACACACACACACACACACACACACACACACACACACACACGCATGCACGCATATACACAAACACACACACTTGCACGCACGTACACATGCTAGCACACTAACATATGACACACACAAACACGTACGCCCGCACACACACTGATCGTTGTGGGATTACGCAACTGGATATGTGTGCGGTTATTGACACTACTCACAATGACGTATGACGGTAACATTAGATATTACAAATTAAAGATGCACTCCCTGACAGCTACACTGGTCACTCCATAGCGGCCGTCTTGAATCAAAGACCATTTATTGTAAAGTGTCTTGAATTTGAATCTGAACATGAACGTAAACATGAACGTCGGAGACGTTCATGTTTACGTTCATGTTCAGGTTCAAATTCAAAACACTTTAACACATGGTGTAACCGAATAACTAGTGTCTGATATTTATTATGTTGATATATCCACTGCCTGTGATCACGGATTTTGCCGCTGAAAGAACTGAACACTGATCGACATTTGCCTGAAGAGCACAAACGAAAAGAGACAAGAAATAGGCATAAAGAACACAGACCAATAAGAGACATAAATCCTCATGAGCCTCCCCCCCCCCCCCCCCCCCCCGCCCCCGACTGCGGGGGCTCATAAAGATTTATATCTCTTGCAGCTGGATTGCGTTCGCCATGCGGCCCCGGCAGTCAGTGGGGTTAAACGCTCTTCAAAAGATGCGTGTAATAATCATCTACAAATTACATGGTAGATCAACAATGCCTATACTTTAGTTCTAGTTTCTTATTTTTCGTCATTAACCCATTCAGTCCTGATGCACTACACCAGGAGATGGATCGACCATGATAATTCAAGGGTAGTGCTAGATTAGCTTGGCGCCTGTCGGCGCCAAGCTAATCTGGCACTGGCCTTGAATTATCATGGTCGATCTATCTTCTGCAACTGGTGCATAGTCATTAGATGACGCCTCCAAATTTTGGGAAATACGGCCGTCGGGCTGAATGAGTTAAAGAAATTGTTAGAACTGGCTTATACTTTATAGTGAAACAGAACAAGTTTTGGCCATCTAAGATTGAGTTTGAATGGCCCACGCATCTATGCTCGTAGGGGGCGGGGGATCTAACTGTTTGTCTGTCCAGCGCTGAGTCGTTCCCCTTAGTATGCATACAATTCTGCCAGCGGCTAGCCTCGCCTATTCTGGTTTGTGAGTATGCTCGTAGAAGATTTGCAAAGTCCAGTTCAACATGAGGTAAAATTTGGTGTTCGTATAGAAGACGTGGTCCCTGTTCTTGAACTTGCTTCACTGACACTAGCTAGCTAAATTGTTTACTTGCTTCACACTAGCTATCTAAATTGTTTATCCGTTAACCCCTTTCCTGCCACTGTACTTACCATTTTATTCATGAGATCTCAAGTTTGTTCATGCAAACGACCGAAAGGCAAAACCGTCCAAGAAACGTAGATACAAATTGGTCTCAGCAAGAGGCATAGATTCTCATGAGCCCCCGCGGTCGCGGGGACTCATGGGGATCTATGCCTCTTGCAGTTGGATTGTGATCACTTTTTCTCGGCAGCGAATGGGTTAAAATTGTTCCCACTGTCAAAGACTGGCACGCATGCGGAGGTTTGACAAGTGAAAGCAAACGGCTTGCCCGTTTAAATGCATGCCAGTTGTGCAGTATGATAACTAACGAGGGTTATTGCGATTATGAGGCTAATAGCTTGGAAGAGTGTAATATTTTGTAAACATGGACAAGATCCTCTCTCTCTCTCTCTCTCTCTCTCTCTCTCTCTCTCTCTCTCTCTCTCTCTCTCTCTCTCTCTCTCTCTCTCCTGTCGTTTCCGGCAACGCCATACACGCATTCAGGCGCCGCGCAGTGTTAGAAGCAGATAAAAACTGAACAATCTCCATCTCTCTCCTCTCTTACTCTTCCCAATAACTGTCTGTTTGTCGCAACTGCCGGAGTCGCTACTCAGTCGGCAAGGCACACGTATAGCTCGGACAGTAAAGCACAGTCTATAAAACATTTGTGACGGAAACATCTGGACATTCGAGCTACATGCTGGAGATATTCAATTCACGCCATAAAACCTGATCCGAAAGACCGTATCTGCAGTCCAACGTTGGTCTTTTCAGTACACAATTATTTTCAGACTGCGAGTGATATTTCAGTGCATGTTTTCACACTGAAGATTATGTTTCTCTGAGTACAGGAAACAAGCGGGATCGGTGACAAGATATCCAGTAAGCAGAAGGTCTCAGTGCCGAGATCGGCCTTAGATGGCCCGCGCACGGCCGTGTGCGGGCCATCTAAGGCCGATCTCGGCCCGGAGTCCTTTCGCTAACTGGGCAGGCATTAATTTCTCACAGACAGGACGGCTTCATTAAAAGCCCTTTGCAACGGCCCTGCAAAGGAATTTAGAGTTCCCGGGTACAAACGACTTACCACGCTGCAATGTGATCGAAATAGCGACTGACTTGGCCCTGCCTTGCGCGGTTCGGTTGAAGACGATCATTGTCGGAAGGCTTTGTTGTGAGAACTGAGGCGGTTTTCTAGCGAGACTCGATCATCATGTGCCGATGTATTTACGTGTAATCAATTGTCAGTTCTTCTGTGTGTCTTAAGTGTTTTCTCAAAGAAGGAATATTACAAAAGGACAAAACGGCTACAAACTTCATAACCAGCTCTGGTTTACTGTGACGTGACATCTGCGAAAAGACCTTTTGAAAAATAAGCCAGCAACGATGACACACACAGGGAAACTGTCTCACACATTCAAGAAAGCGGACGTCTCGCATGAACTTGATGCTGCCTTAAAGTCTGCCCCTTAACCCATTGCATCCTGAGGCAGATTTTGTAAGATTTGCTTTTTGTCCCATGAAGTCTACATTACAGATTAGGAGATAGATCAACTGTTTCAGTTCAAGTGTGGTGCCAGAATAGCTTGGCGCCTGAGGCGCCAAGCTATTCTGGCACCACCCTAGAAACGGTTATCAGTCACATTGATTTCAAGAAATGGGTGTATCAGACTGATAAGGGTTAAAGTAAAGTCTGACTTAACGTAATCTGTGGTCAAGGCCTCTGATTTAACATCGACACCGTCATTGCGACTGTGCTCGGTCAGAGCTCAGCGGGTGAACGTCTTGGATACAACAAAATGATCGTCTTATTCTATACCTGCGTATTTCTCTGTGGGCTGGCGATTGGGTGCCTCAGTGATAGGCGGGGGCAGGGAATCTAACTGTTTGTCTGTCCGGCGCTGAGTGATTCCTCTTGGTTTGTGTACAATTCTGCCAGCGCTAGCCTCCTCACCTATCTGGTTTGTGAGTATTGGATACAACAGTATAGTATTATTTATTATCTTGTGATCTGCTGGAGCCAAACACCGAAGAAACGCAGAAACTGAAAACAGATCCGGAACCAAATGTCTGCGACTTAATCCCTTGCCCGCCACTGTACGTACATTTTTGTTTCTGAACTGAATCTTGGTTCATTCCGCGGGATCGAAAGCCAACACCGTCCGAGAGACACAGATACAAACAGGTCTCAGCAAGAGGCATAGATCCTCATGAGCCCCCGCATTCGCGGGGGCTCATGAGAATCTATGCCTCTTGCAGTTGGATCATGTTCATTTTTGTCTCGGCAGTGAAGGAGATAACGCTGTTCGCGATACTCGTGCAGCGCGACAGTCAGTGCTACCTCACGCATACTCGATGTGAGGGACTAGTGTAGGATGGTTTTCATAAGATCTCCTGCCGCTGCCCCATTTACTACAAAACCGACCGAAGTCAAACTCTTGGGAAACAAATGAATTGTCGTAGTCTGTTCAAATACTCTCGTGTTTTTAATTAATTATAATTGCGCTGTTGTCTGCTCCCACATCTGTTCATTAGTCGGTGTCCTACTCAGCCGTGTCTCCAACAGAGGATTTCGCAGACGACCGTCTGCGACCCTGAGTGACTTTTTGAGTGCCCGGTGGCCCAGTGGGTGCCTGCGTGACGTCGCGTCGGCGACTCTGAGACTGGACCGTGTTCAAGTGGGCTGCGATGGCCGAGGTTGTTATACCACGCTTCTTTAGCATTCAACGCAAACTGCTGGAGAGGCAGCGACCATCGTCGCTCAAAGTTAATGCCTAATTAGCTTGGCGCTGTCGCTCTAGGGCAGTACCTGATTAGCTTGACGTTTTCGTTCACGGGTAGTGCCTGATGAACTTGACGCCGGAGGCGCCAAGTTCACCAGGCACTATCATGGTCGATACGTTTGATGAGTTAGTCAATGTAAAATGTTGAGCCCTTTGGCTTCGGACACGAAACGGCTAACGGTCACTTGTATAACTACCCAGGTGGCGAGAGGGAGACAGGGAGAGACTCTATAACCACGAGGCCTCAGTGTTTCTGGAGGTAGTCCGCTGGTCACAGTCGTCGGAACCATTACAAACAGTCAGAGCTTCTGTGTATGCAAAAAAAGAAAAAGAAAATTCTCATCACGCAGCCTGGGGACTTGTGAGGAGAGATAGAGCCGGAGTGTGATCTAAGAGAGTGGTGTGCGCAGCTGTATAAAGGTATGTCAGTTATATAGAATTTTACATTTTAATACATTATGAATTCTTTTAGTTTTATTTATTTGTTGTTGTTGTTGTTTTGTTGTTGATTTTGTTTGTTTGTTTCTTTATATTTTGTTGTTTTTGTTTTGTTTTGTTTTGGGTTGTTTGGTTAGTTGGCTGGTTGGCTGGGTGGTTGGTTGATTGGTTAGTTGGTTGGTTTGTTGGTTGGTTGGTTGGCTGGCTGACTGGCTGATTGGTTGGTTGGCAGGTTGGCCGGTTGGTCAGTCGCTCTTTTGTTTTTTATTCAAATTGTTCGTCCAAGTCTGTCACCATACATCGATCCAGCAAGAGTAGAGATCCCCTGACATCTCCTGTGGAGAAAGAGAGCTAGTGATGATTTGGACTTGTAGTCAGTTTTCGCTAAGAGCTCGCTCATTTCTGTTCAGCTGTTGTTGCAGCAGTTGTTTATGTTGCTGTTGTTGTTGTTATTGAATCTACCGTAAGACTTTTAACTCATTCGAGACGTGCCGCCTCCGGATACGCGGCTTATGCCGCGTATCCGGAGGCGGCACTTTTTGAATGGGTTAAGCCAAAGAATGCATAGTGGAAAGCTGATTCTGAGAGACCTGCTGTAGAAAAGTGTAATCTAGATGAGCCATGTTGTGGAAAGCTGATACAGTAGCACTGTCTCGTTTATTGACAAACGTGCAGCCCGCGTGCAAGCGGACACTCACTTGTCGGCGCGTTTATGTCAATTTAATACCTCTGCATCTATAATGTGAAATATGATGGTAGCGGTGCATTTAGGTCTCACCCGCCGCAGTGTGGATGAGAGCAGTGCTGGGAGGTACAGGTGTGTCTAATGCTTCCCCCTCCCCGTTCCCCTTGTCTAATTGTGAAGTACATATAATAATAATAATAATAATAATAATAATAATAATAATAATAATAATAGGTTTTAATTTAAATTTATTATGATTAAATTTCACATAATAATAATAATAATAATAATAATAATAATAATAATAATAATAATAATAATAATAATAATAATATAATAACAATAATAATAATAATAATAATAATAATAATATGATGATGATGATGATGATGATGATGATGCGAAATGTAATCATTTTGTATGGGAAATGCATACCAAAACGGTGACTGCCAAAAAGCTGTAAAAATGCAAAGAAAGAAAGAAACACGCTTAAAAGGGCAAGTAAAACACAGTTTATCAACTTGTGTTGTGTTAGTTCTTTAGTCTAATCGTGTTTCTTTATTTGTTGGGTTTTTATGGGGACATTTTTTTAAAAAAAATTACTATTCCAATACCTTTTTCAAAAACTAGCTACATTATTAACACGATATCGGTGTCCTAATTTATACGGCACCCTACCGATTTGTTTGCCATTTGAAGTTGATGCCGTGTAATGGAGACACAGTACGCGGGGTCCGTCCTCAGATGTACTCATTATTGGGCGTTTCATTTTGTCACGTAAGTGTCACGTAAGGTAAGAAACCAGAGCGGACAAAAGATCTACACAAGAAGACCCGTGCGGTCACGCAGAAAATGATGCCCCATCTCACAGCTATCGCATTCACCCGCTTAGCCATGATTGAATCGACCATGATAGTTCAAGGGTGGTGCCGGAGCAGCTTGGCTCCTAGGCGCCAAGCTGCTCCGGCACCACCTTTGAACTATCATGGTCGATAGATTTCCTAAATTGTCTTCAGAGGACATCTCCTAAACTCCAGACATTGCCACAGAAGGGCTCAATGTCACTAGACACGTACGCGTAATGTCAATAGCTTGCATTTGGGGAACAGACTAATTGATAAGAAACACGTAAGGCCATAATCACGTGAGAAGGATCGCCCATAGCATACACGGCAAGCTGAACAGGTACTATCCTCAAGGTATCTCCAGAAGCGGTCTCCGGAAGTGAAACAAGCGTCAAACTAACCCTTTCACTGCCACGGAAGGGCGAACAATACCGCATAGGCAAAAGATGTGGAACGTCATGATGTTTCTTGTTTCTTTCCGCTCACAAACCAGATAGGTGAAGCGAACACTGATAGAATAGTAGGCCTACACATAGCGCTGAGTAATTCCCGTTGTTTCTTTCTGACCACATTCATATCTGCAATTCCTTCCGATTTGGCCATTGACTTGGACGTAGTTTCGAAGACATAGCTGCCCTTATGAAGGCAAAAGACAGAAAGTCCATGTTCGTGAAAAGTTGTGAAATGTTTAAACGCCTTCCATGCCAGCGAAAGCAGACGGATGTTTCTGAAATCTTTGTAATTTCAACGTCAAAGACCACCAGCCATCAAGAAAGCATGGATACAAAGTGGTTTCAGCAAGAGGTATAGATCCTCATGAGCCCCCGCGATAATGGGGGCTCATGAGGATCTATACCTCTTTCATTTGAGTAGTGTTTACATTTTCTCTGAGGTGAACGGGTAAATTGTAATACAACGAACATCTTTTGCTTTTCACAAAAAGGGCTTACTTTCTTTTGCCTTCACAGGACAAATAATTTGTTTCCCCTGGCAGTAAAGGGGGTTAAGTTTGTAGAGACAGTGAAGGGGTGAAAATTGCTACACACGCGGTAAATTCGATATGGATAAAATAGCAGCGTGTATAGAGGATCGCCAGACCGAAAATAATGGGTGTGGGTTTATGGCGTATAAACGCTGCACTTAATAGTAACTCTGTTGTGCATTTGATGGGTCTGTCGCCTCGTCACGACATCTCGGACTAACTTGTAAGACACACTCTAAATAGCTCTCAATGCTTGTGCTGTAAGGGCTATGGCAAATGGTCGTGTAACATATACAATACAATAGGTCTAAATACAATACAATACAATACAATACAATACAATACAATACAATACAACTGTATTGTCTGTTCGAATCAAAGCACGACAGAAATTTGCCTTTTGGTTCGTCGTAAAACAACAAGACAAGACACTGATATACAATCCAGACCAAAAAAGGTCATTGCCAAGCGTGTATAAGTGCAGAGAAAATCTCACCATGAAAGGAGACACGCCTAGAATGGACAATTACAGCACAGTTTAATAAATTTCCCTGTTATAACTTCACACCTTCTCCCAAAATAAAAACAAATATTGCAAATTTTTTTCTGTATGTCCATTTTGAATTTTTTAACTCATAAATTAATAAACTTTGTTGTAACTGTTCTTTCAAAGCGTGTTTCTATCTTCGTTGGGATACTCTTTCTATAATAAACAATAATATTTGCTGGTCTGTGATTTTGGAACAAAGTCGCGCTCACAGACCAGCACGCACAGATGTTTTTGCCACTTTTTCTGTTCGCACACTTCTTTCTGTATCTATACTATATATCACTGTCAACGCCATGGCACGTCCTATGTATGTTTTTGTTGCTGTCCGGACGTTTAGCCAAAGACCTTACAAACCAGTTCAGCAATGTACTAGCAACAATCCTTGTCAACAACACGCCGGGAGCTCATGAGGATTTAAGTCTCTTGTTAGTCCTACGTTCTTTATGCATTATATCTGTTCCTATTTACCTCTGTGTTCTTCACGCGAATGTCGGTCAGTATGTAACAGTTTCAGACGCTAAGGCTGTCATCACCCACAACGAAGGGGGTTTAATGCTGAATACATCGTACTGCTCGGTTACCCCCCGTGGGGTAAAATCTTAACCCATTCAGCACCTGACGCACTACAGCAGGAGATGGGTCGACCATGATAATTCAAGGGTAGTGACAGATTAGCTTGGCGCCTGTCGGCGCCAAGCTAATCTGGCACTGCCCTTGAATTATCATGGTCGCTACATCTCCTGCAACTGGTGCAGTCATTAGATGACGCGTCGAAAAATTGGGCCGAATTACGGCCGTCGGCCGGGCTGAATGCGGAGTTAAAAGATGAGTGGTCCTAGCCTAGCTAAAAGAGTAATCAAGAACTCGCGTCTGTATATTGTGGACAATCAAAGCATTTACACACTTACGGTGGACGGGTCTCTCGGATTACCGCATTGTCCCCGCCGTCAGACCTCGAAGACCCTTGCATTATGGCTGTATCCGGTTCAGTGCGGGAATCTAATAAACTTTGAAAATCTTGTCACAGGCACGCGTAGCTGACACAAAGTTTTTGACGGTTTAGCAATGCACTAATACAAAACAAAAAAAAAAAACAACAAAAAAAAACTTAACAAACGAGTGCTAGTAATAACACACACACATTAATTCAAGCAGAATTCATTTGAACTCATTCAGCCCGACGGCCGTATTTCCCAAATTTTGGAGGCGCCGTCATCTAATGACTATGCACCGGTTGCAGGAGATGGATCGATCATGAGAATTCAAGGGTAGTGCCAGATTAGCTTGGCGCCGACAGGCGCCAAGCTAATCTGGCACTACCCTTGAATTATCATGGTCGACCCATCTCATGCTGTAGTGCGTCAGGGCTGAATGGTTTAAGTTAATTCATTTGACATGTACCGCATGCGGATGCGCGGATGGTTAAAATGTTGCTTGCTGTGTACGAATGTCATTGTACTTTCTATTGCCTTGTACAGATCTGTACAAGACAATAGAGGGGAAAAAAAACAACAACGTGCGTTTGTATAGCTTCATACAAATGGCCGGGGTTTTCTTGTTTTGTCTTTTGTTTCAATAATGATGTCGTGCAGTTTGCCAGACACAACCGCGTGATCAAGTTTCAGTGTGTGTAACCCTCTACCCTGCCACTTGACGAATAGCTAGATGTTTCTTAACCCCTTGACTGCCGACCAAAATTGAACACCACTCAACCGCAAGGTGAGGTATAGATCTTCACGCGCCCCCGCAATTGCGGGGGGCGCGTGAAGATCTATACCTCTTGTTGAAACCACACTGTATGCACGTCCCTTTGACGGCCTGATAGTTTTTTGATTTTACTGTGATTTCCAAATTCAGTCTGCGTTCTCTGGCAGTGAAGGAGTTAAACCATCTCCGATTCAATGCCGAATATTCTCGTCTGCCTGTAGGGAACACCGTTATGAATGCCGAGGCTCGCACTAGACTTTGATCCTCTTGCGGAGCCCCCCTTGCAATTGCGGGTGTTCATGAGGATCTATGCGGCCTCAGTCTTGCCTTAAGGCGTTGCTTGTTGTGTTCCGGGAGCGAGGGGTTAATCACAAGTTCAGGAGACATGAATACTTCAGTGTATCTAACAGGTGCAATTGCCAGGCACGATAAAAAGTTAACCCGCCTTTGGTAGTCGCTAGCGGTTTTTCAGTGTCGCGATGATCAGTTCCGGCAGGAATAATTGCGACAAAAACCGCTACCGACTGTCAAACGGTTAATGAGTATATCCCTTTTCTCTTTTCTGATCTATCTTGCATGTACATACCTGCACGCCGAGATTTATGTTCCGGTGGCCCACGTGTTATCAGGTGAACGCGTACGCGCTACTGGTAAGCAGGACAACTCCTTCGTCGGTACCGACGCCGAAGGAGTTGCCTGGATTGCCGGCGTGCGTGTTACAAAGACGTCAAGCGTCACGATTTCTGATTGGCACAAGACTGACGCCGCTATCTCTCTCGACAGAATGCTGGGATCACTGGTAATAAAAATCAAGGAAACTGATGAGCAAAGTTGACGAAAGAGCAATAGGTGTGAATGTTCTGACGAGCAAAAGAAACGCAACATTTTTGGAACCATCGGAAACACTAAAGTGTCGCATTTCTTTCGCTCGTTAGTGTAAAAACTTAATGAATTTCACTCCTGCAGAAGTCAACATTATGCTCTGACTCTCATATCGTGTTTCGTTTGTCTTGTCAAAACAGACAAATAAATTAGAAAAGCAATCGTCGCTTATCACTTCAGGGTTCGTGTGTGGGCCAGAGCTCTTTAACGCAAGACTGCTTTTTACTGGCTGTGTATGCATACCTGCAAACAATTTGTGTCAGCGCATTCTCAGCAATTGCATACACTCTAACCACTTTTTATCCTTCCGCCAACTCTAGACTAGTGATGACAAATGCATTGGCGCTCAGCAGAGGTGGAAGAACGAGAAAAAAGCTGAATGGTGAATGACTGGGTCTTTGTTGGCGGCCTTACAACACAGCCGAGTACATATTTTGCCCTTTTTATCGTTCTTTCTTGTAATTCTTTCTGCTCATCCTTTGTTGTTGTTGTGTGTTTCCTTCTCTTTTTTTTCTTTTTAAAAAAAGATTCTTTCTTGTTAAGTCCCTTCTCTTTAGAAGGGACTTTTTAGGATAGATAAGAGAAGATAAGATAGGTCGTGTGGAGCGAACTCAATAGCATGCCCATGACGTCACAGGCGGGCAGGCCTCAAAATCTGTTAACTTTGGTCACGCGTTTTTTTCAATGAGGAGTTATTCCAAGATCGGAATCTGATCAAAGACAGCGAAGACAGCTCTAATATAGAATAGATTGTGTAGGTTATGGTTCATCCCATCTTGTGATCTTGTTATCTATCTGGAGATGGCATCTGATATCGAGACAGCTTGCACACTGGTTATCACACTGAGAGCAAATGATGCAGTCTTCAGATTTGGGAGCTGTCATTTGAAGACTTCATTAATATTCTGGAGTCAGATCGACCATAATAGTTCAAGGGTGGTGCCAGAACGGCTTCGCGCCCATTGGCGCCAAGCTGTTCTGGCGCCACCCTTGAACTATCATGGTCGATCATCATCATCTTGTTGTAGTGAGTCAGAGGTGAATCTCTGGATCAGCTCCGCCACGTTGTGAGAAGTGAAGTTTCCCGAAGATCCTCTATCTGACGTCGGCAGTAGTTGGCAAGCGCACAGACGAGATTTATAATATCTGTTGCTGAAAATCAAGGTCATTTAATCCACCGTTATCTGCAGTGTGAAAGGTTTTTGTTGTTTGTTTTAGGTTGTGAAGTTAATTTAGCTGTGGTGTTCTGTGATTTTGGATCTTACGGCTGGGAGCCGTAAGGTCCTACACCACAGTCCAGCACATACATGGAAAAACCTAAACTTAAACTGCAGTTTCCACCCCTTCCACAACATTCACGATTTCTTAGCTATCTTATTCCGTCGTAGATTGTTCAAAACGCTACAGTTCCAAATAATACAAAAATCTCTGTTTCTTTATTTTTAGCAACATACAATCACACCAAAAAGACAGAAATTTCTCGCGAAAGACGCGATAGAAGTCCAGATGCCTGACGGTCTTAGCAAATGTCACGGTAGCTATCTCTAGTCAATGGCTTCCTTTCCTTCCTGCCATTATTTCATCGCAACATTACTTCCATGATGATAGATGCAGGGGGTGGGTGGTAGGGGGTGGGTGTGGGGGTGGGTGGGTTGGACGGGTACTTGGACTAAAAGCGCAGGTGAGGGTGGGGATTGGTGGGGGAAGGGGGCGAGGGGAAGGGTAGGGGTAGGTCTTGCTGTGTCGCACTTTGATCGCGTTGTTATTTCTGGAACGATACAATGGCGCGAGTTCTTTTTTTTTCCTCCAAGAACGGCACAATGCAGTCTTTTGTTGTGTCAGTCAAACAAACAAGAGTTCTGCGTAGTTATTTCAAGCAGGCATCCGACATAAATATTTCCTCTACCAGGGTTGTCTGCAGGAGATTAATTGATTGTTCAAGGGTAGTGCCTGATTAGTTTTACGCCTTCTTGCGGCAAGATAACCTGGCACTGCGCTGAGCGGTTACTGCTGATATAATCTATACCTTGTTCTTGTACATCTCCATTTAGTGAATGCTATCCAAGACGGGAGCTTGAACTATCCATCTCGTTGCGAATTGAATGTATTGAGTGTGAATTTAGTGGAACTATATAGTGAGACAGACTGGCCCTGGCACTGAAGGGGTTACGATCAGGTGTGCCAGCTAACTCTAGAGAAAGAGCTGTTGACATTCTGCTCTGGTCGTTCACCCCACAGTTACCACAGTTACTAAAGACTTCTAAACTCATCATCCCATTTTAGAGTCGATTTGAAATCCATC